>RANX01000030.1:0-376950 GCA_009805215.1 Neurospora discreta FGSC 8579
CACTTTTTCCTTTGCAATAGGGATTTCTCCGCGACCGTCGCGTGCGTTCAAATGCACATTATATCAAAATGACAAGAAAAGAAAGGCGGTCATTTTGAGACCAGTTGCATCTTGGTGCGCGGCCTAATCGTTGAGAAAAATGTAAAAGAAGTTGAAAATAAGGATTTTGGTAGTAAATACACCCGGGTATTGCAAATAACCAAATCCTAAAAATGACCAAATCCTATAAAATGACCAAGTCCTAAACCGCACCTTTAACCCTGAAGGCTTTAGGGGGGTTAGGGTTAGGGTTAGAGACGGCAATTCTAGAAAGAAAAAAACGAAATTCGTTTCTTCAAAATTCCTCTTTTTTTTCCTCTTCTTTAATATACTATAGTAGTGTACTTACCTAAGTATAGGCGTCTCTCTGTCTCCCCTAGACTTTGGCTCCGCCTAGGGGAATTGTATTTTAATTAATAAAGGCCTCGCCGGCCCCCCCCCACCCCCCCTACCCTACTACTAACCCTAACCTTAACCTCCCTTTGGACTTGAGGGGTTAAAAGCGTTGTTACAATTTCTTTTCTTTTTTTTCCCCCTTTTTTCTTTCTTTTGCCTTTTTCTCAATAACCAAAGTATGTACAATGATGCAAGAGATACCAAAATGACCGCCTCATTTTTCTCGTTATTTTGATACCCTGTGCATTTTGGTGCACGCTACGGTTGAGGAGCAATTTCAATTTCAAAGGAAAAAATAGCTTTTTNATGACCGCCTCATTTTTCTCGTTATTTTGATACCCTGTGCATTTTGGTGCACGCTACGGTTGAGGAGCAATTTCAATTTCAAAGGAAAAAATAGCTTTTTGCAGTTGAAAGTACGGGCCTTGAATTTAGTAAATATTTCGAATTTCCTCTTTGGGATTTTAGGCTCCGTAATTAATAGTATTTGGATTGGTATAGATAGAACCGCTGCGCCTTCCTTATAACGATGTGGGGCCTATAGTACTACGACCTCTGGTGTGGATATTCCATAACACTTTTAGGCCCCGGACATCGCTCTCGTGAAGGCATGGGCGTTTTAATTATTTCTTCGGTTACCCTTAGTAATATGATTAATACGCCTACTTTTAATAATATTAGTAGCGGTATTATTGGTTTAGTACGTAGAGGCCGTCGCTATAGACTTATTGGATTTCTAGAATTCAGGAATTGATATTATAGGTGTGATATTTATAATATCAACGATTTATTAATTGACAAGGGTTTATTTAGTTTATTTGAAATTGATGTTGAACGTTTTGGTTACTATTACGTTGGCTACTATTAGTAGTAATAATTATAAATAATGTATCCTCCTGATATTCTTAATTGTATTTGAATAATATATATTAATAGAGAGAGTGGCTAATATGTATTTGTAGTTTTATTATAGTAATAAAGGTATCAGAGGTTGGTTGGAATTTCTTTAATTATTCATTAGTTTTCAAATTTTCTTCTGTTATTAATTTACTTCAAGGTAAGAAAAGATAAGAAAAATTATAGAAAAAGAATGGATTGTTTAATTTGTTCCCCGTTCTTGTCAGTGATATTATCATATATATATTGTATAGTATTATAGTATTAATATATTTCGTAATATAATATCTAGTTGTTAAAGCTCTTACGTGTAGTATATATTTTCGGTTCTTTTGCTATATGTATAGACCTTTATGTAATGCTTATTGAAGTTGGTCGTATAGTTAGTAAAAGTATAAGTCTAGCGATTATTTTAGTAGGCATTACGTAAAGGTCCGTACGCTCTTTAATGGATTGTTAAGAATATATACTATGTTTAAGAGCTTTAGCGACCGTTTATAGTAGATATTTGATTTCAACCCAATTGACTAATCAGAGCTTTGCCTCAGCCTAATAGGTCTTATTAAATCAATATGCCCTATTCACGCAATAAGCCTTGTCTCGATAGTATAGTAAGTAGGTCTTAACACCCCTTATACGCCTTTTTCCCTAGCGCATTTTTTCGCTATGGTAGCTATATCCGGCTCTGGCTAAGGATTGACTATTTTTACCCATACTACAATCGTACACGCGTATTAGTGTAAGGGGATAGTAGAACGATACGCAGGTGCTGGCCTTATGTATATATATTAAGGTTCTATGAGGAAAGAAAGGGGTAAAACGCTACCCTCCGGGTCGTTCGAGCGTTAGAGCTTTTATAGCTATATTATTCTAGTAGCTGCCTTATAGTTTAAGGTAGTCGAAGAAAGCTCTCGAAGGCCCGTATTTTAGAAATTGTAGTATTGTAATCCGGGCTAATTAGAGAAATTTTAACGCCGGCTACTATTTTAGTATTCAAATTTAGTTAATTAGAGTTAAATATTTCAACGAATATTAATCTCATAATATTAGCCCCCCCTTCCTCCCTCTAATTATAAAAATATATTATGTTAGTATCTATATTACTCCTATTTTACCCCTCTATAGATTTCATTCTCCTTTTTAATCTTTTAATAAATAATGGTAATTATATTATATATATACCTTCGGCCCGGCTTTAAAATACTTTTAAATACCGATTATTAACCCTTCATTATAATATCAATTCTAATTTAAATCCCTTTAGGCTCCCGCTTATTATTTTAATTCGTTACTGCCTAAATATAATTATCTTCACGTCTATACCCGCGCTTATACCTATATTTATATTTACGCCTACGCTTATTCCTATAATTATACCCGCTCCTACGCCCGTTATTACTATTCTTATTTTAATTCTTACCGCGCCGGTTTCTCTAATACTTTAAACCCCTCCTAATAGTAATAATAATAATTATAGATTTGTTAAGGCCTCTATCAAGGGTATTACAATTATTTAATACTCCCGGTATATAGCGCTAGAAGATTATAATACTTAAATACCTAACGAAAGTAAAAATTATTATACATTTTATATATATTCGAAGAATCTTATTACTTATTAGTAATGATTTACTACTGTTTAGAAATATTATTCCTCTTAATTGGAATAGGGGTATTTAAATGGCAAGGCTCTATTTTATTAATCCTTTCGGAATATAGTAATTTCTATTTGGAATTTCAAACAAGTAGCGGCCGAGGGTTATATTATTCTATAAATGTTTCTAAACTCCTTTATTTTTTTTCCATTACTAATTTAAATTCCAAAAATATGATTTATTTTACATTCGGTTATTCTATTGGTAAAGTACTACTAACGTTCCTTTTTACTATTATAATAATTTTAATTGCAATTCTAAATATTTTTTTATGTTCAACCCCAATTTCGGTTACAATATTCGAAAGATTAAAAGTTTCAAAGGGGGATTTTGAAACCTTTTATATAAATTAGGGTAATTTAGCGGTTTTATAATTATTATTACTCGTTAATTTATCTTTAATTAATCATAAATCGATTACTTTAGTAAATAGTATTATAGAATTTGCCCGGAATATCAAATACGCCGCTATTATAATCATTATTTACCTAAATACTTTCGTTATTAAAATTAATATCCGGATATTTAAAATAGTTTAATCCTTTTAGGAAAGGGTAATAGCCGGGGTAATAACTATTATTTTTAAATAAATCGGTCGAAAAATGAGAAGTTTGTATTAGAAAATTGGAAGGATAGTATAGGTTAATAAAAGGGGATAGGGTATTATTAAGGGAGGAGGATTTATATATTCGTTTGGGTTCATTATTTAGTAGGGAGGAGGTGAATATTGGAGGGCTAGAAGAGGAAAAAGGATTAAGGGAAAGGGTAGTAATATTTAAAAGTTAGAGGAGGGTTTAATAAAGATAATATAGTAGGAGGGGGAGATTCCGGAGGAAAAAAAGCGGTTAAAGAAAGTAATTCGGTTTTCGGATTCGGTAGAAGAAGTATTTTCTCATCCGAAAAAGAAGAGAAGGTTATAAATTCCCTATAATAATATGAGATTTATATTAGTAATTTTTAATATTATAATCTAATTGGGTATTAGGGCGGCGTTAAGTATTAGAAGCTTTTAAATATGGTAGGCTAATAAATAGCGCTTTAAGTTAATAATTATGTATTTTTACCTCTAAATACTAATTCTATTTACTTTTCTTGCTTCATTTATATTCCCCCTTTTATAATTTCTTTATGAGCCTATTATTAATTTAAATATTTCTAAATTCCTTTTTAAAAAGTCCGAATACTTTAATATTTTGGAAATCCTTAAATAAATGTTATAAAGGTTTATAATATCTTTTTTATTTTATAAAAGTTATCCGTCCGGTCGGGGTTCCTCTAATATATAGAGTCTTTTTTATATAATATTTCTTCTCTCCTTCTATTATTACCGGCGGCGGTTATGTGTCGGCTAATATCTAATTGGATAAGGGGTTTCCAATAGCCTCTTAAAAGGGGTCGGTATAAAAGATATTATGAATATTATTTGGGAAGCCGGAAAATTCTATAACTATGGGGGAAACTACCTTCGAAGTTATATATTTGATAGATAATTAATCTAATTTCTCCTCAACATTTGATAACGTATAATTCTTAAGGTTAAATTATACTTTATTACCAATTCAGTACTTCTCTATTAACCAACGGTTACAATTAGTGAACTTCTCCTATTTTTAAACTATTATAGTTATTATAATTCAACGTAAATTTATAATTTATAATAGCTTTTTAATGAATTACCAAACTTGGACGTCGGCGGGTATATAGAAGTTTCTAACTATTTTGGAAATCATTAAAACTATTGATTCCGGGTCGAATCGGTAGATTGTAAAGAAGGAGAATATATTAATTAAAGTATTAATACGGTTATTAATCGTAAATTACACTAACGGGTATTAATTATACTAATGATTTCAAATTTAATTGATATATATTTTTAAAAAGGCCTATACTTTTCAATTTATTTATTCCAGGTTATCTTCGGTCTAGGGATAGTAAATAATACTAAGGAATTATTTAATCCCGAATAGTTTGTAGAATTTATTCTAAAGCCGCCTAGTTAGATTGGAACCCTAATTACTAACTATAGACTATAATTATTTATAATACTTTATTAAATAGTTTATAAATCTCTCGGCGTAAATTTTAATGTTCATTAATAACGTTAATTCCAATATTATATTCTTATTGAAGCGGATAATCATGAATTTTTTTTATTCCTTCCCGCTATTAGGAAGTCCGTAATAAGATTTATTTAGATTGTTTGGAAGAATTAATTTAGTATTAGTAATAATTAAAATTAATTTTTCCGTTAGACTCTCTAATATTGAATGGAACTATATATATAGTGATTACGTAGGAATTGCTTTATATAGATTCCCAATAGTAGTTAGTAGATATAGTAGATTAGGGCTATAATAGTACCTTTTCTATTAAGGTGCCCGAATACCTGAGAATTATATATAGTTTGGATAATATAGGTATAGAGTATATAAAGTTCTCGGTCGGCGTTAAATAGCTTTACTATTTCCATTTTAATAATTACCGGGTACTTGGGGATTGATAATTTTCCTTAGAATTTTAGGCGCTTAAAATTGTTGATAGAATAATCAGCTATTTAGATTTTAAATTTGAAAGAAGGTAGTAAATCTATTACATCGCTGCTTACCGCTCTAAAAATTCATTAATATATAATATCCCCTCCCTATTATAAAATTCTGAAACTATTATAAATCTAGATTTTTGAAAACTTTCGTACCTTTTCCCCGGGCTATTTGAAAGCCTTTTAAGCTTATTACTAAAATATAAATATAATTGCGTAAGGCGGATTCGGGGATAAATCAAAAATTTTAAGCCTTCCTATCACTTTTAGTAGGCCGGTCCTATTCCCTTTAAAATAATATATTTAATTATACCACCTCTTTATCCGGCTAGTCCTAAAATTCGAAAGAGAATTTAAAGAAATTTTCGGCCTAGTAAATTTACTATTTAAACAGATATTAGTAATTTATAAAGTAATATAAATTATAGTAATCAATTAGGATAGTAAAGTTATTATAATTATATAATTCTATTTACTATTCCTATAAGTAATTGATATTAATTATTATTTCTTTACTATGAATTATGTAATCATGTTCTAGTAACTTTAATTCCTTCGAATAGAAGGCTATAATACGCTATTAGTTATTTACCTCCTAAATTAAGTAGTCCTCGAAGGTAAACCTACTATAATGACCCTTTAAGAATATTAGGTATTTAGGGTCCTATTCGGTTAGTATTAATATTCGAATCAATAGGATTTGAAATAATTGGAGTACCTCTTTATATATTATTGATTATTCGAATAGAATTCTTTTACCGGTTAACGCCGTAAGTAGAATAGCTATTATAGTAAATTTAAGTATTAATATCTAGTAATAATTCACAGATTTTAAAAAATTCCGGATTCCCTTCTTGGATATTAGAAAGTCCTATTCCAAAATAGCTTTTACTGTCCTAAGGTGCATTTAAATATCTACGTTCATATAGATAATAAATTTTGAATTTTCGACCTTCTTAATAGCGAATTTAAATATAGAATTTGATTAAAGTTTAGTATTCTAGAAACATTTAAATACTATACGGATTTTTTATATATAATCCTTTCGAAACCCGTCGGTAAAAAAAAAGAAATTATTCATATATATTATATAAGAATTATTGAGGGATTCCCGTAATGTTCAATTAATATACTATTAAAAGGCGGTTAGGGTATTATATAATCCGAAGGAAATTACTAATTATTTAAATAGGTTATAGCGAATCTAAAACGCTATTTTATACTTTTCGAATTCCGTTACTCGGATTTTGTAAAAAGAATTTATAATACCTATTTTAGAAAATTACTTTATTCCTTGAAATATTCGAGACGTTTTTTAAATTAATAGTAGGGAATACTAATTGACTCGAATAATTACGTTAAATGCCTAACAATTATAATAGAAATAAAAATTTCCGTCCGGTTTCCGTATAAAAAAGATAAGGGCTCTAATAACCGAATTATTAGCCCGGATAAAACCCTTATTTATTAAACCCTAAAATCCCTATTATATTTAAGGCTAGGAGCAAAAACTTCCGGAACCTAGAAACGCTGATTTCTGGTTGAGGAGTGCCCTAAAACTAATAACGATAACGGCAATCGATTTAAGAAGGTTTTTTACGTCTTCTATAATATCTAACGATATATGCAACAATAGTATTACGTTGTTATTACCGATAGATATATTTAAAGAAAGTTGTAGGTTCGAAAATAGTATTTATAACCCGCTTGTAGGAATTTTATTATATAATAACCCCGAGGTTATATTCATTAAAAAGAACTCGAAGAAAATGTAGGAAAATCGCGAAATAATAAAAATATTCATCAATAAAATAAATGAATCCCCGGATTATGAAACTATTTTCACCGAAGATTCTTATTAAATTCGAAAATTCCTTTTTGATTTGGTAAAAGCTTACGTTAGAAAAAGTAAATCTAGATAACCCGAGACTAATAAAGTTAGTAACGGCTAATTTATTACTAAAATGGATTCTAGAAATTCAAAAAAAGAAATTGTATAATAATAATCTTATTCCCTAGCTATATTCATAGCGCCTTATTGGTATAAGGTCCTTCTCTAGGTTTTTCTAAAGGGAAAAACCGTTCAGCGTTAAAGCGCCGCCGGATAAAAACCTCTAGCTCTATTTAAGTCATCATTAATTTACGCCGCTCTTATTTTATTTACTACTATAACGGTTTTTACCTATTACTATAGCGAATAATCTGTTTCTTCTTTTACTATATTTATTTTAATATTAGAATAGTAAGGAGCCCCCGTTTTAACTTTATTCCCTATCATTAATCCTTTATTTTCTCCCTATTTTTTTATTCCTTCCCCGGACTTTACTTCTTCATTTACTCTCCTCCTACGCTATTCTCTTCATTTATTATTCCTAATTTTACTTCTATTTATATAAACATAAGGGCCTCCTATATTCTTCTATATAAATTTCCTTGTAACCCCCTTCTGGAATTCTCCTTCTTTCCCTTATTAATCTATCTAATTATAATATTTATTAAATTTGATTATTTTTCCATCGATTCCAATATAAATAAATATATTTCTTCGTTTAACATTATATTTCTAAATCTTTCTTCGTCAATTACTTTTATTCCCCTAGCCCCTTTAAACCCTACTTCTATCGACTTCAAATAAATACCCTATATATTCTATACTAATAATACATTTAATTTACTTTAAAGTTAGTAAATTCCTCCTTTAATTCTTTTCTTCAATTTTTAGTAATTAATTTATATAATTCTATTCGTAATATCCTATACCTTTACTATGTTTTAATATTTATAAATTCCATTACTATTACCTAATATCTAACTTCAATTTCTATACTTCGTAGATTTATTATTGAGATAATTGGCTATATCTATAGTAAGATTTCGCCTATATTATTATCCTATATCTTTTGTTTAACTATTTACTATTCGAACTAATCTTTAACCTATCTTCTTATAAAAAGTAAATATATATCAAATATTCCTAATAGTTTTTATGATATATATAATAATATTTAAGTAATAATTCATTTTATAATATTTATTTTCATTTTAACGATATTCATTTGTAATTTAGTTAATACTTATAGGGCCGCTACGACCTTTAAAACCTATATACGCCCTTATTTTAAATTAAATGATATCCCTACCGACTATATAGTTCTACTATATATTAAGAGTATCAAAGAGGTTAAATATATAGTAAAGGGCTATTATGGAAAGTTTTTAATTAATTTTATTATTTTTCGTAGCAGTAGTATTCTATTAATTTAATTTATATCCTATTTAATTCTAATGGTAGTATAGCGTCTCCCGGTTTTCCTATTTCCGGTTCCGGTAGTAATAGTCCGGTTATTTTTATTCGTACTATTTTTAATGATAATAGTAATTCGACTACTTCTTTTTATATCGCTTCTAATTTTAGTAATAGTAGTAGAAATTCTATTCCAAGTAGCCTTATAGCCTTCAATACCTCCGGACGTCGCCCTATCCTTAATAATAATTAAATTTAATAATATCATACTATTACTCTAAACTAGAATCATTTATTAGAATTATTATAAGAGATTCTTCGTTATAAATAATTTTTATTTAATTAAATATCTATGACGCCATACGCCCTCTAGAAATATTTTTTAATTAATAGAATCGATATTCCTATCTCCCTATTCCTTCATTCCAATATTATAATTAAATATTTATTTATCTTCTTTCGAAATACCGTACGAATTCTTTTTACTATTATCCTTCTAATTCGATTACTAATTAATATTGATTTAATCTACCTCATCTTAACGCTTATAATAATATTTTTTCTATTTAAGCCCTTTTATTCGAAGGTACTTGAAATTCCTCTTATATTATCAACCTAATCCTAACGCTTATAATAATATTTTTTCCATTCAAGCTCTTTTATTTAAAGGTATTTGGAATCCCTCTTATATTATTCACTGATTAATAATATTAAATATCTCTAACCATATTTAATAGTAATTAAATAATAAATAAACGAACGTCTTTTTCCTAAGCCCGTATAAATAGATAAATATCATAATATTTAGGACCCTCTTCTTAGAGAGGAAAGCTTTGGAGTTAATGATTGCTATTTTCGCCTAAATTAAAAAGGAGTTTTTCACCTTCGTTAAAGGGCATAGCTCTTCTTCCTCCGTCCTTAATACCCTTTTATTTTTCCGTTAAATAAAATAGTATATCGTTCAATAGTTTTATGATAAAATTTGAATATAAGGTCGGCGATAATAAATTCATATTATCGATTCAATTTTATTACTACCGCCGCTAATTAGTAATTATAGTAGGATATTTATTCTTTCTACGTTATATTTTGTAACTATTCCTCTTAATCGATAGTTATTAATTCTAATATTTACAATAGAAAGAATAATATCCCTATTTCAAAAACAGGCCTAATTATAATTATCAATAATTTCTCTATCAACGCTTATATTTCAACCTATTTAACTTTAATAGCACCGCTCTCCAATTTATTAGTAAGTAATCGGCTTTTCACCCTCCTTATTTAAATCTAATTAATTATTTAAATTATTACCCTTAAAACGAATTCGGTTTAGTTTATACTGTAACAGCACGATTCTGGGCACAGGCAAGGCTGGGCCAAAGAAGCCGATTTGAATAAATTAGTAAAGTTAAAGAAGTAGGAAAGGAAAGGTGGCCGAAGGCTAGTAGGAATAGAGGAGCTTATATATTTTGTTCTGCTAGCCTTGACCGCCTAGACTGGTTATATATATAAATACAATAGGTTGTATATCTGGGTAGTTATACGACCGGGTATAGTACTTGCCAGTGCTATAATATTACCCCCCCTCCCCTTTAAAAGCTCAACCTTAGAGCCGTGAGTAATTTAAAAGTATAGAGTTAAAATATTAAGAGAATTATAATACGAATAGGGTTTAAACCTACGACCGCTTCCTAAGTAGAAGATAATTACCTTCGGAGTAGAACTTTCGTAATATTATAATCTATTACCTCCACACCGCTACGCTAAATTATTAATACTACGTATCGTTCTCGGTCGACAATTTGGTCCGTAGAACCTACTTATCAATTTTACTTTTAATTCTTATTTCTTCCTTATTAATTTATTTAACTGCCTAAATATAATTCCATTTTATCTTTCCTTAATAGGCTTATTATTATTATCGTAATCCTCCTAAGGTTCGTCCTTTAATTACTTCTATTCCTAAATATCTAACCGTAATAGAGGCCTAAGCTTTTTAATGTTCTTTCGATAATATTTACGTACGATTATTAGTAAATTTTTAAAATCCTTAGCGGGATTTTATTTTACATCGGAATTCCAACCCTTTTATTCGATTTAATACTATAGCCGGCTGTAATTTAGCTTCGAAATTAAGATACGAAGCACCTCCTATTCTTCCTAAATCCTAATTATTTTACCTGTTAGATTTTTATTTATTTAACCTAATAAGGGGTTACTATTATTTTTTCTTAACTAATTTATATAATATATTCTATTACTTTGCTATAAATCCGGTAATTTTAATTTGTACGAAGAATCTTATGATATTTTAATTTTATATAGTATTTTTATTAAGGGGTAATCTAATTTATCGTTCGGTTTATCCGTAGATTATCCCTACTTAATAATAAATATTTTATTTCCTATTCTAAAATTAAATTCTTATTACGATTGGTTAATACATTCTCTTTATTTCGCTTATCTTCTAATAATTATAGTTCGTATTTACTTATAGAAGTTTATTACCCGTTTCGTTATATTTTATATTTTCTATTTTACTAATTATTCTTTAGTTAGTAGGCCGTTAAAGTTAGACTTTAAGGATTAACTGAATAAAGTTAATATAGGGAAGCCAAATACAACTTCGTATAGGGATAAATTATTTAGACTATTATAAAGAAGGGTTGCTTATATAGTATTTAATATAGGGAAAGCTAAAAACTAATTATTTTAATTATAATTAACAAATAATTATAGCCTCTAATTAATATATTAATTTATAATCTCCGTTTATCCGGCTATCTAAAAATCAGCTAAAAAGGCTAATTTCTACTTCGTTCCCCAGATTTATAATAATTCTTAAATAAAATCCGATATAAATTATAGGCTATTATTACTAATTACTTTTTTAAATAGTCTAAAAACGCGGAAAAGCCTTTTATAAAATAGGAAGGCTACATCTATAATTACTACTAAATTTGTATATAGGTAAATCTATACTATTTTAGAGAGGCAATTTATAATAATTGAGATATTATTATAACTTCTCTTATCTATAGGTATAAATTTAAAATCTATTACAATAGAATATTAAGGTTTATTATCCGGCTCAATTAGAATAGAATAATAGAGGCTAAAGGTTTTATTCTATAGGACCTTTAATAACTTATCAATTTAGTAATTATTAATAAGTTAATTAATATCGGCTATTATACCCGGCTACTAGTATTTATTTTATAATAATTTTCGGGTTTTATTCCTCTTAAGGTAGGCTATTAATAACTGAAAGTAGGTTTTATATACTATATTAATATATAAATTACTTTACTCTAGAATAATTAAATAATTTATACATATTAATAATCTTTATTATATTCGGAATAGATTAATTATTTAATAAGGTTAGTTCGGACGTAAAAATATTAACTTTATCTCTTATAAATACGAAATAATTACGTTCAGATTTCAATAATTATAAAATATATTAATCCTCTTTCTTATCCTTTATAATTTCAAAGTCTTTAATTTTATAAAATAAAAAGTCTACGATTACATTCTCCTTACCTGGCCGATAAATCATCTGGAATTAATATTTAAATAAGAATTATAATTAGCATACCTACCGGCTATTAAATAATTTCTTTATATTAAAATATTATAATACCTAATAATTAGTAACTATAATAAAGAGGATATTTTAAACCCCTTTTAATTCGGATTTCTAAATCTCAAAAGTTTTAATAACTATTAATAATTTTTTATTATAAATTTAGTAATTTAATTCCGTTAAGGCTATAATATCTAAATAAAAAGTGATAGGATACTATTCCTTATCCAGCTAATATTATAATATAATTCCTGCGTATATTCTATTAGATATATCCGTTTCTACTTTAATTCTTTAATTATATAAAAAATAGGTTAATATTAAGGTTTTTAATAAATACATTTTTAATTCCTTAAAACTCTTTTAGTACTCCTTTAAATATTTAAATAAAGTAAAATCCTTTTAAATTAATTTAGATAATAGATAGGCTATTCTTCTAAATTTTGGCATAAACTTTTAGTAGAAATTATAAAACCCTAAAAATATTTATACTCCTTTAACCGAAGTTAATTCTTTCTAATTTTTTATAGCTATTATTTTTTCGGAATCGATACTAATTCTATCTACGCCAATAACAAAACCTAAAAGTTTAATTTCCATTATATAAAGTTTATATTTCTTAATATTAGCTTATAAATCGGCTCTTCTAAATCGGTTTAATACCTTCTTTATATAATCTTCATAATTAAATATATTATCGGAATAAATAAAGATATTATCGATATAAGCCTTACAAAATATATTAATATTCCCTATTAGGGTATTATTAATAAATTTTTAAAAGGTTAATAGGCTACTAAATAGGCCGAAAAGTAATACTTTGTATTTATAAACCCTATAGGGTATTTAAAAAGTTATTAATTCTTCTAAATTAAAATTTATCTAAATCCTATAAAAAGTTTATTAAATATCGATTTTTGTAAAGATTTTAACTTTACTAATACAAGTTAATATTTCTTTGAAAAAATATTAAAATTCTAGTAATTTATATAAAGAAAGAAAATTCTATTAACTTTAAGAACGAATAGGATACGAGCGGCCTATAGCGTTAAATTAATTTCAATAAAGCCTTTTTAAAAGTTTTTAGTAATATACTTCTCATATTCTTTAAATTCCTCTAGGGTTATTTTATATAAGGAATTATATTTTAATTCTTCTAACCGTCGGTTATCTTTTAATACAATTTTATAATCGATAAAGCGGGATTCTAATAGGGTATTAGAAGCTTACTTAGTAAAAATATTTCGATAATTATTATAATAACGAAGTAGCCGTTCATTAATTAATTATTTCAATTCGTTTTCATTTAATTCTAAAACGTCTTTTCTAAATTGTAGATTTTCAATTAAATTATTAAATTTATATAAATTAGTAGATTCGGGTACCGAACCTTTTCCAAAATAATAAATAAAAGTAATTGAATTAACTACTATATACTTTCTTAATTATTCCTTTATCTAAGAAAATATCTTCTTTAATTAATAAGAACCTTAATTATTTTTTAAAAGGTATTTATATTCGATAATTATCAGTTTATTTATCTTTTTAATCGGTAGAGGGCCTAATTCTAAATAGATGGTCCGTAATCTATCATAGAGACTATATTCCATTTAATTGAATTCCTATTATTAAGCTAATATTATAATAGATTTTTAGAATTTTCTAGTATATAAGGATTTTAGCTTCTAGGAGGGGGTAACGATAGAGGGTATATTCGGTTAAAGTTATAGATTCGCTACTCCCCTCTATAAATTATAAATAGTTGAAAAGATAGTTTAATATATACTATCCTTTTAGGATAGTAAAACTTTTTTAATTAGAATATCAAATTTTATAATATCTCTTTTTTTCTTTTCTATAGCTTAGATTTAGAATAAGGTTCCATCCTATCTTCTTTTATCTTCTTTAATTATAAAAGTTTTTCTCTAATTTATATCCTTTTAAAAAAAAGGGTTTTTAAATAAATCGGGAGTAGCTTTTATTTTAATATCGCCCGTATAAAGGTATAGTTATATATTATAAGGAAAAAGAAGGGTATTAATTTTACAATTAGGTAAAACGTTATATTATATTAATTATATCCTCTTAATAATTATATTTCTCTTTATATTAGGGAATGTAATAATTTATTAATTTAGGAAGCAATACCCCTAGATATAGATTATAGACTGTAAGGCTAAAATAATAATATTGGGTATTGCTTTCTTATAGGGGGTAACGTAACCCAGGGTAAAGTTTTAATATTATTATATATTTAATTAATTAATAATTTTCTTTATAAATATAATATTTACTATGAAAAACGCGTCGGCTCTAATATTAACTAATATAGAATAGGTTATTATTATTAAATTATTATTAACTATTGTATAAGGTATTAAGAAAGAGGATTTATTTTCCCCTAAATATTTTTTCAAATTAAATGTATTATTTACTAATAATTTAATATTGATAATTCTATATATTATAAATACTTCCCTTAAAAAAGAGAGTTTTTTTAGGGTTGTTAATTTTCCAATTAATTGTAATCCTAATTTGAAAATTCCTCTTCAATTTTTCCGAAGGTAGGATTGATTTTATCATTATCCTCTCCTTCCGAAATAATATTTCTCTAAATTTAGTTAGTAATTTTAGCGATATAGGCGTTGAATACTCTATTTTATTTAGCTTTTCTTTTAAATAGGTAGTAAATAAGTATTCCGGCTTCTTATATATAAAATATAAACCTAAATAATATAAACGTTTTAATTTCTTATTAGAAGGGCGCTTATTATAAATATTAACTTCTATAGGTTTAAAGTAGTTAAATAAAGTTTTGGGTCTATTTAACGGCCCTTATTAAATTTTAATAGAAATCGGCCGAAGGGGCGGAATAATTAGACTTTTTAAATATTAAAATAATCGTCGATTTCTAATTTATACTATTAGCTAAATATTTACCTTCGTTTAAAAATTATAATAATTTATAATATTTATCGAAATTAAATATGATATTAAAATGGAATAATTTTAATAATCTACGGAAATAAATTATTGAACGGTAACGCAACTCAACCTTCTACTAATTCTTAGGGTATTAGCACTAACTAATAAAGCGAACGAATTTAACTTTAAAATCCTTAAAATAATCGATTACCTTTATATAGAGATTTTGGAAATTTTATACTACTTTCTTATAAAAAATATAATTATAATAAGCTCTTTAAAGATATTTTATTAAGTATTCGTTGATAACTAGATAATTAAGAGAAATAGTATTTAAAAAAGTTAATATATTTTCTATAACGGAACCGCTTAAATAGTTAAAAATATTATTAAATTCAATATTCATTGATATCATACTTAACGTTAATATAAAATTTATTTTCTATTTAATAAAACTAAACGTCGAATATTATTTTATCCTTATTTAAGTTATTAGAAAATCGAAGAATTCCCGGCATTTTAATTAATTTCTTATTTATAAGGGATACTATTATAAAAAGTATTATTAAAAAGCGGTATAATTATAGCCGTATTCTCGGAAAATGGGATTTTCATATTTAAATAAATATAGATTACAATTAGGCTAATTCTTTTTATCACCCTAATTGTTATCCGAAGGATTATTATTATTTAGAAGATTACTATTTTTTATAACTTTATTAAATTAAACCTAAACTCTTATTATATTTTTTTTAATACTGTTATAGGAGCGGGTAAAGCGGGTATAATAATTATAATTGCTAGCTACAAAATATATTCGAATTTTAAATAAGAATTTATTTATAGGAACCCTTATCGGAATACCGATATAATTATCGTGGATATTTCTAATAAATAGACGAATAAAAAGGGTAGCTTTAAAAACCTTACTCTTTTAAGTAAAGTTAATAAATTCATTAGCAATTAGGGGAGCCTTATTTCTGTCTAACGTAATACCCTAAATTTTTTTCAAATTAATAATAATATTCATTAAATATTCAATTGTATTATTATAAATAATAATAAAATCGTAGAATTTAATATTATCTTCCTCCAATTAGATTCATTTCTTCAAATATTCTAACTCTATATTATTTTTATTAAATAGGAATTCCTTCTTTTGTTTAATTTAATTAGCTTTTTACTATATTAGAGCGTTCTTCTATCTAATAACTAAATCGAGCCGGGCGTTTTAAATAAATTCTAAATGAGCGATCCTAAAATTACTATCGATTATAAAACTATTAAATTTTATAGTAAATTATTAAGTTAGTATTATAATTTTCTTTTTATACTTTTTATATTCTTTATTTAATACATTAGCTACTTCTAAAGTAAATATATATTTAATTTTAATATTTATAGCTTTATCGAAATCTTCCTTGCTTATATATAGAGTTTTAGTAAAGATAGGTTCGTTTATAGTTCGTCGACTCTCTAAAGTTATTTAAACTTTAGCCCCCTTCTAAAATAGAAATAGAATTTAGTAATTTAAATTATTTAAATTTATATCGATACTACCTACTAAATAGCAGAAATAAAAGGTTAAGGCGGTATAGGCTTTTAATATTCAGAAACGGGAGTAAATTTTAATTTATATATTAATTAGATCTTTTTTAAAGGTTTGCTTAAAAGAATCTATATTTATACTTCTACTAAATTTAGAAAATTTAAATTTCTTCTTAACGTCCGTAACTAATTTAAAATATAAAATGCTTACTTTCTATTTATCGAAGGTTTAGGCTAATTAATTAATTCTAATAATAATATTATTTTAAATACCGCTTATAACTTCTTTATACTTAAAATTCTTAATATAAAGAAATATATTTTATATATAAATATATTTAAAATTTTAAATTAAATAATATCCTAACGGCGGGTTATTAAAGTTCAACTCGATATAGTATTTAGAATCGCAATTAATAATCTCGGAAGGGGAATTTTTATTTTTAGGAAGGGAAAGTTTAAGCGAGAGTTTTATAGCCTTAATTAATATACGACGTAAACGCGTATTATTGAATTAATTTTTATAACGGTTTAAAATAGTTTCGATATTATTTATAAATTTAATTTATCTAAAATAAAGACTAAAGGATATATATATTTGTTGATTTTTAAATTGAACGGATGTTGAAATAATATTAGGCTTCTCCTTCGTATAGAATTCCGAAGGCGAAAGGGGAGTTTTATAATCAAATTCGTCGACGGATTTATTATTATAAATATTATCCGAGAAGTATAGAAACTCTTCGTTATTATTATTATTACCATTATTAGCAGGCGGATTAATTTTAATAAACAATTTCGAAATACTACTTAGGGATTTACATACGGGCGATTGCACTATAATAATTAATTTAATAAAGTTAATTAAAGAGTAATAGGGTTGTAGGATAGAAATCGTAGGGTATACTTTAAAATATAATTTATATATAATTCATAGGGTTATTAATAATTATCTTTATTAAATTTAGAATACGTATAAATTTTTTTAATATTGTAAAATTCGTATATAATAGGGTTATTCAAGTAAAGTAGAATATTTTATAACATTTCTATTATAGAAATTAGTTTTATTAAAGTGTAATAGTATAATTCTAGGTATAGGTAAGGCTAAGTTAAAGAAGTCGATCTAAATAAATTAGTAAAGCTAAAGAAATAGGAAAGAAAAGGTGGCCGAAGGCCAATAGGATTAGAGGAGTTTATATACTTCGTTCTGCCAGCCTTAACCGCCCAGACCGGTTATATATGTGAATACAACGGGTTGTACATCCGGGTGGTTATGCGACCGGGCATGGCACCTGCCAGTGCCATGACATATACGAGCGAATTTCTCTTAGAAGGTTTAAACCTTGTTATTTAAGTAGAAATTTAATAGTAAATGGAATATTTCCGTTTCGAGGTTTTTAAATTAATATAACTTTAGATACCCCGACGACGATTTTTAAATATTTAATTTAATATTTAACTAATCTAATAATAATCCTTTACAATTTACTATAGATTTTAATTAATTAATGAGGGGTTAATATTCTATGGATAATTGTATTGCGGATAAATTTGATATATTTTCTTTACGTAGGTATAAGAATAGCTTTGAATCCTTATTATTAATTTTATAAATATATTCGTTTAGGTAATTATTTTTTTCTTTATAATTTTTATATAGATTTTATAATTAAATTTACGTTTTAATTAAACTTTAAAGAATTTCATTAATTTTATTGGTTTAAAAATAACGTCCCTGAATTGAAGAATTTCCATTTTTAATATCTTCGTCTATATAAAATCTATTAATTCCATTTCACTCGCTTTAAACTCTATTCTTTTTTCTTAGGCCTATCCTCAATATATTTCCTATATTACCTAAAGGGTCCGGTAGTTCTCTTCTATCTTTCGGACCATAATAACTATATTAATATAATTTACAAAGTTAACGGTAATAATATTCCGAATTGTAATCAATCTTTGATATAATAGTATAATAAAGAGGGTAAATAGGATAAGGGAAAGGGGTAAACTTTGAGGGACTCTTATAGTAATTATATATAAATTAGAGGTTTTATTCTCAGAAAAGAAAAGGGAGCCCCTTTTTTTAACTACAAAATTCGCTATTTAGTGGAGGATTTAATATAGAAACTATATTTACTATAGGGTATATAAAAACTACTTATAATTTATCTTATTAAATACGTTTTTTAAGTTAAGGAATATTAAGGGTATTATAGCTTTAAATCTCTATATTATATAAACTATATTAATAACTACCCTAATAGTGAAATCAATTAAATAACTTATATAATTACCTATTTAGCCTTCTAGTAGGAGGTTGAATTTTTCTATACCTTACGTAAACCTTTAAACAATCAAAACTTCGAAGATTTTTCTAATACTACTAAATAATAATATAGGTTTCTATACGCTGGCGAATTTCTATTAAGTAATACTTCTCCTTAATTATTTTAAATATATTTACTTTTGTGTTTTTAGATTATTAAGGGAAATATTCGAATTAGAAATTTGCGGTTGTTAAATCCGTTATAGTTTAAATAATTTCTTATATATCTTTAAAAATTTATCTAAATATTAATGAATATTCAGTACCTTATCAAAAACTATTTACCAAAATATATCTTGAATATCTTCCTTTATAATTAATTTATTAATGAATATTCATTCACTGCTATTTAGTAATTAAATCTAGTTTAGTATATAATCCGTAAAGAGTTTTACTTTAAGAAAAAGTAGTGAATAAGGATTTCGGCCTTATTATTATAGGTATTAATTTTTATTGCCCCTTTATATATTTTAAAGGCTAAGAATTTAGAAGGGTTTATTAGCTAGTAACTTTAAATTCGCACTTATTATTCTAATAATCAAGATTTTGGGTCCTTGAATATAATTATAATGCTTTTATATTATTTCGTTATTAAGCTTTTGATATTCCATTTTTTTTACTATAGATACTTCTACGAATTCATTTTAATTCAAAGGTATCTAATTTTCAAATTATATTCAATATTTCTTCCTTACTTTTTTTATTACTATTTTATATTCTAAATTCTATTAATCTACTTTCTTCCCCCAACCTTTCTTCCAATATAAGACGAATTTTCTTACTATATTAAATAATTCTCCATCGAAATTATTGAGAATAATTTTGAATTCTTTCATTATTTCAATTTCATTCAAAATTAATATTTATTTCTCTACTATATTCTTCACCTTCTCTATTTCTATTAAACTTTAACTATAGCCTCCTTTTTCTTCTACTTTTCTACTTTTTTTTCTATATAAACTTAAATTTCCTAAGGGTACTAATCCGAACTAATTCATTCGTACCGTTACACACCCTAATATTTAGCCTCTATCACTATTAATAGTTATATATAATTAATTATTTGATTTTTTTCCTTTATATATTATATCATTTTATTTTATCGGTTCACCCTAAAGGGTCAATAAATTGAATTATTACCTTCGTATTTATATTAGAAATTTCACAACCTTTAAGCTAATCATATTCTTTATATTCCAATTAGGATAGTAGAGGTTATAATTTCTAATAACAATTTAGTATCCTATTAAGGGTTTCACTTTAAAGAGTTCAAAGAGGGGAAACCTCTATTAGTATTCCAGTATTCTTTATATTAAAATAGGAAAAGTAAATAGAATAGATAATTATTAATTTCCGGAAATTCTTAAAGGTTATTACTAGTTAATCCTTCTCCAAATAGAAATCTAAATTTTTAAAATTCTCCTTTCTTTTGTATATATCGTTTCCCTCCCTTTCTTTAAATAATTTACCTTAAAATATTTCCCGTTCCTTAAATAATAAATACTTTTATTTAAATTCTTACCTCACTTTTAAATTATTATAATATTATAAGTCTCCTCTTACTCGAATAGTAGCTTCCCCCTCTTATACAATTTCCCTACGCTCTAATAAAACCTTTTTATATAAATTATTATTTACTTTAAAATAAGGTTCTTTCCGGGTCGGTTATAATTAAGGTAGAAAATATATTTTCAATAGGCGTTAAACATATTAGGGTAATATTACCGAAACGGTATCGTCTTTTTATATTTTAAGAATATATAAATATATTTATTAGGGTTTAGGTTATTAATTCTAGGCGGGAGGTCGGTCTTATTTTTTTTTAATTATTCTCTTTTTTTTGTTCCTCCGATTTATTTCTCTATAATTATAATAGAGTATATATTAAAAATAAATAGGGTATTAGGGAAGTTAATATCCTTGACTTTTATTTTTATTGTTAGCTCTAATACCCTTCCCTTAATTAGGTTCTTATAAGGGGTAAATATATATAGTTTTTCAATATAAATTATAAATACCTTTATTATTACCTTTTTAAGAAGCGGGTATTCTTTCTCATCAAAGGTAAAGGATCCGGGCTTCCTATATAGTCTATAATAAATTAGTAAACTATCCTTATTTGAGGGGTAATTTATTTTATCAAAGCGATCCCTATAAAATTTAATTTTATTATAGCAGGCGTAGGCGTCCTTCTTATAATAGAATTTTACTATATGTCCAATTTTCTAATATTTGAATTATTGTTAAATTTAGTTTGATATATAGAACGGTTTATAAGAATACATTCCCCTATCTTAGAGAAAGAGGTTTTTTTAAAGGAAGATTACTATTTTCGTTATTGTAATTTCTATAAAAGTAATCCCTTATCTTCCCTAGCCCCCTTCTTCTATTATTTAACCCTTATAATAGCTACTTCCTTGTTCTTTTTCTTTATAATTCATATTAATATTTCTATATTACTATATTTACTAATCATAATAATAGGTACTTTTCGGATTAGGATATTTACTATATTTATAGTAACGAAGGCTATTGTATTATAAATTTTGATAATTTAGGTTCAAGATTTCCAATAATAATTACGCGTAGATTTGTCGAATATAATAATATAATCTCCGGATATAAATATTTCAATAGCCGTTTGGATTATTATATTTAATTTCCTGGAGGCTAAAACTTTAATTATTACTTCCTTCGTATCCTCGTTTAATTAATTTACGAATTTAGTTACAATTGTAATTCCTTTAATAGTAAAACAATATTCAAGGTTTAAAGGGGTAGAATTCTTGACGGTAATGGTAGATAGGTATTAAAGGGTAGTATTAATTTTACTTAAAATAATTTATATTATAATATTAGTTTATTTTTTTAGTACTTTACAAATATTTTTCTTTAATTTCTATAGAATCTCCTTCTCTAAATTATTGAAATTTCTCTTTAACAATGAATTAGTCATTACTAATTCTATTAGCCTCGGATCATATAAACTTATTTTTTCCAATATAAATTTTCATAAATTCGAAAAAGAGTTTTAGAATTTAATAATAATCTTCGATTCAAATAGTTTTGTAATTTAAGGATTTATTCACTTTAATAATAAATAGTCCTATTATTTCGCTATCTTTTTACGTTTTCTCCGAAATCTTTTTAGCGAATGCGGTTTTAGGGTCATTATATAACGAAATTCCTATATACGGATTATAAATATTGTTTTCGAATTTACGAACACTTTAAAATATATATATTATTAGTAATAATATAACATTATTGTTATATATATCGTTGGATATTAAATAGATGTAAATTACCTTTTTGAATCGATTGCCGTTGTTGTTATTCGTTTTAGGGCACTCCTCGACCAGAAATTGGCGTTTCTAGGTTCTGGAAAAAACTAAAGAAATTATATAGAAATTGGAGAAAAGCGTTTATAAAACGCCGAAGAAGTAGACCGATATTATAGTATGAATTAATTTTTTTTTAACCCTTTAACACCTATTTATTTTTATCGTTAAGGAGAAAAGGGACCTCCTCGAACCATAAATATTAATTTACTATCAAAGGAGTTATAATTATAGTTCAATTTATAAGTTAATTATATAAAGATATAAAGGAAATAATAATTATATTTTAATTTCGAAGAAACTAGGCACAATAGTCCGAACGGCTATTGAAATACTGATATCCGGAGATTATATTATTATATTCGATAAATCTATTTATAATTAATATCGGAAATATTAAATTGAGGTTATTAAGTTTTTGAATGTAAAGGTTTTTGTTACTATAAATATAATAAGCGTCCTAATTTAATAAGTACTTCAAATTAGTATCGATAAACATAATAATATAGAAATATTACCATGAACTGTAAAGGAAAAGAATAAGGAAGCGGCTATTATAAGGGTTAAATAATAGAAGAGAGGAGCCGAGGAAAATAAAGGATTACTCTTAATAGAAGTTACAATAATGAAAATAGTAATTTTCCTTTAGAAGAACCTTTTTCTTTAAAACGGAGGAATGTATTCTTACGAGCTATTCTATATATTAAATCAAATCTAATAATATTTTAAATATTTGGAAGTTAAATATATAATAAACTTCTACTATAAGGAGGACGTTTATATCTACTATGATAAAACTAAATATAATAGGGATTACTTTAATAAAGTAAATTACCCTTCGAATAAAAGGAGTTTACTAATTTCTTCTAAATTATATAAGAAACCTAAATATTATATTTTTGATAAAAAGGAGTATCCGCTTCTTAGGAAGGTAATAGTAAAGGTATTTATAATTGATATCGAGAGACTACGTATATTTACTTCTTATAAGAATTTAATTAAAAGCAGGGTATTAGGATTAGTAATGAAAATGGAAGTAGAGGATATTAACCTCTTTAACGCCGCCTCTATTTCTAATATATATTCCATTATAATTTTAAAAAAATAAATTTAAAGAATGAAAAAGAAGGGACGGCCGAAAAAAAGTGATCGGATTAACCTTCCGACCAAAATTAATAGCCTAAAGCCTAATGAATATTTTTATATACTTTTAAAATATAAAAAGATAATACTATTTTAATAGTATTACTTTAACGTATTCGATCCCTATTAGAAATATAACCCCTACCTTAATTATAGCCGAATTAAAAGGAATCCTATTTTAAAGTAATTAATAATTTAGTTAAAAGTATTCTAGTAAAATATAGGGAAATTATATAAAAGGGGGAAATTATTGTTCGAATAAGAAGAGATTTATAATATTGTAATAATTTAAAAGCTGGATAAGAATTTAAATAAAAGTATCTATTATTTAGAGAGCGGGAAATATTTTAGGGTAACATATTTAGAGAAAAGGCGGGCGGTAATTTACGTTAACAAAAATGAAACTTTAAAGACCTAAACTTCTATTTTCAGAAAAATTGAATAATAATAACTTTATAAAATTTTCGGAGAATATCAATTATTTATTCTATTTATTCCCCTATTTTCATATAAGGAATATTGGAATACTAATAGGGGTCTCCCCTCTTCGAACTCTTCGAGGCGAAACCCTTGGTAGGATATTAAATTGCTATTAAAAATTATAATTACTATTATCCTAATTAAAATATAGAGAATAGAATTAATTTAAGAGTTATAAAAATTTTAATGTGGGTACGAAAGTAACGGTTCAATTTATTAACCTCTTAAAATAAATTACCGAAATCAAATAATATAATATATAGAGAGAGGGGTAAAGTAATTAATTATATATAATTATTCCTAAAAATGGAAGCCGAATATTAGAGCGTGTAATAATACGAATAAATTAATTCCGACTATTACCTTTAAAAGATTTAAATTTATATAAGAAAAAAGAATAAAGAAATATGAAAGGAAGGACCCTATAATTAGGATTTAATAGAAATAGAGAAGGTGAAGGATATAGTAAAGAAATACATATTAATCCCGGATGAAATCGAAATAATGGAAGAATTAGATTTTAATTTCGATAAATTCGATAGAGAATTATTTAATATAATAAAAGAATTCGTCCTATTTTAGAGGAAAAGTCGAAGGAAGAAAGTAGATTAGTAGAATGTAGAATATGAAACGGCAATAAAAGAAGTGAAAAGGAAATATTAAATAAAATTTAGGAACCGGTCGCGCTCGAATTAGAAAGAATTCGTAAAAATATATATAATAAAGAAATATAAAATATTGAAGGTTTGATAAACGAAATAGCGTAACAATATTATAACTATATCGAAAAACTTTAATTAATTTTAATTATTAGAGTAATAGGTATAAACATAAGATTACTACCTAATAAACCCTCCCAACTTCCTAACCACTAAAATTCATAAAGAGGTAATAGAAATTAATACTTATAGTAATAAGGCCGAAGATTTTACCGACTGCTTTTTCCTTAAAGTAGAAATTCTTATAAACTATCTATTAAATTAAATTTAACTACTAAAAAACAGTAAATAAATAACTATTAATATATTAATTGTAGAAGAGGATATTTCAGAATATACTTTTGCAAATAGCGCTCAATAAAGTATCAAATATCAATTAATATGCAAATAAATTTTTAAAAATATATGAAGAGCCGTTTGAATAGACTATAGCGGATTCAACGGTTGTAAACCTCCGGCTCGAATACTCCCTTCAATAAAAATTCGCTAGCGTATAGAGACCTATATTACTATTTGAAAAATATTAGTTTTAAAACTTTAATTATTAAAAACTTTACGTACGCCGTAGAAACATTTAACGTTCTACTATAAGGTTAAATAAATAATTGGGTAAGCTATTCGACTGATTTTACTATTAAGGTAATAACTAATACAGTCTATACAATATAAAAACTTAGGGTTGTAATACTCTTAATACTTTTTAATTTTAAAAGTACATTTGATTGAGTAATTTATAGATAACTTCTATATACCCTATAGGAAATACAACTCCTATATCAAATCTTCTACTAGATAGTAAATCTTGTAAATGAAAAAGGGGGTTCCTTTTTTTTTTTAATAGAGTTTTTAATTTATATATAATTATTGTAGGAATCCTTCCAAATTCACCCCTCTCCCTTATCTTATTTATCCTCTTTATTATACTACTATACTAAAAATTAAATTATAATCCAGAATATTATTACCATCGGCTTCGTAAATAATATTAGTATAATTATTATAACCTAAATAATGGAAGAGAACTACCGGACCCTTTGAGCGGTATAAGAAATTTATTTAAAATAAATTTAAGAAGGACGAATGGAGTTTGAAGTAAAAAAATGGAATTAATATATTTTATATAAAAAAAATATTATAAATAGAAAGTCTCCAGCTTAGAAATCTTATCCAAAAATTGATAAAATTAATAAAGTTCCTTGAATTATAATTAAACTATAAATTTAATTATGAAATTCATATAGAAATTATGAAGAAAAGACAATTACATAAATAAATATATTTGGAAAATTAATAATGAAAATTCAAGGCTACTCCTTTACTTAAATAAAGGAAATATATATTAAATATATTTACAATATAATTGTATATAGCGTATTAACTTTCCATTAACTAACCGAAATTTATAGTAAATTATTAAGGATTATAATTAAATTATTTAAATATTAAACTAAATACTTAAAAATTATCACTAAGGCATATAAAGTTATACTAATTAAGTATTTCAAAATAATAATATTCCATCTACTACTCAACCTTTACTTAAATAAGTAAATCCGGGCCTTCGAAAAAAGGCTTACCTATATAAATTGAATTAAATTCGTTTAAGAGATAATAATTCAAATAACTAATTATATTTAAATAGGAAAGGTGAAAGGCTAATTACCTGTAAATAAATTGGAGAATAGCGCTATTAAAATTAAATGAATTAAAGTATAGGTACCGATAAAGAAACTACTAATAATTATAATTAAACCTTCCTCTAAAATAGGAATATTATTACCTTTATTATGAATACCGGAACTAATAGCTATCAATTGGAAGGAATAATTAAAAAACGTAACGTAAAGAATATAAATATCCTATTATAATTACCAATTAATGGTAATAATAATTAGTTTGAATTAATAATATAAATTCGCTATTACCAACTTTACGCCCAAATTGCATAATAAAGTTATTAAATGATATATTATCTTTATTATAATAAAAGAACAGAAGAATATTAAAAATAAAAAAAAAGAAGCTATACCCTTTCACAAAAATAAAGAATTCCCTTTTAATCTAAGCGAAAACGGAGATTATCAACCTCAAAGCTTTCTTTTTTAAGGGGAGGGTGCTAAATATTATAATACTTATCTATTTAATTAGGCTTAAAAAGGAAATATCCGTCTCTTTCATATTTAATTACTATTAAACAGGGTTAGACATATTTAATATTGTTAACTAACCAATAATATAAAAGGAACTCTGAATAGCTTTAAACGAAAGGGCCTAGGCGGAGAAAATATTACTCTAAACGTTAAAATTAGGTAGGTTAAACGAATACCAATTAGTAATCGAATTAGAAGGAGAGTAACGAAAAGATTTTATATAGTATTCCTAAGGAAAATGAATGAATATTTAATTATAGTATTAAAATAAAAGAGCGGAAAAATAGAAATACCAATTTTACTAATCAAAAAGAACTACCGGAAAGCGTATAGTATAATAAATACCTAATTAAATAATGATTAATTATAGTGAAAGGTTTCTTATAATAATTCTAATATATGATTTTAATTTAAAGTAATAATATAATATCATTAAATCTAATTATTATTAAGGGTAGGATAATGTTTAAAGGTATTAAAGGCTATAGGGCTACCTAGAGCGGAATTTCTACTACTACTACCGGAACTGGAAGTAATATACGAAGAGGCAACCGAACTACCGCCGCTATTAAAAAGAATATAAATAAGAATAACCGGACTATTACTACTACCAAAACCGGAAACGGAGCAATTGAAAAACGCTATACTACTATTAAAATTGAGGGAATATAAATCGGATCAATAGAATTTTTATTACTATTTGGAATAATGAAATTTAATTAGTAATTTCTTACAATAGCCTTTGGCTGTTTATTTAACCTTTTTAATATTTCTAATATATAATAAAATGATATAATTAATAGGAGAGCCGTCCAATTTAAAATAAAAGTGTATATAAATTAAGAAGGTTATAATAACCTTATAAGTATTACCTAAATAGTAATTAAATATGGCTAAAGTAAAAATAAATATGATAAAATAAATCATTGTTTAAATATTATTATATATAATATAAAAACTACTAAAAACGTCTAATATATATTTGTTGTTTGTAAAAGAGTAAGTCGAAACCTAATTCGAATTTATAAATAGTTGAACAAAGGATATAAAATAATAATATAGGCGAAATCTTATTACAAATATAGCAAATTCTCTTAATGATAAGTATATAGAATGTAAAGAACTAGGCCGGATAATAAATAATAGTAATATAATCTGTGAATATTAAAATATAATAGAAATACTAAATATTGTAAATAGAGCTAGATAAGTTAATTAATAAGAATTAAAAGAAAGGGATGAAGAAAGAATTCACCGGCTTTAAAGGAAATTAAATAAACTATTAACGTAAAATATATAAGGGATTTATTCGGGGTTAATAAAGGTAAGGTTTAGAAGGGCCAGGGGAATAAACACAAAAAACGAAAGAAGATTTACAGAAATAATATTAAGTAAAAAAATATAACCGGGTACGCCGAAGCCAACGGAAGAATAATTAAGATTAGTAAGCGTTATAATTAAACGGATTAATAAAAGAAAGAAAAAGAGTTTAAGAAGAGGGTTGGGAAGGAATTTATATAGAAAAATACAAGAAGCTCCTGAATTTAGACAAATAAAAGTAAAACCGGGAATAATAAATAAAAGGAATAACGTAAGGAAGAAAATAAATAAAAAGGTAGAATCCGGGGAAGGAATGGAAAACTAAGGGGAAGGCGAAGGATTAACAGCGGGAATAAAGTTAAAATTGGGGCCTCTCACTATTCTAACAATAAAATAAATATAGTAAAAGAAAAAATAAATTATTTATTATAGTAGTAGGTAAAAACTATTATAGTAGTAAATAAAGTAGGAGCGGCGTAGATTAACTACAACCGAAATAGAATTAAAGGTTTTTACTTAGCGGCGCTTTAACGCTAAACAGTTTTTCCCTTTAGGAAACCTAGAGAAGGATTTTATACTAATAAGGCGCTATAGATATAGCTAGGGAATAAGATTATTATTATTATTAAATCCTAAAGAATCCTTTGAAAATATTAGGGATTCTCTGTAAAATATATTATATAATAGGTTAAAACGAAGTAGGAGGTTTCTACTATCCGGCCCCTTCTTTAGTTCGATTTTTAAATCGATTCCGAATTTATGATTATTAAAGTGGTTAGTTTCCTACTTTTTAAAAAGAAGAATAAAGTCCTGAAAATCTTAAAAAAATAATTTCTTGGAGTTCTTTATCGGTTTAGACCTATTTAAGCGCTAGAACCTTTTTAATATCCTTTAACTAAATAGTAAATATAGAAGTTTCTATAGTAGCCTAGCCTATTTCTTTCTTTATTCGGCGAACGTAACTAATAAAGGTAATAATAAAAATATATATAATTCCCTAAAACTCCACAATGAATGGAATATAACTTTAGATTGATTAATATAATTTACTTATAATTATGTAATACTATATTAAAAACTTTTTTTATAGGGAACCGAGTAGGTTTAATTAGTTATTAATTAAGGTTTTCCGAAGATAATAGGGTATTCGAATTCCGGGATTATATATATATAGATTAGTTAAATATGGCTTTAGAGTTTAGTAAGAAAATAGGTAATACCCTAAATGGAAGTACCCTCTATAGTTACTATAACATTTCGGATTTACTAAATTAGGATTAGTATAACGGGAATTTACCAGTTTTTTAAACTTTATCAATTATAATATAGTATTAGTAACTTTCATTGATAAGAGTATGGAATAAATCAGTAGAATTAATGATAATAAAGTTAGTTCTATCTTTATTTAAATTTTGAATTTTTCTATTTTATTTAATATATTAGAAGTAAGTTCTAGTATCCGATTTCACAGTAGAATCATTTTGTTCTTTAATCCAATTCGGATTTAAGACTTTTAATTATTAGAAGGTTATTATTAAATAATGGGGTTATTTAAATGATCTAGATATATACTCTTTTAATTTAGAAGTTCATTATCGGGAGGTATAGGTATTTAATAATAATATAGCTAGTAACGCGATAACAAATATATTATCCTTCGGTATAGCGTTTATCTCTTTCCTCCTAGGTTATTTATTTAATATAATCCTTTTGTTAGTCCGAGGATAAACCTTTACTTCGAAAACTATAAATATTAATTATATTTATAAGGATATTACTATTAGTATTATATTGGGTTTAAGAGGGTAAACTGGAGGGAGATTTATAAGTTTAATGTTAGGAATTAAAGCGACCCGAGCTGGTAGTAATAGGGATACATATTTTAAATTACTGATTATTCTAATAACTATTCTATAAATAATTTTAGTAAAGTGTTCAGAATTCGGTAATTTTCTTATATTTATAAATAATATTTTAAAATTATTCCACGTATATAAAATGATTATTAATGAATTATTTAGTAAAGAACTGATCATTAAACTTTTTATTAATATTATAACGAAGGAATTCTAGTTTAGTATAGCTATCCTAATGATAGCTATGATTCTTTGGAAATTTATTATTAAAATTAGTAAAGAATTTGGAAAAAGGTTCGCTATCCTTTCATTTTATTTTAGTAAAGTTTTTAAGGGTATAATTTTAAGTATAATAGGTTTTGAAAATTTATTAAATTTATTTGAATAATTTAGTAAGGTTCTCGTTATTAGAGAAGGTATAAGCGGTTTCATAGCCCTTTAACTATTATTATTTATTAATCGTTAAGGAATTAAGGATTTTGATTTATACAGTATTAGGATCGGTATACAAACCGACTTTGAAATTTATACTATATATTTTAACTAATTTACTATAATAAAGGGAATGTCATGGGACTGGCGCCCGTCGAGGCATCTGGCCCTGATTGGCTAGATTCGAGTGCTAAGACGGCAGCCGGCGTTGAGATTCCCCCAGCTAACCCGGGCTACGGCACTACAGCCCCGGAGCACGGGCTCTCTAGAGCCCTCCTCGGCTACTTTAAACTATAAAGCAATTACTAAAACTTACGGCTATAAAAAGCGCTAGCGCTCGAACGACCCGGAGGGTAACGTTTTACCCTTTTCCTTCCTTATAGAACCTTAATATATATATATAAGGCTAATACCTATGTATCGCTCTATTATCCCCTTATATTAAATTCTACTATATTATTAATTAATTAATTAAAAGGAAGGATAACCTATAACTAATAGCGCAATATATATTATTATTAGAATAATCTTATTTTCTATACCTAATAATAATAATAATATTAATATAAAAGTTCTTTATAGTCCTCTAATAATTAAAAATATTAAAATACCCCCCGATACTACTAATTTATTTAGTAATTTACTCTAGATTTTATAAGCGAATCCTAAACTAAAGGGGAAGGTTAAATTTATGATCCCCTTTTCTATTGATTCCTAACCTACTTTAAAGCTTAAATTTATGTACCTTATTAAGCAAAATCTCTTTAATATTAGTAATAAAAATAAGGTAAAATCCGGTATTAATAATAAATCGGATAGCGAATCCTATAAATTATACCGACGGAAGTTATTCGAATTCCTTTAGTAGAATAGTAAACCTATTACCTTTCTCTTCTATTATAATAAATTAATTAAGATATATAATATAGATTTTAAAACCGGTTTATATATTAATTTCGATGCCGTATGAATTAAAATCTTTAATATTCTACTAATTAATAAGTAATAATAATCAAAAAGCTATTAAATTATTCGTACCCTCTCCGGTAATAAAGACCCTATTGAATTATTCGACTAGATTTAATAAATCTTTAATACCTATTATACTTAGGACTATATTTTCAATAACTTCGCTAAAATAAAATAGAAAAATAACGAACCTTTTTTAAAATTCTTTACCAACTTTAATAATAAACTCCTGAAAATTAACAATTATAATTAAAATAATTATATTGAATTGGGTTCCTTCGTTGTATTATTAATAAAAAATTTAATAATTACCTCTTTACTATTAAATTTTCTAATAATTATTTTATATACGTAAAATAGCTTTAAAATATTATATATAAATATAAAAAAACCGTTGAATTCCAAACTCTTTATTAAAATTATTTATAGAATAGTAATTGGAATATTTAATAATTTAAAGTATATATCCCTATTACTACCGGTTTAAATTGCCTTAATTCCTAATATTAGGCCTATAAATCCCCTTCTACTTTACTCTCCAAAACCTAATATAATACTAATAATAATATCCTTATAAGTATAATTAATACTTATAATTCTTAAAGTAAAAGCCCCTTTTAAAATTAATAAAAGGGTTAGGCTAAATAGGTACCCTAAGAAGAAAGAAATAAATATTATACCGAAGGACGGTATATTCGCTATAATATTACTAGTTATATAATTATTAAAAATTTATACCTCCTAATAGTAAACCCTTAAAATAAGGGAGTATATATTTAAATTATTTAAATAACCTTATTATTAGATAAGGACTTTCGAATAACCGAAATTTTAAACTCCGAATTTGATTAGGGAAAAGAATAGCTTTAATATAAAGTCGGGTATTAGAGCCTACCTCCGATATACTAAATAAAGTAAAAGAATTTAAAATTTAAATAGAAATAGGATTAATTTTAATACTAATTATTATTAATTCTATTAATATATTCTATACCCTTATTAACGAAGGATATTAATACTATACTATAATTAGTAAAAATATTATTCGAAACCTCTAAATCCCTATCGTACTAATCCTAATTCGGTAAATCCGAAACGCTATGGTAATTATAAAAGGTACTCCTATTCGGAGTATCGTTTACTTTCTTATTAAATTCTAAGGCTATATTTTATTAATTTATATATACATAATCTTAAAATTCGAATACCCTATTATCCTTGGGAAACTTTAATTAATAATTTACTAAATTTATTTAATCCCCTATAAAAGAAAACTCTAATACAATATTATATAATTATAGGTAAATTATATTAATAAATTTAAAGCTAATACCTTACTCCTCGAAGAATTTTAAAGAATTAAATATATCCTTACTATTACTTTTATTAATTATATCCGCCGAATAAGAAGAAAAGCGGGCTAAACTATAATAGAAACTTCTATATTTATTATCTAACTAAAAAATATTAAAAAAGCCCTAACGTTTAAATAAATCCGGACCGGTAAAGAATTCTAATAAATTATCCCTAAAAATTTCTAAAACCTTATCCCTTTCTTTAAAAAGTAGGAAACCGACCGCTTTAATAATTATAAGCCTAAAGTCGATTTAAAAATCGAATTAAAGAAAGGATTAGATAGTAAAAACCTTCCACTTCCTTTCAATCTACTATATAATATATTTTAAGAAAAACATTCAATATTTAAAAAGACTCTTCGGAATTTAATAACTAAAGGTTTTATCTAAATTAATAATTTAATTACTAAAACCCTTATCTTCTTTATATAGAAACCGGGTAGAAATTTTCGCTTCTATTATAATTACCGGGCCCTTAATATAATTATTCGAATAAATTAATACCCCCTACAATTAATTTAAAAAATACTCTAAATATTTAAGGGGATGAAATAATTCTCTAAAATAAATATAATATAAACCTTCTATAAAATTTGAATAACGGAAAAGAAAGAGTATAAAACGGTATTCTAAATTCGTTACAATTTATTTGAATAATTAGTAATCCTTTTCAAACTATATAACGCCCTAACCGCCTTCTAATAATATATTAATTAAATATTATAAGAATTCCTCGATAATTTCTACTCGGTATATATAAATAATACCCTTATTTTTACCAACGGGTCTTAAAAAAACTATTTATAAAAAGTCCGTTTAATATTCGAACGTTTCCAAAACGCCGGATTATAATTAAACCCTAATAAATATAAATTCGTTATTAAAAAAATTAAATATTTAAAGTTTATTATTTACGCCGGTGTAAATATTGAAACAAACCCTAAAAAAATTAAAACTATCTTAAAATAAAATATTCTAATATCTTAAAAGGGAATCTAAAGCTTTTTAAAATTTATAAATGATTATTAAATATTTATACCCGAATTTACTATAGTAGCCGCTCCGCTTATAGCACTAACCGGCAAAAAGGTTCTATTCGAATAATTAATAATATATAAAAAAGTATTTTAATTACTTAAAACCCTATTTATTCGAATATTAATATTAATAGAATAGGACCCTAAACATTTAACGTTCTTAAAAGCTAACTATAACAGATTTACCTTCGGGGGCTACCTAACTTAGGAAGTAAACGGCTAATAGCGTATTATAATTTTCTATTCGAGGAAATTAAAATTAACAAAATATAATTATCCGATTTATAATAAAGAGATATTAATGATTATTAATTACCGATAAAAATAGTAAATAAAATTATATAATTATAATAGCTTTATTATCCTAACCGATTACTATAATTTAAAAAACTTTATAATTCGTTAATATTTATTCAAATAGTAAATCTATTAAATTAAATATTTTTCTAAATTTTCTTTTAAATTTTAATATTAATTAAGTAGGGAAGTAATAATATTAAATACGTTATCCTAAAGGGAATAGAACCGGCATATTAAAGGTAATAAAAAGGTTTGAAATTTCTAATTTATTCCTAAATCCGCTTTACGTAATTATATCCGTATTATAACGATAAACCTAAAGGGCTTTCGAACAGCCCGGAAGAAGGGTATAAAAACTTTCGAAAATCCGGATTTATAATAATTCTAGAGTTTTATAATAAGGAAGGACGCTATATATTAATAAATCTTTAAAGTAATAAAAAATAATATAAGAAATTTATTCCCTTCCTTTAAATTTTAAATCTAAATAACCGATTACTCTATCGACAACCTTAAACGCTTAAAATACTAAAGGAAATTATGAATCCCCGGATACCTAATAACTACTAAAATGGAAGTAATAAAATTATTTAACGCCGACCGAAAATTTGATATACTCCGTACCCGCATTATCCAAATTATATATAATTCTTAAATATTTAGGTACCCTAATAGAGAAGGTACTATTATAGCCCTAACCCGCTACTTCTATTAATTATTATTTAGGATTTATATAAGGTAATTTCCATATAACTATTATATATATAGTTCTATTAAATATTAGAAAGCCTAATGTAAAAGGCTGCTCTAATTAATACCGGTATTAGACTAATTCTTTTGAAAAATTTAAATAAATTTTATTATAAATTTTCCAATAGCGGGAAGGAATATTTATCTATTAATTATTAAGGACCGCTTTAGTAAGAACGTAATATTGGAATTAATATTGTTAATAAATATTAAAATTTACGTTAAAAAATTAATAAATTGTTTTATAAAGTATTATAGGTAATTATAGTCTATAGTTAGCGACTAAAGCTCTAATTAGACCGGGCGGTTCTAAAGCAAATTCTATAAATTATTTAGAATTAAATAGCTCCTTAATACTATTTACTATCCCTAGACTAATAGCGGCCCGGAATATATAAATTAAGAAGTATAGGCCTTTTTAAAGCTTATATTAATTAGGCTTAAAATAATTAGTATAAATAATACCCGTTAGTATAATTTACTATTAATAACTATATTAATACTTTAATTAATATTTCTCCCTTCTTTACAATTTACAACTTCGACCTAGAATTAATAATCCTAATAGTCCCCGAAATAATTAGAAATTCCTATATATCTATAGACGTCCAGGCTCAGTAATTCATTGAAAAATTATTATAAATTATAGATTTATATTAAGTTACAATAATTATAGCAGTTTAGGAATAGGAGAAATTTATTAACTATAACCATAAACTAGTAAAAAGGTTCCGGGTTGGTAATAAAATATAATTTATCTTTAAGAATTATATATTACTAAAATTTAAAAAGAAGCTAAATTAATTATATATTAAATATATAATTTCGAAGGTATTCTCCCCCTTAATTGTAGAGCTCTCTAGCCTCCTAAATAATATTTATAACGTCTTCTATATTAATTTCCTCTAATAAATTATTAAAAACCCTTTACCCGGTTAAATATTAGCCGACAAGTAATTACCGCCGGTAATAATAGAAAGAGAGAAGGAGTATTATATAAAAAATATTTTATATATTATTTAACCCTTAATTAGACGGATAATTTTTATAAAGTAGAAGGGATATTACTAACCTTTGTAATACTTATTTAAGGATTTTAAAAATACTAAAATATTTAAATTCTTTAAACAGGAATATAGGGACGTTCGAATTAATAACGGGCTATTAAATAAATTTACAAAGAGGGGAATATTAATAGAGTAAGAAAAGTAAGTAAAATAAATACTCGAAGGTAAAAAAAAATATAGCCGCCTACTTAAAGCGCTACTTATATTAGTTTATTATACCTAAAAATCTCTAATATTTAATGCTACCTTAGTATTTAACCGGATTATAATATTTAGAAATAATAATACTAAGGTTGTATTACTATAAGGAATTTGTAATTTCCTTTTCTTCCTTAGAGGAGAAGGCGCTTCCTCTACCGGGTCCGAAAACCGAATCATTTTCTTCAACCGCTTCTTCTCCTCTAGAATATCCCCCTCCTATTATATTATCCCTATTAAACCCTCTTCTAATTCCCGAAATTTTATTACCCTTTCCCCTAATTTTTTTTTCTTCCTTTAACCCCCTAATACCTGTCTCCTCTCTTCTAAATAATGAACCTAAATAAATATATAGATCCTTTTCCACTAATAATACTCTATCCCCCTCTATTAATTTATATTACCCCTTGAATTCTTTAATATAGATTTCTAATTTTTTAATTAATTTATTAAAAATAATAATTACCGCCCTAACCGCTACTCTTTCTTAAAAGGACTAAACTATTCTAAATATCTAATTATTAATCCTAATAATGATAGTATTTAAATAAGTAATAGCCGTAATAGTACTATATTTAATATTCTAAATAAATTTTATAATAACATTTACCGAAGCGATCAATTTATAATTCATTAAAAATAATTTAGTAAATAATAATAATTATAAAACTATTAAATTACCCTAATTTATACGAAAAGTTTTAAAACCCCCCTCTAGAATCTCCAATCCTCCACGTATCATAATTAAAATTAGGGCCGAAGATAAAAAGACGTTTAAAATTATAATTAGAAGTATTATAATAATAAGAAAGGGCGTTGGTAATACTTTACTAACGGAGTAACCGAATATAAAGTAAATAATATCCTTAAAATTTAAATTAATAATAAAAATAGAACGAAGGAATTCAAAATATAATTACGGAGTAATATAACCCTTAATTATTAATTATTTGAAATTCCGAATAGAAATTACTACGTTCCGGAAGGATTAGTAAAACGGAATTTTATTATTTAAATACCCCTCCCTTAATTAGGAGGAATAGCGTTCTTAAATGGCAGTAAGCTACCGCTAGTAGGTAGTAGAATTTTTCGAATATATATAAAGTATATAATAATTCTTACCTTTATTAGGTATATAGGCGCTATAATCCTTTAATATTATATATTAAAAGTATTAGGTAATTATAATACTTCCGATAAGGGCTTTAATAAATTTATAATAATTATCGCTATTATTATTAAGGGTTTAGGGTATTAGTGAAATTAATATAGTAAGAATTAAGGTAAAAATAATAATAGTAGTTAGCGTAGAAGCGGGTATAGATATAGTAATAAGCGTAAGTATAGGTATAAATATAGGTATAAGCGTAAATATGGGCGTAGGAATAATTATAGTTAGGTAATAACGAATTAAAATAGTAGGCCGGAGCCTAAAAGGATTTTAATTAGAATTAGCACTATAATATAAAATTAGTAATAAGTATTTAAGGGTATTTTAAAATTAAATTAAAGGTATATATATAATATAATTATAATTATTTATTAAAAGAATAAGAAGGAAAGTAAGAGTTATAGAAGGGTAAAATAAAGGTAATATAAATATTAATATAATACATAATTATAATTAGAGGGAGAAGAGGGAGGCTAATATTATAGGATTAGCGTCCGTCGAGGTATTTAGCCCTAATTAGTTAGACTCGAGTACTAAGACGGCAGCCGGCGTTAAAATTCCCTTAGCTAACCCGGGCTACGGCATTACAGCCCCGGGGCACGGGCTCTCTAGAGCCCTCCTCGGCTGCTTTAAACTATAAAGCAGCTACTAAAGCCTACAGCTATAAAAAGCGTTAGCGTTCGAGCGACCCGGAGGGTAGCGTTTTACCCCTTTCTTTCCTCGTAGAACCTTAATATACATATATAAGGCCAGCACCTGCGTATCGCTCTGCTGTCCCCTTACAGGGAAAAGGTAATAGATTTATCATCCTACCGGAGGAATTTGAATAGCTTCTACTTATATAATTTATTGAAATTTCTATTTGAATTATTATTAACGTTAAATTTCGCTTTATCCTTATTATTATTATTATTAAAGGAATCCTATTTAATAGGATACGTAGATTCGGACTTTAAAGTTAATTAGATATAAATAGAAAAAGGGATTATAGATTTAACCTTCTCCTTTAATTCGGGATTCGTTTATAAAATTCAAAGTAAATTACTAATTAGGTTAATAGTACCGGAAGGTATTTTAATACTTCTAATTACTAAAAAAGTCTAGGGAATTTCTATATTAATATTATTATTATTATTCGGTATAACCAAAGAGTTTGTTCTAATACTAATATACGCCGCGCTATTAATTGTAAACTGTCTTTCCTTTTAATAATTAATTAATAAGAAGGTAGAATTTAATATAAAGGGATAATAGAACGATACGTAAATACTAACTTTATGAATATATAAAAAAATTTTATAAGGAAAGAAAGAGGTAAAATATTACCCTCCGGGTCGTTCGAACGTTAAAACTTTTATAACTATATACTTTAATAATTACCTTATAGCCCAAAGCAGCCGAAGAAGGCTCTAGAAAACCTATAGTCTGGAAGCCGTAGTGCCGTAGTCCGGGTTAGCTAGAGAAATTTCAATGCCGGCTGCCGTCTTAGCACTCGAGTCTAGCCAATTAAAGCCAGATGCCTTAACGGGCGCCAGTCCCATGACAATCAGTTGTGTAATTACTAGATTAAATCTTTATATTATAGTTTGCTAGGGAACTATATTAAAAAGTTATAAATTGATTTGTATTGTTTATTAAATAATAGCGTTTCATTAATTGAGTAATAAATAGCGATATATAGTATAGTAAATAATTAAGAGTAATAAGAGTAATATAATCTAGTATAGAAGGTACTATATTAGAATATATATTAGAACAATCGCTAAATTAAAATTAGTTATACAGTTGGTATAATACGAGGGTAGCTAATACAACCTATTAATGTATGTTATGAATTGAAACTTAGGAGTGTAATAGGTATGGTACGTGCTAAATAGGTGCGGGTTGATCTAGGGTTTGTAAGATTAGGGTTGTATATAGGAGAAAATAGTGGATTTACGTACGAGTAGAGCTTATTCGATATGGGAGTAGAGTTTCTTTTTTTAAATTTTTATAGATAAAAGTATATAGATTTAGTGAAGAAGGATAATTACCCTAAGCTAGACCCGGCTCTAATATGTAAATGGCTTCAATTTTCCTTTGTTTTAGAGAGATTTTAAAAATTTCTTGTAATAATAATAGTAATAAGAAGGGTGAATGGTCTTAGTATAGGAATATAAATGTATAAGCCCTCTAAATGCATACAAAATAGCTTCCCGGATTATATGCACTTTCAGAAGAAATTACTGTATGCCTTAATATAGCCTGCTGTTATTCGGCCGTACTTCTTTTACAAAGATATGCTAGTTGGAGCACAAGAGGCAGCTGGAAAATAGTAGAAGGCCGCGCTATAATATACAATTTCCAGGGTAGTGAACCGTTTGCTTATTTGCTAATTAAGAGCGGGTGAGCTGGACTGGTTTAAAATGCAACCCCGATGCAATAGGAGGGAAAAATAGCTCATCCAGATTTCACTACAATTAGAGAAGGTTAACTGTAGTCTAAGTCGCTCAGCCACCTACGATAGCCTATACGTCGCTTAGACCTATAGAGCCAAATGGTTGTAATATCCGGGCCCCACCACTCTCACCCACCTACCAATTATTATAATACTATTTAGCCCTATAAATCCAAATTAATTGCGCTACGGGGTGGCGGGGAAGTGGATAGGGGCTAACTAAGGTTGAACGTTTGTTATAAGAGACTAGTTACCTGCTGGGAGAATGATACAATATCAAGCAATGACAGGACGCTTGTATGTAAGATATAATTGGGGATCTAAACCTGCAACATATTTCTCCCTGGTTTGAGATGATTGGTTCTCTTCTGGTCTCCTGTACCTCTACAGGACGGACACGTTTACACACACTTAACCGTCGTAGAGAACATCATCCCATCGCTCCGGACCCACGAACGAACACACAAGCAGCCGCGGCTATGAAAGGGAAGAGTGTCCCTAACTAGCCGTACACTATAGCACCAATTAAGAAGGACCTAGCTTCTATCACGTTTGAACTCACCTTCTACATGCTTTGCCCACCACTCGCCCCAATCAACCACCTTTTTGTTCTTCCTTGCCTCTTCGGCACAGAAGACCATAGCATGGCTACGAATCACTTCTTCTAGAGTACAACCGACCAGTTCCGTTTGCGCTCTGTTGGTCGTCCAGCCATGGTTCTTGACTTTGTCAACAGCTCGAACGAACTGACGCGTCAGTCCCAGGTCCCCACCTCCGTGACCGCGGTCCTCGGTTTGAGGACTATGGGTGGTTGTTTCCCCGGTGCGAAAGTCATGGATCGTGATAGTGGACGAGTCGGCAAAGATCTCCCCGTCGACACCGTACAGATTCGTATATCTCTGACAGATCTTGTTCGTCTGAGCAACCATGTGGAAAGTTGCCGTCTTCGAGCCATGACCACGCGCGGGGCTCGATAATAACACATCTTTTGAACCCAAGTCGTGGGGAACACTCAGAGGACTCGGAACGGGGTCATCATCCCAAGTGATGGTGACGATCTGTTCATCGCACACATCGTTGTCACTCTCATAAACACATCGGCCAAACCAGTTGCTCTGTTCGATTTGCAAGGCGGGAGTGCTAGTGCCGTAATCCTTGGCCAGTTCGCGAAGCAGAGTCTCCCTTGCCACATTCTTGTCCGAGTAAGTTTCGATATCGGGAATAATGACGTTGACTGGCCAGTCGGTATTGTACGAGTCCAAACCAAACTCATCCTGAGTAACATATATACGCTTCGCCGAATATTTGCACGATGACTCGATAGGGCAGGATAGACAGTTGGTGGCCGTCCCTGCGGCCGCCGGCTTTCGACTCCTTTTAAAATACTGCAGCGAGCCTGTACTGCTAATGGTGGATGGTAAATGCGGGGTTTCATTGTAAGAGGCGGGAGAGCAGAGAAGCCATAACAAAACGTCGATATCGTGACAACTTTTCGTCAACAGGCTTGGCGCCGAGGTACTCTCTCGACGCCAATTACCACGGACGTAGCTGTGGGTGAAATGCCACCAACCGACGGGCTCAGTATGCACAACGGACAGCACATCGCCAATGACACGGTCATCGAGGAGTAGCTTGCGGAGAAGCATGTTATGGGGGCTGTATCGAAGGACATGGCCTATAGAAAAGACCATCTGCTCCCCTTTAGCGTTCGTGTTGGTGCGTAGTGCCTCGTATATGTCGACGCAATCCCGCAGAGTCGTGGCCAGTGGTTTCTCGCACATTATGTGCAAGCCTCCGAGCATGCTAAGGGCAACAACGACCTCCTTGTGCATCTCATCTAGAACACACACAAAGGCGGCATCGACGCCGGGGGAGACATCCTTCTCGCCGGCCAAAAGTCGAGCTCGCCGGCCCTCCTCGTATACAACAAAGTCACGCCAATCATCGAACTGGGCGCCTTCGGACGGAAGAGCGTGTGATCCCCAAATAAAACTTTGGCCGAACTGCCTTCTCTTATACTCGTTGGGCTCCGCTACTGCGGTGACAATGCCGTCGGTCGAGGATTGAATGGCACGAGCATAAGCTCGACCGCGAGAGCCAGCGCCGACAACGAGTATACGAGGCGGGTCGGGTACTATCATGTTCGTGTGGTGATAGCTCTTCAGTTCGGAGTGCCGTTTGCGGTGAAGGAAAGAAAACCAAAAAAAAACCTAAAAGACTAAAAGTGGTTGTGGGAACGGGGGAGGATCAGAAGAAAAGGAAGGAAGGGGACGTGACTAGTGCGACAACCGACCTCCTCCATACAGCTTACACGTGTGCGTGCCTCCAGCACTACATATATACCAGCCAGACGATAAGATGCAGGTGGAGGTGGTAGGGCGCACTCTGCTAGATTACGTACGCCGATGAACAGTAGCAGCCCAGAGGTCCGCAAAGGACACGTTATCAATCAAAGCCGCGCGTAGCCCGTAGATTTGGCCCAACATGTTACTTTGACTATGTTGTAGAAAGCCGAATGGCGCCCATCTTGAAGTAGCCTGGCTACCAGAAGTGTTCTTCAACGATTGCCTGCCTAAAATTCGACGGCCGCACGTCTTGGTATGTGTACTGCCAACATGAAACTTTGTCTTTTTGAGTACTTACTTCATGCCGGGGCGTGCCGGCGTCGAACAATTTCCTGACACCTGGGCTCATAAAGCCGAGCAAGGCATCCAGGTGTGAGACACCCGACCGAGGGTTACCCTGCCGTTCGTCTGACTGAAAAGATATGCGCCCGCGTGGGCCGCGCATTCGAGGTGTTTACCGATATATCTGTATGGTCTCAAGGCTTGATGTGAACCTGACTACCCTTCTAGTTTATGAGGTACCCCCCCTCCCCTGTACTCTACTACAACGTGGTCTACTCGCGACTATTGACAGACGGTTTACTGTTTGTTGATAGCCACAGTCGACGTTTGGGAATGATGGCGCCGGCAACCCGGCTCGGGCCCGGCTGGTGCCCGGTTCGGTGCGACCATGTGTCCACTGCCGCTGCAATACAGTTTTTCAATTGGACAGAGCCGGACATCACTCCCTACTGGGACGGGTCCTTGTTCGGTTGTACCCGATACTACAGAGGTTTGCCATCTTGGAACTCCAGGATACGACGACCACTTACCAACCACACCCCCACAATCAATGGTCTAAGAAGTCCACGGTTGCGGGCGAGGTTACCTACGTACGCCCTCCAGGCCCTGCAACGATTCCATTTCGGCTTCACGCCGCTGTTTTCTCAAACGTATCCAAGTATGGTGTCGACCACGCAAGCCGCGCACGCGGCCGCCCAGCAGCAGAGCCAAGGTGCCCTGGTCTGGATCGACTGTGAGGTGCTTAGTGCCAGTCCCTTGTTGATTGTATTTCTCATCACCAATGTTTCACCTCGCTCACACGTAGTGTTCAAGTAGATGACCGGTCTCGATCCGGACCAAGATGCTATCATCGAGATCTACTGTCTCATCACCGACGAGCAACTCAACCTCCTAGATCGTACCGGCTGGGGCACCGTCATTCACCAGACGAAGGCGCGTATGGATGCCATGGACGAATGGTGTACACGGGTTCACGGCAATAGTGGTCTCATGGCCGCCGTCCTGGCCTCTACTGTCACGCCGGAACAGGCAGCAGACGGGCTGCTGGCCTATATACAGAAGTTTGTCCCAAATAAGCGCATGGCCCTCTTGGCTGGGAACAGCGTACATGCCGACCGCGCCTTTCTCCGCAAGAAGCCCTATGACAGGGTCGTCGATCATTTGCATTACCGCATCTTGGACGTGAGTAGCTTGAAAGAAGCTGCTCGTTGTTGGTGTCCTCATATCGCCTCGGGAGCCCCTGCCAAGAAGGGGCTTCATACGGCAAAGGAGGACATTCTAGAGAGCATCGCAGAGGCTAGGTACTACCGATCTGCTATCTTTGAGAGGATTAGATCAGTATCTGTATAATGGGACCGGGGCGACTTTGCCACCATACGTTCGATATAGATATAATCGGTTGGAGGATGAATTATATTATCTTGTCTGCACTGTCACAACCTCAACAAAGAACTAGCCACCCCAGCCGATGCTGGTTCTATATGCCTACATGAACGCTAAACTCATGTCTTCACGTCCGGCTCGTCACGACCAACGAAGTCCTTAAACTTCAAGAGCTCGGTCGCCATTTTAATTTCAGGTGCCAGGAAGTCCTGGGCATCCATATCATATGTGGCGGGATCCGTGCTGTGCTGCTCAATGTACAAGCGGATCGTGGCGCCGGAAGAACCGGTGCCGGACAAGCGAACAACGATCCTGCTACCCGAGGAAAAGCGGGCATACAGACCTTGGTTGGAAGAAACTGAGCCGTCCAGATCGGTGTACGAAAAGTCCCCAGCTTCCGTGACAGTACGGTCTAGACAGACGGATTTCGGGTTAGCATCAGTAAGACCGCTCGGTGAGGGCAATCGTCACAAAATCACTTACCTCCAACCTTGCTTCCTACGAAGTTTGGATCCGCCACCAAATCCCTCAGGATACCAACGACTTTGTTGGCACCTTCTGAATCCACATCCTCGTAATCGTAGCGGGTGAAGAAGGTTCGTCCGTACTCAGCCCAGAAATCCTTCTGGATCTGTTTAATGCTGGGCGCCACTCCGGGGTTGGCGACACCCAATCCCGCAATGATATTTAACCAAGCCACGATGGCCCAGAGACCATCCTTCTCTCTGATGTGGTTGCTGCCTGTTCCAAACGACTCTTCGCCGCAGATAGAGAGCTTATTGGCGTCAAACAAGGCGCAGAAAAACTTCCAGCCAGTGGGGACCTCATAGCAGTTCAGGCCTTGCTTCTTGGCAACCAAATCCACCGCTCCCGAAGTAGGCATACTGCGTGCCAGGCCGTACACACCATTCTTCCTGAAATAGGGAATAAGCTGGGCATGGTGGGCAATAATAGCCAAACTGTCGCCGGGCGACACAAAAGCGCCAGCACCGTAAATCATGTTGCGATCTCCGTCACCGTCAGAAGCTGCGCCAAACGGAATGTTGTTCTTCTCCACGGCCTCAACCAAGCTGTGGGCGTAAGTAAGGTTAGGGTCAGGGTGACCGCCGTTGAAGTCAGGGGAAGGCTCGCAGTTCTGAGTAGACTCGGGGCCGAGGCCGAGCTCCTGCTGGAAGATGGCCTTGCCGTACGGTCCGGTGACGCCCGAAAGACCGTCGAACAAGACCTTGAAATCAGGATGAGTGGCAAAAAACTTCTTGATCAAGTCAAAGTCGAAGATTTCCTTGAGCATCTGGACATAGTCCGCGGTGCTATCGACCACCTCGACCTCGAGGTCGCCGTACGTCTTGCTGCCGATAGTTGAAATGTCAATGTTGGGAATACTCGCAAGCTTGTACGAGGTCAGTGTTTTGGAGACCTCGTAGATCTTGTTGGTGACCGACTCGGGCGCCGGCCCACCGTTGGCGAGGTTGTACTTAATGCCGAAGTCGTTCTTGGGACCTAGGCCAGTGTCAACACCGGATGAACCAAGACAGTTAGAGGGGCTGCTGCTCCTCACCTCCGGGATTGTGGCTAGCGGTCAGAAGGATGCCACCTGTCGCCTTGCGCTTGCGGATGACATGGCTGGCGGCGGGGGTCGACAAGATGCCGTTCTGGCCAATTAGTAGCTTCTTGACGCCATACGCAGCACCGATCTTGGCAATCAGCTGGATCACCTCGGGGTTCCAAAATCGGCCATCCCCGCCGATGACGAGGAAGGCACCTGTGATTGATTGTATCAGCCAAACAGCTTCCAAAGCTCACTCACAGTCAAGCTTGGTAAATCAGGCTTTTCGTATCGGCATATGTGTCCTCGTACCTTCGGCACCTTCAGGAATGGAGAGCAAGATGCTGGTGATGAAGGCCTCGCTATAGTGTGGCTGTTGGAACACGGTGACCTTCTTACGAAGTCCGGAACTGTGACGGCGGTGCCATAACAGTTGGTGTTAGTTTTGATGTTCGGTATACGTTCAAGGCTGGCCAAAGCTTGATCGGTACTAGCAGATATAGCTTTTGACATGCCAGAATGAAGGAGGGTCTCTAGAGAACTAGGGGAACGAGCGGGGGAATGGTGGTGACGTACGTGCCCGGCTTCTGATCGGTGAAGGGCTTGAACTCAACAGTCTGGACCTCCATGTTTGGGCGGGTGTGTGAGTAAGGTAACTGTTAGAGGATGGCTGGCTGGATAAATGAAAAGAATGAATAATCAAAAGTCGGGTAACGACGAGGAAGCTTTGATATTTGTACGAAGGAGAACAAGAAGATGATTGAAACCCAATCTCCCCTGAGCGGCGTGGGTATCAAGAGGCCCGGGTCCGTTGTCAAAAGTCGGTAGCTCCAAGTATGTAATTGGTAGGCTAGCAAGGTGGGCAATGGTGGGGCAGCGTTGGCAAAGGGGGTGTGGGGATGAGGAGGGGAAGGTAAGGTAGGAGCTGGAAGAGGAAAGAAGTATGGTACGATTCAAGCCGGATTAATCGACTATGTACCTAGATAAACCGGCGGTGTGAGGTCTGTCTGGGTGCAGAAGTGTTATCAATTTTCTAACAGCTTAACCACTTGGCTGTAATGGTCTTGTACTAGGTAATATACATATCTATATAGAGGTATATATAATTCAAATTGGATAGTAATAATAAACATGATTATTTTGTTTCTTGATTATAGCTTTATATACTATACTAGTATAAGGTTCTTCTCCAACTCCTTTTAATAGAAAATTTCAAAGTATTGAACGCCAGTAAGTAGGAACTTCTATTTCTATTTTAGTTATAGGCAAATTACATTACTTTAATTATAGCACTAGCAGGTGCTATACATAGGTAAGTACACTCACCTCTATTACTTTTTGTAACTAATAGATTACTCCCTACAAAGATAGTAAGGCTTAGTATATTTATAGGTTGTTTACCTAAGACTCCCGCAATCTTGCTAGCCTCCGGCCGTTTCCTTTCTTCTACTCTTGAGTGTTACTAATTTAACTAAATCAGCTTCTTGAGCCCAGTTTTGACTATGCTAAAATTTGTGCTATTATAGCTTCTATAAACGTTTAATCATAATTGAATTTACTTATAATTATAACAAATCAATTTATCTTCTCAAATTATATATGTATTCTAGTAATATAATAATAAGAGAGTTATTCCCTAAATACTCTTTCCTCCTACTTACTCCTTACTTGTCTATTTAATACCTCCTTACTCTTTATAGCATTTTTTTACAACCTATGTCTCCTCTTTCTTCTTTAAATCTTTATTAATAGAAAACTATTCATTCCACTTTCTTGATTCTTTTCCTTTTTACACATAAATATAGAAGTCTTTTCCTTTACCTATATGAACTACTTTATAATACCTTGAACTCTGAAAGTTTTCCCTTTTTATATAACTACTACCTCAAATAGTATACTCTGCTTCTGATTATATTTCTAATTACTTGACCAGTTGTTGCCTTTATAGCTTTATTATTAATACCTCCTAATCAAAACCTTTACTATTGTATTCTATTATCTATATTCTAATTTAATTTTATTACCGTACTCCCCGTCTCACTTAATTCTATGTCAAGTTTTATAATTTGTTTTAAAATCCCTATATTAAAAACTTCTTATTTTCGAACACGCTTCGGTTTTGAGAGCTTTGGTATTGTAAGCTAAAAGGTTATATAAAAGAATCCTTTGTCAAAGTTAGGTAGTCTATAGGTCTACCTAATACAAGCTAGGAAGGTATAGCGTATCTGTGTATATTAGTCTAAAATATCAAAAATTACCTATTATTGCGCGTGTCAAACAGTATCAAAAAAAGTAATCTTGGCACTAGCTATAACACGAGTTGAATAGCAGCTCAAAAAAGCTACTATTAATATAATTGAGATCGCTCCTCGATTGTTACGTAGATTAGAATACACATAGTCTTAAAATAATAAAAAAGAATAAGCGGTTATTTTAGTACCAGTGGCATTATAGTGTACGTAATAATGTTGAGAAAAAGGGTATAGAAAGTGAATATAAGAAGTTTAGTTGCAAATAACCTATTAAAGTTCTTGTATAGTGGGTATAAGTGCAAGACAAAATGTAGATTAAAAAGGCTCGATTGTTATAGGGCTGGCGCCTAGGGGTGTTTGCCTGGCTGGCACCCGTGTAAGCCAGGCATGCCTTCTAATTGAGTGTATGGGCCGGCCGGCTGTCGGCAGCCGTCTTGGCGCCAAATATTTTACGTGCTATTAGGTATATCCCTCGGGTGCGGCGCTCGGGCCACATTTCTGGTCTTAGCATTTTTGGCACCTTCGATGCCTACGCATTTCGTATATTTAGTTAGAAACTCTATACCTTACTAGTATAAACCTCCCTCTTCCTCTTTATTAATTATTTCAAACTCTTTAAAAAAGCCTATTTATATATATACTATATAGACCCTTTATATTATAATTAACCTTCTTTTTAATACTCTAACTCCTTTATAGTTTCTAATACCTTCGCCGTCTCTAATTACTTAAAGATTTCTCTAGCCGCCAACTTTTTTTTTTACTTTACTATTCCGCTATAATTTCGATTCCTTAAGTTTAAAATACTTCTAAACGCTAATAATAGTTTGCTACAGCTGTCTAAACCCTTATTAGCGAATTTGACTATTTTTAGACAACTATAAGTAGAACTAATTAATCAAAACCGGTCCTTCCCTACTTGAATAAGTTCATAGGCGATAAAAAGGATGTTAATATGTAAACTTTGTATAATTAAAGCGAAATTGTATATTGATATCCCGGTTATTAGTAATTTAGAAACCTAATTTTATAATTTTCATTTAAATTTTTTATTAGCTATCCGCCGGACTTTATTTTCTTGTGTATAGTCGCTAATTAATTAGACGCCGGCTGGGTTTTTGAGAAATTCCAGATTAATTATAGAGAAGTTAATTGAAATAAGAAGGTTGGCTTCAAATCCTGTACTTTGTAATAGAAGTTTCGGGAATCTATATTGTATTTTTAATCTACTTCAAAGAAATCTTATAAATTAAAGCTAATATATAATTAAATTGGACTATTATCAATTTATTAATAATTTTTCAAACAATAAATAGTTTAGGCGTTTCTATAAACGGTTAGAAATTCTAAATAATTATTCGGAGTTTTATAGTTTCCTTCGGCATTTAGACGGTAATAATTTTCTTAGCGGGAGTAATATAGGGTATTTGGGGTATTCGGATTCTAATACCGCCGCCTATATTAATAAGGGGGAAGCGATAGATATTGCTATTACTAAGGCTCGGCCTGCCCCGGTAGGGAGTTTTAGTTCTAATAGGCTATTAAATACCTAGCGGAAGAAGTAGAAGAAGAAGGGTGCTTATATAGTTTACACTTTATTCTCCTATTGGGTTAAAGATTATAAGAAGGTTGAAATCCAATATATCCGGATTATTTCGAAGTTGGAAAGGGGTTTGGAGGAGGATATTAAGATTAATAATAATAATAATAATAAGTTTTAAAGTATAAATATCAATTCAATAAGATTCGAAGGGTATTGGGGCTCTTGATAAGAATCTAGCTAAATTTTAGAGATTTTTAATCCGGGAAGGCTGTATATATTATACTTATACGTTTAGTAGTAGTAAATCTTATTAAAAGTATATATATTAAGTATTGCTATAGCCGTTGGGTATTAGAGATATTATAATAGCGTATAAAATTAGTAGGGCGGTAGTATTTATAATTAGATAAAATTAAACGCTATAACATATTTCAAAGCTTTCGGAATTCGGGGTACCTAGTACGTTGGCTACCGTTGTAATTCGGGGGTATAGCCGGTATTAGTATATGTGAGAGGTGAGAAGGGTGGAAGGATCATAGTCGAGGACGACTATTGCCGGCCAGCAGGACCAACGAGGAAGAGCAAGAAGGGGCGTTCAACCGCTCAGGCTCAGGCTCAGGCTCAGGCTCAGGCTCAGGCTCAGGCACAGGTGCTTGGGTATAAAACCCAGCACTGGAAATCTCCAGACAAGAACCTAGACTTAGATTGAATCATCAATTAGATCATTCCAGATCCTTCGTGGCCTTCGTCTTACAGTATGTATAGATATAATAGGTATTGAAGTAATAAATAGAACTTTCCTAGGGAAATATATTCAAATAATTCGGTTAGTAATTATTTATTTATTTGGTTTTTATTATATAAATCCGGGTAGTAAGGAATTAGTAGTGTTCAAAAGCGTAAGGGGGTATTAAAGCGTTCCTCATTCCTTTTTTATATAATATTTCTGGCTATTTTTTCAAAAGGGGAGGTAGGAAGTAATATTATAAGGCTAGTGCCTAGGGGTATTTGTCTAACTAATATACGTATAAGCTAAGTATACCTTCTAATTAGGTATATGGGCCGGCCGGCTATCAGCAGCCGTTTTAACGCTAAATACATTATATACTATTGGGTACATCCCTCGGGTGCGGCGCTCGGGCTATATTTCTAGTCTTGGTATTTCTAGTATCTTTGATGCCCACGCATTTCGTATATTTAGTTAGAAGCTCTATGCCTTACTAGTACAGACCTCACTCTTCCTCTTTGTAGATTATTTCAAGCTCCTTGAAAAGGCCTACCCACATATATATACCTTGTAGACCCCTTATATTAATAAAGAGAGAAAGAGTCTATCTATATAGAGGGGAAAGCGGACTATATTCTTATACTAGTAGGTATATATAATAGTTAGAGGTTACAATAGTAATATATATTTGGGGCACTCCTAAACTATAGCTTCTAGGCGGTAGCTTTATAATACTACTCCCTACTATTTATAGGCCCTTTTTCTAGCGCGTTAGCTGACCCACTTTAATATAATAAATAGAATCATTGCAATTCCTTCTTTCTTTCCTTTTTTCCTTCTATTAGTAATAATAATAATAATAATAATAATAATAATAATAATAACCTTCGCCGCTACTATCCCTTTCTTTACTATTCTATTATTGTTATTACGCGCTCCCTTTTGTAAGTCCTACCCTCTTTTCTTAATCAATTCCAATTTTTTAATCATACTTTTTTGAAATAAATCTCTATTAACCTCCTTGTATCTAAGAACTAAAAGAATTATTCTATTGTCCTTTTCCCCTGTCTATATATTTAGTTCCAACGACTATAATACCCGCCGACTCGGCTCTAAGAATAATATACCCGCTTTTATTTATATTTACAAATTGAAAGGTACTATTTACAAGGGTTAGGTTATAACTGCCTAAGCTTAAGAAGCCGCCATTATCATTACTATTACTTCCTATACCTCTAAAGTCAGATAAGAGGCTTATTATTCTACCCGTACCGGCTTTATTATAAAGGTTGATATCTAATAAAAGGTTATTAAGTTTGTATATTGGTAATTTTCTTCTCTCTTTATTATTATTCAAAACGATTACAAATCTACCCCTACCGACTAACTAATCTATTCTTATGATATTTTCTATTATTGGAGTATATATCTTCTTTAATAGGTTGTATTTATCAAAAGTCTGTTTGTATCCGCTATACCTACCCCCCGGCCCTTAATTACCTATTATTGGCTATATACAGTTAAAATTCGCTATTTAGCAAATAGTATAAAAGTATTTGAATTATTTAAGAGAGTAGTACCAAGTATATTAAGCATTTGTTTACTGTCCGCCGCGCTTGCATTATACGTATTACCACTAGGTAATTTATTTAAGATTGTACTACTATTGAGCATAATAGTTATGTTAACGTTTTCTAATATACATAACCTTCTTTCCAATCAATATATAAGGCAGATTTCAACGATGTCTAAAGAGACTTTCTATATTATTTTCAATAGTTGTATTATAAGCGTTACTACTACGGCCTTCGAACCTTTAGAGAATTGTTCAAGCTCTATTGAAACCTTATTCGGCCGTATAGCCGCTTTTATCGCTATTATTTTTAGTACGGAGCAGGAGGAGGAGGATAAGAAAGAGGAGGAGAGTAGTAATAATACTAAGGAGAAAGATATGAATATGGAGGATAATGTGGATATTCAAATAATTATTTTCATTACTATTTGTGTTTGTAAGTTTAATTTTATTAGTTAGAGAAGGGAGGGCGTTAGTTAACTAATAATTACAGCTTTAGATCATTTTTGAGAACAAAAACTTTACCTTTGGGTACATACTTCCCTTCATTGAGCTATTTCCTGCGTATAATATATACCTTGGTGTCTATTAAATCTCCACGGGGCCGAATCTAGCTTTGAAAAGGTTGGATATTTTCATTTTTGGAAATATATTCAGTAATTCTCTTAAAAACTATATTTAATCTATATATTTGATCAAACTATCTTTAACAAAGCTCAGACTTACAGCTACGTCCTTTGTATATAGGATCTTATTTACTATATACTCTTTTTCATTATTTATTATTATAATCCATAGTTAGGGGTTGGTATGTTTTTTGTATAAAGAGCAGGAATTCTTCTACTATTTTAATTGAATTTAAATAAGAACCTGCAGTCCTATTACTTGTTTTTCATTTAGAGTAATAATATATAAGAAAGGGACGACAGTATTCATATATTCTGTATATAGTTAATCCAATTTCTTCCTTAAAAATTAAATCAAATTCCATCGTTAAGTTAGAACCTTTTAGTTGAATGCTTCTTTATATTTCTTTACCATCTCATTTTCCATATGAACGGCTCTATAAATTATTGATATAAACTTGTTATTTACTAGCACTTCTGGACAATTTTTCTTTTATATATCATTAGGAGAGTTTAATTTTATAGGTATTGTTAATCGAATTATTAGAATAATAGTATTGGGGTACTAACTATAAATTGTAAATAAGGGGGATAAGATCAATAAAGGCGTGGGAATAGTTACTAATAGTTATAACAATTAAAGATGATTAATAATTTTGATATGTTTATCATGAATTAACTTATACTTATATAAAGGTTGATACCTTTTTACTAATTCTCTCGAGGGTTTTGTTTATTTGTAAGTAGTATATTATTTTGAATCTTTAGTTATTATTTACAAGGAGGTAAAGATAGGTTTAGAATTAGCTAGTTTGATTAGTTCTTCTATTATAGATAATAGGTTTTAGTTATTATTGATATTAAATAAAGTATTAGAGGAAGCGCTTTATATTCTTTTTAGCAACTAGTTTTTTTTTGTCTTGAAATACTTTTTTCATATAAGCGGTCCTTAATCATTCAAAGGTCACAAATGTTGGAAGCTAGTAGTAAACTTTAATTAAAGTTTATTTAAATATATTTATAGAATTAGTTACGAGCGTTGAGTGGTATGAGATATTTATATTTATATGTTTTCTACTGCTCAGTACGGCTATACACATTCTAATTCTTAACGTAATAATATATTTAGGTTTAAAATAATAGTTAGTACAGGTTTATAGCAATAGCAGCGATAGTGCCTCTTCGCTTAGGGTAATTTATATTTTTTTTGGAATTGTAGGTTCGCTAAATAAATTATGTTTATAACTCTGTACAAAGGTTTTGAATTCAAGTCCTTGATTTTTTCGTTGTGGGCTATCCTAGGATTCAAGATCTACTTGCATACGTAAAAGTTCTTTGAGAATAAATTATTTATTTGATTATTTTATAATTGAAGGTTTTGAAGGTTAGTATTAAGAAAAAAGGAGCGGTCGCCTGTCTTAATCACTAAGTAGGTATCTTATAATATAGTATCGGCGAGGATAATATGATTCTGAAACTTTTATAAATTTAGATTATTAAATACGTTGTTACTAAAAGAACTTACAGCCTCCCAGTTAACTAAAGTAGCAGCTATATATATAAATCTGCCTAGGGCTTTAGTAGTGTTGCATTATAAATTTCTTACTTCCAATTTTCTATTATTAGAGTAGTCCTATTTATATTCAAATAAGGCGTTGGGTATTACGGCTTTCAACTTAAGGTAGTAGATTAAATAAAACTTAAATTGAAGGAATTCTTTAATCTAACGGGTTTACTATTTAGATAGGCGCTACTACTTCATGAAGTGTTTTGAGTTTTTATAGTTAGCTTAAATATCAAATTAGTAATAAGAATAAAACTATATAGATTATTATTTTAGATATTGTATAATAAGAATCATTTCCTTATTATAAATAAGGTAATTGCCTTTAGTGGAGGTTAGTTTTTGAGAGTAGAATGCGGCAGTATATTTACAGCTATTAACCATCTATACAGATACTCTTTTTAAAGAGGATTTACTATAATTAGTTTTTAGGAAGGTTACCTAGTTTATTAGGGTTGAGTCGTATAAGGTTAGGTATGTTGATTAATAACCCCTTTATTTTATTAGAGAAAGTCAAATCTCACAGTCAATACTATCCATTAGTACGGTAATTCACCCTCTCTGCTTATATATAATCCTAACTCTACAGACCCCTAGACCGACCCGCACCCATCTGGCACGTACCGCACCCGCCAAGCTCCTAGATTTCAACCTATTATATATATTTGGGGGTTCCGTACGAGGGCAGTATGGGAGACTCACTAGCAGTTAGACTGCTCGATTATATAATATATATTAGATAGATTATTAATATATAAATTAACATAAATTGAGTACAATCAATTAATCGCTCGCTTAATTGAGTGCGATGTGCGACCGTACTACTAAATGCCCTACAAAGTGCATTGTAAAGTACGCTCTAAATAAGTAGTCTGGAGTCTAGGCTTAGCATAGTAGGTAAGAATGAAATACCTAGATTTCTTAGCGAATTTTATAAAAGAATATATTTGAGATGTTGGGTATCGTGACGGTTAGGGTTGTGTATGGGAGGAAAAAGTGGATCTACGTGCAAATAGAGTTTATTTAACGTGCGAGTAGAGTCTCTTTAATAATTATTCTAGGTTATATTGTATTATATTACTTTATCTACTAAGTTCTATATTATCCTCGTTACACTTAATTAATAGACTACATTATATATCGCTAATTATTGCTAAATTATTTAACAATTATTATTTAATTAACAGTATGGACTAATATATTACTCTTGGTATAATTCCCCAACTAATTATAATATGGATAACCAATATAGTAAATACTTAACTAATGAACGTGTAAGACCGTAGCGTAGGCAATTACTTTAATTAAATAATTAACCTTATTTTAATTTACCCTAATTTAAAATCTTCAATAAACTCTACCCCAATTGAACTTCTTTTACCTTGTTAAATAACCCTAAGGATGATAACGATATTTTTGATAATTAAAATCAAAAATAATGAAAGGAAACGCTCTTCCTTTTTTATAATCCAATGGAATATTAGTAATGAAATATTTAATACTATTACTAATTAAGTTGAAAAGGAGGGATAAAGAGTTATTAAAGTGTAATCTATTAATGAAGTTGAGGGCTTTAATCCTATTTAATACAATATTATTTACGCTATTAATCTCTATTACAAGTCTAAAGTTCATTCTCCAACTACTGTTATTATTAGGAATAATTACTCTTAGGAAGAGTATTTCAAAGTATTGAAGACCAACCAGAGAAGGTAGACCTTTAAATTAAACGAAGGTTATAATAAGCATACCTATTCACCTAATTATAAGATATTAGTTTATAGTGTATTTTATATAAAGTATCAAGTATTTATTATTTATCATTTCGACCATTCTAATATATATATAACCGCTAAATTGTATTCAAGATATGTAAATTCCTATAAAGATTGAATTTTAAACTAGATAATTAATTAACTTTCGTAATACTTTCAGAAGGTATGTTAATATTAGTTATAACCCCTTCCAATAAGTTATAAGACTATATATATTTAAAGAGTTTACTTTGGAATTGATTAGGTAAATAATATTAAACTAAACCAACCATTCTCCTTTGGAGTAATCTATAGGGAGACAAGCTTTAGAAGTAGCACTTGTAGGTTCAATATTATAATAATATATATAAGATGAATAATAAGAGACTTACTTTCTTCCAAAATACGGATTAGGCTATACCTTTTGCTATCTGAATAAGTTCTTTAATAACGGGTAATAGCAAGGTTTTAATTATTGAATAAATTAAATTAATATTCGTTATAGGACTATCGCCCTATTTACCTATTAATTACCATTATAAACTATACTAATACTATAAGGGCGGTTATTAAATACGTTTATTTAGTAGTACGCCTCCAATTCTATACTTTCTATATAAGAATATAACGTTCAATACTAAATATAAATAGAATAAAAAGGTTGCCAACCTGATAACCTAAGCTTATACCGATGTAACAGATATACAAATATAACGAAAAATATCGTTATCAATTCCGGTACTGGGGTATAAGGTTTATTCATAACCTCCTAGTAATAATATCAACTTAAAGGAGTTGAATATAAGGGATGAGTGTATTATTACGCATTCAAATTAATTAGCTAACGGAATGAATTAAGTTCTCTTTCTAATACTGTATGATACTTATAATTTACATTTTATAATCTTTGGGAATGTATCCATTATACAATTATCATTGAAACTTTTAATCCCTTTTTATAGAAATTTGAGAATTTCTTTACATAACAAGTAGCAATTCGAATAGTATGAATATAATTATCAAAAAGAAATAGGCTATTGATTACGTTTATAAGAAGTTAATTCCCGAATACTGTATTATATCGTTGATTAAATTAGCGAACTATTTTTTTAAAAAGTTGAATTAGTATGGTTATCCCTCTCTATACTCTCCTACACATTTTACAGTATACTAAGTATATTTATTTATATAAGTGCTAATCTAGTTATTGAAATAACTATTTAGAGCGTTAAAATATTCAATATTCTAAGAGTTATATATAATAAAGCTATTAAATACTAATCGAAATATCTTGAAGTCAAATATCTTAATATGTTATAGTTGAAAGAAACTCCTAGATAGATCTCCTAGTAAATTAATAATAGTACATTATATTAATATTATATTACTCTTAGTGTCCTACTAATAGTACGGTACCTTACCCTTAATAAGCTAGACCTATATATAAGTAAACTTATGAAGAAATCTAGATGACTGTATATATATTCGTTGTTTAATATCATTGTTACCTAATCGCAATAATCAAAGTTAACTAAGTTAAACTTTTAGTTATTTTAATAATTCTTAAGAAGTCTTATTAACAAACATAATTATTTAATTTACTAGGATTTCAATCATATCTGGAATCTTCATAATTAGTAATGATAATCCTTTACCCTATACTATAAATATTATAGGGTTAGCGCCCGGGTTATAGACTCTAGTCTCTGAGACTAGAACTATTGTTAGCTATAGTAGCGTAGAGTACGCAGCCCCAATAAAAACCTTTGCGCCGGTAGATCCGTATCTCAAATAAACTTTTCCTTTCTTTATAAAACTTGAATTAAACTATATAATCAATACCTATATTAACCGTACTACCCCTATTATATTAAATTCTATTACTACCTAATAGAACCGATAGACTAAAATTTACCGCCGCTACGGTAGTAAAAGTAATAGTACGCCATATCGAGCGTAGGAGAAAAAGAATAATAGGTTAAAACCTAGCGAATAGAAAAAGAGAGAAATATGTTTATTAAAAGTATTTTTATTAGTATAACGTTCGTTAACGTTATTAAGATTATTATTAGCGTATTACCTACTATTTAAAAAGTATAATATAACCTTTAAACGATTACCTACGTAACTACTACTACCCCTAATATTGTAATTGGTATAGTTTGAGAAGCCGCTTTTATCGCTACTCCTAATATTAAATATAAGAATATTTAATAACTAAAGTAGGATAAATCTATTTTAATCTTTTCCCTATTCCTAACGTAATTGTACTTTACGTATATAGAAGAGATAATAATAGGAATTATTTTCAATTATAGATCGGGATAGTCAATATTATTCAATATATTCCTTAATAATAAAATAATTAAAGCAAAAGTATTTTAATACTATAAGTATATTAATAACTCCTATTAACTTGTTAAATAATTCAATTATTAATAAATAGTCTTTAATTATAAAAATGAGAATTAATTTACGTTAATTCGCTTATATATTATCTATTAACGTAAGAATTAAAGCTTTGTTAATTTCGTTCTATTATTTAAGGAGAATTCAATAAAAGTAAGAGGGTTAGTATGAGAAGATAAACTCTGATTCGTTTAATTGAATACTTTTATTTTTAATGCTCTATATAATTAATTAATATTGGTTTATATATTTAATATTTATAATCGATACATGAAAGATTTAACAAATATTATTTAAAGGTTTAAAACGAACCGAACCTTCTATATATTTAATGGAAATAATGAGGAGGCCGCTAATTGCTATTAAAAGTCTTTCTCTTAACGGGAATAAACTATAGATTTATTCTCGAAAGATATTAATAATAATATATCTATAATAATAAGCGCTACTAAAATTAAGAATAAAAATTATAGTAAGGATATTAAATATATTAAATAAATCTTTTAGGAGGAAGGTAATAAACGGTACTCCATTAGATTTCATTTATATTATAGTATTAATAGATATATAATTAATAGTTATATATATAGACCGGTTCAATCATTTAGGTAGGGTTAATCTTAAAGTTATTGAATTTTATATCGACCTATTATTTGAAAATATTGAAAATTCTTCCTCGGACGGGTTAAGAAAAGAATAATTCCTATATAAAGCTAGATATAAGAGTAGATAAGAATATTAAGTAAGGAGGCGGGAACTTCGAACTTCCCGGGTCCTATAGAAATAAATATTACTAAAATCCCTATCGCTATCAATATAAAAAATGAGTTCTATACTTCTATTAATCAAGGTTATTAATACTACGCTATTATTAATAAGAAGGTAATTAAGAAATTGAAGATTCTAATATTTCCAATTCCTTAGATAAAAATTAGAAACGCCTTTACTAAAATAAAGGGTATTAAAATCCAAAATATTATTAATTTTAAAGTAAATATTTACAGCTATAAATTAATTAATTATAATTATATAATTCCCAAATTGAAATTCCTCATAACATTGGAACAGCTATAGTTAACTTTAATAAAAGCCTATTCGGTTCTATATAAGTACCGATTTTGATACGGGATAATTGGATGTTAAATCCTGTAACTAAAATATATACCCAAAGGATCTTCCCCTTGCTTAATAGAAATTTAAAAAACCGTTTACTATTTAATTGTTACCTTCGTAGTTATTTTGAACCAAATTAAAAGAAAAGGCGGTAAAGAAGTTATAAAAGTAATAATATTTACTATTAACCTACGAAACGTAGAGAAAGCCTTTGAACCTGAAATTATTTTAAATTAATAAAGAGGTAAAAGAAAGGATCCTTATTAATATATATAATTTAATTTATATGAAAAAGCAATTGGAAGTTGATAAAATAAATCTATATCGCTCTAATATTAACTATAAAATAAAAATAAAGAAAAGTAAATATAGTGAAGAATTACCACTTCCTTATAGACTATTCTTCAGTATATTGAGGAATAAATTTTAATATTCAAAACGACGTTTAGAAACCTCTATGATAAAAGGTTTATCTATATTAATAACTATTTGGCTATAGTACTAATCTTTTTTATTTAGGAGCTAGGTGAGGGATTACAATTCTATTACGATTATAAGGCTCTTAATCCTATTATAAGAATTAATTGCTATTTAGTTCCTTTTATTAAGAAAAACCTTCTATATTATAATTCAAAATAAAATAATTTACTAAAATAGGTATAATATAAGTATTTTATAAAATTCGGATAACCGAGGGAAAAGAAGGGAAGATAGCCTTCCGTACGCGTTATAACCCTTTTAAATAGTTTATAATATTATTTGAATATTTAAAAATCCTAATAACTTCGGAATAATATATTAACAGTATTTTTAGTAATTACTTCGACGATTTCGCTTTAATTTATATAAATAATATATTAATGTTCGTATTTAAATTGAAGAAGATAATTTAGAGAAAATCTGTAAAGTAGTAGAATGTTTAATAATAATTAAAATTTTTTTTAAAGCTTTAAAAAGTACGAATCCACTGTTAAAAGTATAAAATATTTTAATTTTATAGTTGTAGTAAGTGTAAGTATTTAGGTAGACCCTAAGAAAATTAAAGCGTTTATAGTTTAAGAAGTACTAATATTTTAATAAAGAGTAAACGGCTTCCTAAATTTTACTAATTATATTTATTGAAAACTTTAATATAATAGTAGGACTATTAATAACGTTAATAAGAAAGGGAGTCCCTTGCGAATAAATTATTAAATATAATTCTATATTTCGGTAATGAGAGAAATTCACTCATTGAAACCCCTATGCTTATCTAGTAAAATCCCGACCTACCTACGTTCTTAAAAGCGGACTATAATAGCTATAGGTTTAGTAGTAACCTTATATAAATGAAACATAGCGAAAAAAATGGTAATAATATACTATTATTAGAAGTTTACGTTAGTGGAGCGTAATTATTCTATTTATAATAAGAAGATATTAGCGATTATTAAATATTTAAAAGAGTAATTAATGAAATTTAAGAGTCATAAGAAATTTGTTATTATCATTAACTATTAGAATATTTAATATTTTATGGAAAGGTAAAAGCTTTTTAAATATTAATCGTATTGAGTTAAATTTTTTTCGAAGTTTAATTTCTAAATTTAATATTATTTAAGGAAATTTATTGTAATACTTATTACCCTATTGTAGCGGGATTAAAATAAGCCTAATAAAGGGGATGCGGAGGTAAAGGAAATATAGTTAATTCTTTAGAAAATTCTTGAAAATTATATTCGTATAGTCACTTCTTTTATAATTATAAATGAGTGTATAAAGGTATTTAAGAATCCGGATTTATAAGAGCTTGATGGAAAGGTAGTTTAGTAAGATATAATTTATTAAGATATCCTTTAAATAGTTATTAGTAATAATTGAACCTATTTATTGTAGTTTAAAGTCTCAAGGCATAATTAGACGAATATCTAGTTAATAGTTTAAAGAAGCTGTATTATTAAAGCTGTATTTAGATTTCTAGTGCCCTAACTATTACTAAAATGGCTGCCCTCTATATATCGCTTAAAGTTTTAAAGAGAAACGTCCTGTGTATATGCTTTATCTAAAGGATATATAATTTAATCGCTTTCATTTATTTAAAGAGAGAAAGTATAATTTATATTATTGATAGAGATTTCTATTGATTGTTAATAAGTATTTATAATTATGAATGTATAATTCAGAAATAATAACTATAAAAAAGTAAAAGATTAGAAGAGATAAAAGAAATAATTACTTAGACCCTTGCCGATCCTAGATTAATTCTTTAAAGATATTCAAATAGATTTTATTACTAACCTACTACCCTTAGGAAGCTATATAAACCTTTTAATTTTTGAAAACTAGTTCAATAAAATAATAAATTTAGAACTTAGATTTACTATAGAAGTGAGAATAATTGTTAAAACTTTCCGATAATCTTTCATACGCTATTATAATTAGGTTGGGTTTATTGTTAATAATAAAAGATTTAATTAAATTAATAATTTTCAAAAATACTACTATAATTTTCTTGGGGTAGAATAGTAATTAAATATGATATTTTACTCCTAGACTAAAGGCGGGCTAAAATATAAAAATTAATAGGTACAAATATTCTCAAGTATTATTATAAATTATATATAGAATAATTATGACCGTTAGTACCCTATTATCTAATTAGAATTTAATAATAAAATACATACTATAATTAGAATATTTCTATTCTTCGCTAGCTATAATCACTACCCGTAATTCCCTATAATAATCGCTATTTAACCTATAGAAATTAAATCTTGAACTTATAAAAAAGAATTAAAAACTTCGTTATATAATTATAATGAATTATAGATTTTTACTATAGATTTTTACTAATTAATAATACTTATTTTAATATAGGATTAGAAACGCTTTACAAACCGTAATAAATAACTAGCCGAAGTATTTAAAAAAGGGGATAAAATTTTATTTAACCTTGAAAACTTTGGAACCCAACGCCGAAAGAAGAAGTTGGATTAAATATACGCTAAATATACAATCTCGAAAGTTCTTAACTTATATGTAATAAAATTACCGATTTTACTATTAGAACTTTTGATAAATTCCAAACAAACTTCCTATAATATACTCGAAACTACCCCTTATTAAAGTAAATTGTTACTAATTCCTAGTTTCCAATTATTATAATCGATAACGAAAAGAAATACTTTGTAAAAGAACTTTTATACTATTAAACGGATAAAAGGCGTAGAAAAGCGTTAGTAAAGTAGGTAAGATAAGTAAAATAAGTTTAAGAACCCTTATAGTTAATAGCTAATATCATAATATTAAGGTATTTCGAGGTTAAATATAGCCTAATCATTATTAATAATAGTTTAATGAAATTATTTTATTATTAAAATTAGGAAGTAATAACGTTGGCTATAATAAGAAGGAAAGGAAAAATATTAATATTAAATTTTATTACTGCTTTTAAGTTTTATATTTATAATTATTACCCAATTCCTGTATATCTTTCCTCTGTCATGGGGCTAGCGCCCGGGCTATAGACTCTGGTCTCTGAGACTAGAGTAGTTGCTAGTACGCAGCCCCAATAAAAACCTCTACATCGGTAGATCCGCATTTCAAATAGACTTTTCCTTCCTTTATAGAACCTTAATTAAATTATACAACCAATACCTATATTAATCGTACTACCCCTATTATATTAAATTCTATTTATACCCAATAGAACCAATAGATTAAAATATACCGCTACTATAGTAGTAAGGGTAATAACGTACTATACCGAACGTAGAAGAAGTAGTGCGATAAGTTAAAGCCTAGCGAATAGAAAAAGAGAAAAATAATTATATTAGAAACGTTTTTATTAATGTAACATTCGTAAATATTATTAGAAACGCTATCGGTATATTACCTACTACCTAAAGAATATAGAGTAACCCCTAAATAGCTACCTATATAACTACTATTACCCCTAACATTATAATCGATACAACCTAAGAAACTACCTTTATTATTATTCCTAATACTAAATATAAAAATATCCGATAACTAAAATAGGATAAATCTACCTCGACCTTCCCTCTATTCCTAATACAATTACGTTTTATATATAAAGAAGAGAGAATAATAGGAATAATCTCTAATAATAAATTAAAATAATTAATATTATTTAACGTACTCTATAATAATAATATAATTAAAATAGAGGTATTTTAATAGTATAACTATATTAACGACTTGTACCGACCTATTAATTAATTTAACTACTTAGAATCGGTTTTTAATAATAAGAACGAGAAATAACTTATATTAATTCGCCTACGAACTATCTATTAATATAAAAATTAAAGCTTCGCCAATTTCTTCCTAATTTTTAAAGAGAATTTAATTAAAGTAAGAGGGTTAGTATAGGAAAATAAATTCCAACTCACTTAATTAAATACTTCTATATCTAACGTTTTATATAATTAATTAATTTCAGTTTATATACCTAAAATTTATAATCGATATATAAAAAATTTAAAAGAAATCACTTAAAGGTTCGAAGCGAGCCAAACTTTCTATAAATTTAATAGAAATAAGAAGGGGGCTATTAATCGCTATTAAAAGTCTTTCCCTTAACGAAAATAAGCCGTAGACCTACCTTTAAAGGATATTAATAGTAATATACTTATAATAATAGGCGTTATTAAAATAAAGAATAAGAGTTATAATAATAATATTAAATATACTAAATAGGTTTCTTAAAAGGAATACAATAAATAATATTCAACCGGACTTTATTTATATTATAGTATTAACAGGTATATAATTAGCAGATATATATATAAACCAATTTAGCGTCTTAATAGAATTAATATTAAAACTACCAAATCCTATATCGACCTATTATTAAAAATACTAAAAATTTTTCCTCGAAGGGGTCGGGGAAAAAATAACTCCTATATAAAACCGGGTATAGGAATAAATACAAATACTGAATAAAGAGGTAGGAGCTTCGAGCTTCCTAAGTCCTATAGAAATAAATATTACTAAAATCCCTATTACTATTAATAATAAAGATTAATTCTATACACTTATTAATAAAGGTTGCTAGTACTACACTACTATTAATAAAAAGGTAATTAAGAAATTGAAAATTCTAATAATCCTAATCCCCTAGAAATAAATTAGAAACGCCTCTATTAAAATAGAAGGGGTTAAAATTAAAAGCTTTATCTATTTTAAAGTAAATATCTATAATTATAAATTAATTATTTATACCTACGTAATTCCTAAATTAAAATTCTTTATAATATTAGGAAAATTATAGTTAACTATAATAAAAGCCTATTCAATCCCGTATAAATACCGACTTTAATATAAAGCAGCCGGATATTAAATCCTATATTTAAAATATACGCCCAAAGGATCTTCCCTTTATATAACCGAAATTAGAAAAACTATTTACTATTTAACTACCACCTTTATAACTATTCTAAACCGGATTAGGAAGAAAAGTAGTAAAAAAGCTACGGAAGTAATAATATTTATAGTTAGCCTACAAAATATAGAAAAAACTTTCAAACTTAAAGTTAATTTAATTAAAAAGAAATTAAAAGAAAAGATCCCTACTAATATATACGATTTATTTTATATATAAAAATAATTAGAGGCCGATAAAGTAAACCCGTACCGCTTAAATATTAATTATAAAGTGAAAGTAAAGAAAGACGAATATAATAAAAAATTACTATTCCTCTATAAATTACTCTATAATATATTAAAGGATAAATTCTTAATATTAAAAAAAACGCTTAGAAACCTCTTCAATAAAAGGTTTATCCGTACTAACAACTCCTCAATTATAATACTAATCCTTTTTATCCGGAAGTTAAATAGGGGATTACAATTCTACTATAATTACCAAACTTTAAATACTATTACAAAAATTAACCGCTACCTACTTCCCTTAATTAAAGAAACCTTCTATATTATAACCAAAATTAAATAGTTTACTAAACTAAATATAATATAAATATTCTATAAAATCCGGATAGCCGAGGGGGAGGAAGGGAAGATTGCCTTCTATACGCGCTATAACCTTTTCGAATAATTCGTAATACTATTTAAATTATTAAAAGCTCTGGCAACTTTCTAATAATATATTAATAATATCTTTAATAATTACCTTAATAATTTCGCCTCAACTTATATAAATAACGTACTAATCTTCTTATCTAAATCAAAGAAAAACCATTTAGAGAAAATCTATAAGGTAATAGAGCGGTTAATAATAGCGGGGCTCTATTTAAACCCCAAGAAATATAAATTCGCTATTAAAAATATAAAATATTTCGGCTTTATAATCGTAGCAAATATAAATATCTACATAAACCCCGAAAAAATTAAAGTAATTATAAATTAAAAAATACTAATATTTTGAAAGGGAGTAAAGAATTTCCTAAACTTTATTAATTGTTACTATATATGTATTAAAGACTTCTCTATAGTAATAGAACTATTAATAGTATTAATAAAAAAAAGGGTCCCCTTCGAATAAACTACTAAATACGATTCTATATTTCGGCGGCTAAAAAAATTATTTATAAAAGCCCCTATCCTTATTTAATAAAATCCCGACCTACCTATATTTTTTAAAGGAAATTATAGTAGCTATAAATTCGGAAATATCTTTACCTAAGAGAAGGATAGTAAAAAAATAATTATAATATACTACTCCTAAAAATTTATACTAACGGAACGTAATTACCCTATCTATAAAAAAAAATACTATTAATCGTCTTGTATTTAGAAGAATAGTTAATAGAGTTTAAGAATTATAAGAAATTCGTTATTATAACCGACTATTAAAACCTCAAATATTTTATAGAAAAATGAAAGCTCTTTAAACGTTAAACGTAGGAAATTAAATTTCTCTTGAAATTTAATTTCGAAATTTAGTACCGCTCGGATAAATATACCGTAATACTTAATACCCTATTACAATAAAACTAAAATAAGCCTAACAAGGAAGATACGGAAACGAAGAAAATATAATTAATCCCTTAAGAAGCTTTTAAGAATTACATTCGTATAATTACCTCCTTTATAACTATAGGGGAGGGTATAAAAGTATTTAAAAATCCGGATTTATAATAACTTTATAAAAAGGTAGCCTAATAAAATATAATTTACTAAAGCATCCTCTAAGCAATTACAAATAGTAATTGAAGCCTACCTACCGTAACCTAAAATTTAAAAATATAATTAAACGAATATTTAATTAATAATTCAAAGAGGTTATATTATAGAGGCCCCGTTTAAATCCCTAGTACCCTAATTATTACTAAAGTAACCACCCTCTATATATCGCTAAAGGATTTAAAAAAAAATATCCTATATATATACCTTATTTAAAGGATATATAATTTAATTACTTTCAATTATTTAAGGAAAAAAAGTACAATTTATATTATTAATAGAAATTTCTATTAACCGTTAATAAATATTTATATTCGTCGGTTTATAATTAATTATAATATTTATAGAAGGGTAAAATATTAAAGAAATTAAAAGAGAGGATTACTTAAACCGTTACCGGTTTTAAATTTATTTTTTAATAATATTTAAATAGATTTTATTACTAACCTACTACCCTTAGGAAGTTATATAAACCTCTTAATTATTAAAAACCAATTTAATAAAGTAATAATTTTAAAACTTATACCTACTATAGAAGTAAGAACAATCGTTAAAACGTTCCTATAATACTTTATATATTACTATAATTAGCCTAAATTTATTATTAATAATAGAGGTCTTAATTAGACTAATAACTTTTAGAAACACTTTTATAACCTCCTTAGGGTAAAATAACAATTAAATATAACATTTCACCCCTAAACCGATAATAGGTTAGAATATATAAACCAAGAGGTCTAAATATTCTTAAAAATCTTTATAAATTATATATAGAATAATTAAAATTATTAATACCCCGCTACGTAATTAATAATTAATAATAAAGTAAATACTATAATTAAAATATTTCTATTCTTCGCCACCTATAGCTACCACCTATAATCCCCTATAGCTATCGCTACTTAACCTATAAGAACCGAACTTTCAAACCTATAGAAGAGAATAAAAGGCTTTATTATACAACTATAATAAATTATAAATCTTTATTAAATAATAATAGCTGTTTCGATATAGGATTAGAAGCGTTTTATAAACTATAAGAGGCGACCAGCCGAAATATTTAAAAAAAGGAATAAAATTTAGCTAAATTTCAAGAATTTTAAAACCGAACGCCTTAAAAAGAAGTTAAATTAAATATACACTAAATATATAATTTCGAAAATTCTAGATTTATATATAATAGAATTTACCAACCTTACTATTAAAGTCTTTAATAAATTCTATATAAATTTCCTATAATAAGCTCGAAATAACCCCCTATTAAAATAAATTATCACTAACCCCTAACCCCTAACTATTATAGTCGATAATAAGAAAGAATATTTTAGAAAGGAAATTTTATATTACTAAATTAATAAAAGGTATAGAAAAACGTTAATAAAATAAATAGGATAGGTAGAATAAATTTAGGAACCTTTATAATTAATAGCTAATACTATAGTACTAAACTATTTCGAAGCTAAATATAACCTAACTATTACCAATAATAGCTTAATAGAATATTTTATTATAGAATACGAAAAGTAATAATATTAATTACGAAAAAAAGGGAAAGGAAAAATATTAATATTAAATTTTACTATTTCTTCTAAATCTTACGCCTATAATTATTACCCGACTCCTATATATCTATCCTAACCTAGAGAATTACTATATTCGCCTTCAATATTTACAATTTATAAGGAAAGAGGGGCGCCGACGGAGGGGAAGGGGGTAAGAGGGACGCCGCCTCAATATAATAAAAATATTCGCAATTAAAAAGAAAAAAAAAGAAGAAGAAAAAATTAGTACTAATATTCTAGAAAAGGAATAGAAAGGGAAAGAAAGGGGTAAAAGTAATATACCAATCGATAAAAGCTTTTTTATATAATTTAATAGCATTTCTTTAAATATTTATATATTAATTAAAATCATTCTTCGCTACTACTTTAATTATATAGTCTACCGCTTCCTAAATAGCAAACGCGTATAAACTTAAGGGCAATACCCAATTATACCGCTTACCGTTATTATAATAATTTATATATACAATATAATTATATATTATAAAATATACTTACTCTATATTAATATATATAATATAAAGGATAGTAGATTCCTTATAATTAGATTACAATAAAAAGATTAGTAATAAAATAATAATAAAGAGGAAATTTAAGAGGGACAGAATATATAAAAAAAAAAAAAAAAAAAAACTTCTCGCTAATACTTTTTAATAGCCCTCGAATTAGAGGGGGTAATAGTAGCGGCGCAATAGGGGCCGGGAGTAGTAGTAAGAAGGGAAGGGCGTACCGGGGTTCAGGGAAGGGATATTAAGGAAGTTAACGCTAAAGGAAATAAACGTTAAAAAAGAGGGCCGGTAAGTAAAGTATTAGGGCGAATAGAGGGGAAGCCGGCGGACGAAGAATTAAAACGGGCGGCGGGTATTTAAAGGCCGGAGTTTGGAATAGTAAAAAAAGATAGTATAATAAAAAGTTTCTAAACGTATTAAAGGAATTAAAGGAAAGGGATAGGTATTAGGTAGTAAAAAGGATAATATTATTTATTTTAAAGGATTAAACTATTATTAAAGAAAAGAAGAGAAGAAAGAGAAATTTAAAAGGCGAAAGGGAAGGGGATTATATATATAAATTTAAGGGTTTAAATTAAGTATATATATTTAAACTACTACCTACTACTTATTACTACTTACTACCTTCTAACGTCTAATATTATATTTATAGTATTAAATAGAAAGTATAATAGTATTAATTAATAATATAAGGGATGAGTTTACAATTGAAATGGAAGTTGCAAATATATAGGAGACCGATTATAATAGTAAGTAGGAGAAAAATAGAGGAGGGGTAAAGAGGGGAAGGGAGGGGGGTAATATTATAGGGTTACCGCTTAAGCTATAAATTCTAATCTCTAAGACTAAAATAGTTACTAACGCGTAGCCCCAATAAAAACTTCTACACCGGTAGATCCGCATCTCAAATAGACTTTTCCCTCTTTTATAGAACCTTAATTAAACTATACAACCAGTACCCGTATTAACCGTGCTGCCCCCGTTATATATAATATCTTCTATATTAATCTCTTTTAACTGGCTATTAAGAACCCTCTATTTAATTAGATACTAACTAATAAGTAATTACTATTAATAGTAGTAGAAAGAGAAAAAGAATATTATATAAAAAGAATTCTATATATTAAAGGACCTTTAACCGGACGGATAATTTTTATAAAATAGAAGGGATATTACTAACCTTTATAATACCTACTTAAAGATTTACAAAATATTAAGGTATTAAACTCTTCGAAAAGGAATATAAAAGTATTCGAATTAATAATAAACTATTAAATAAATTTACGAAAAAGAAAATATTAATAGAATAAAAAAAGTAAATAAAGTTAATATTTAGAAGTAAAAATTGTAATTATTGATTTAAGGTCCTATTTATATTAATTTACTGTATTTAAAAATTTCTAATACCTAACGCGACCCTAATATCTAATTATATTATAATATTTAAAATTAATAATATTAAAGTTGTACCGCTATAGGGAATTTATAACTTCTTTTCCTTTTTTTAGAAGAGAAAGCGTATCACGGGCAATGGGTAGACGGTAGATGTGATCGTACGTAATTGCACGGAGGAGAAAGGAAGAGAAAGTGCAGCCGAGTGCCTAGAAGGCTGGCCTTATGAAGGCGGCCGCCAGCGGGTCTGACGATCCCGCGGCAGGCAGCGTTCTGGCCAATCAGCTGCCGGCAATGGCAATGCCTTGCCGGTGATGCCAGCGTACGGCAGTCTTAGAAGCTGCTGTACGCTGGCACCAGGCACAAGGCACACAGGCTAGCCCTGTGACAAAGCGTTTCCTTTACTAAATTTGAAAATTGAATTACTTTTTTTTAATTATTTCTCCTCTTCTAGAATATCCCCTTCCTATTATACTATCCCTATTAAACCTTCCTTTAATTCCTAAATATTTATTACCCCCTCCCTTAATTCCTTTTCTTCTTCCAACCCCCCAAGACTTATCTCCTCCCTACTAAATAATAAATTTAAAAAAAATATATAAATCCTCCTCCCCCAATAATATTTTATCCCCCTTTATTAATTTATATTACCCTTCTAATTCTTTAATATAAACCTCTAATTCTTTGACCGATTCGCTAGAAATAGTAATTACCGCCCCGGCTACTACCCTTTCCTAAAAGGACTAAATTATTCTAAATATTTAAATATTAATCTTAATAATAAAGGTATTTAAGTAAATAATGGCTGTAATAGTAATATATTCGGTATCTTAAGTAGATTCTATGATAATATTTATTGAAGCAATTGATTTATAGTTAATTAAAAATAATTTAAGGGATAATAACAATTATAAAGTTATTAAATTATTTTAATTTATACGAAAAATCTCAAAACCCCCCTCCAAAGTCTCTAATCTTTCGAATACTATAATTAAAATCGGGGCTAAGGATAAAGAGATATTTGGAATTATATTTAACAATACTATAGCAGTTAGAAGGGGTATTAATAGTATTTTACTAATAGAATAGTTAAATATAAAGTAAATAATATTTTTAAAATTTAAATTAATAATAAAAATAGAACGACGGGATTTAAGAAATATTCATAAAGTAATATAGCCCTTAATTACTAATTGTTCAAAATTCCAAATAGAAATTATTATATTCTAGAAGGATTAGTAAGATAGAACTTTACTGCTTAAATACCCCTCTTTTAATTAAAAAGAATAGTATTCCTAAATAGTAGTAAATCACCGTTAGTAAGTAATAAAATTCTTCGAATATATATAAAGTACGTAACAATTCTTACCCTTATTAAATACGTAAGCGCTATAATGCTTTAGCGTTATATACCGGGAATATTAAATAATTATAATACTTTTAATAGAGGCTTTAATAAATTTATAGTAACCGCCGCTATTATTACCGTGGGTTTAGGGTATTAGGGAAACTAATATAGTAGGAATTAAAATAGGAATAATAATAGTAATTAATATAGGAACGGGTATAAACGTAATAACGGGTATAGATATAGGTATAAATATAGGTATAGGCGCGGGCGTAAGTATAGGAACAGCTATAACCAGGCGGTAACGAATTGGAGTAGTAGGCCGGAATCTAAAAAAATTCTATTTAAAATTAATATTATAATAGAAAATTAGCAATAAATATTTAAAGGTCTTTAAAAATTAGATTGAAAGTATATATATAATATAAATATAATTATTCGTTGAAAGAGTAAAAAGGAGAATAAAAATTATAAAGGGGTAAAATAGGGGTAATATAAATATTAATATAACGTATAATTATAATGAGAAAGAAAAAGGAGGGTTAATATTATAGGACTAGCGTCTATCAAAATATTTAGCTTTAATTAATTAAATTCGAATACTAAAACGGTAGCCGGCGTTAAAGTTTCTCTAATTAATTTAGGCTACGGTATTATAATCTCCGGGGCACAGACTTTCTAGAGCCCTCTTCGGCTACCTTAGGCTATAAGGCAGCTACTAGAGTATACGGCTATAAAAGCTCTGGCGCTCGAGCGACCCGGAGGGCAGCGTTTTACCCCTTTCTTTCCTTGTAGAACCTTAATAAACACATATAAGGCCAGCACCTGCGTATCGCTCTGCTGTCCCTTTACAGAGAGGGGTAGGGAGGGGGAAAGGAGGGGGGTAATATTATAGGGTTAGCGCCAGGGTTATAGATTTGGTTTTTAAAATTAAAATCATTATTAACTATCTTAACGTAGAACGTATAGCTCTAATAAAAACCTTTACGCTAATAAATCTATATTTTAAATAGATTTTTCCCTCATTTATAAAACCTTAATTAAACTATACAACTAGCACCTGTAATAACCGTGCTTCCGCCCGTTATATTAATTATATTATTTTTGGTAATAGTAGTAACTTTCTAGATATAATATACACCCGTTTTAATTCTAATAGGAGTATAGTAACTCCTAGTTGCGCTATTTCTACCTCTGGTAGCAGTTTAGCTACTCCTACTCAGATTTTTCCTTAGTAGTAGCGGTAGTAGTTTGGCTACTCACTCCTATACTACTCCTAGCTCTAGAATAATTTATTAAATAAAATATCTAAGATACATTCATATAGTAAGGTACAAATAAGTACCAAGCTCTATACTTATTAATCTAGGCTGAAAATAAAGCTTGAAGTTATAACTGTAACTCTTACTTAATATAACTTAGTAATCAGGTAAGTAATATAAAGAAGCTTAATTTAACTATATATTATTATTCTCACTACTAGTCTTACTATAAAAATAATAATTCTAAGAGTTAAAGCATTACTCCTAATCAGCCAAGCCTACTTAATTTAGTATTACATATAACACTTTACTAACAAAATTTATGTAAAAGATATACTTCCTTTACACAATATAGAGAGTAACCATATCCCCCCAATAGACCTATAGTACTTCTTAAAGCCTGTAGAAACCAAGTCTCTTATAACAGACGTTCAACCTTAGTTAGCCTCTATCCACTTCCCCACCACCCCGTAGCGCAATCATTTTAGACCTATAAGGCCAAATAGTATAATATTGATTGGTAGGTGGGTAAAGGTGGTGGGGCCCGGATATTACAACCATTTGGCCCTATGGGTCTAAGCGACGCATAGGCTATCGTAGGTGGCTGAGCGACTGAGACTACATGAACCTCCGGATACCTCTATAGCGGTAAAGACCTCCTTAAATTTGGTAGCGCCTATACCCCAGAACCAACATTAGCTATGTCACTCCAGTAGTAAATACAGGACTGTGGTCTAACTCAGCTGAAAACATACCTTGTTCAGTTACGAAATAGATTTCGAATGCATTTGACTTATTTTGCCGCTGAACCTCTTGTCGGTAGTTCTTGCAAAATACGTAAAGCTGTATATTTCTCAACCAAACACGATGCTTGGAACGCCGACTGAGCCATGTCGAAGACTGTGACTGGGCCGTTACTGGTAGCATTCGTGTTAATACCCAGGAAACAGGAGTGTAAGGTTTTATGACCCACCAAATGCAGTCCAAACCGGACATTGCTTTAGTTCACCATCCCATACTGCAGCCTGAAGACGAATACCATGGGTTTGCTGATCCTCGTACACGACGAGCGAGTGCTTGTACCCATCGTCTACGATTTGCCTGTATTTCCAGATCAGTAATGCCCGGATCCCGTTCTCCTAGACTTTTACGATACGTACGCTTGGAAGAGCCGCTTCTCTCTTTGTAATTGGAACTCAGTTGGATTGATTTGAACGGTTAGCTTGTTGCGAGCCTTAAGCGCGACGAACGTGCAGTAGAAAAGCACCATCTCTGAAGATATATGTGAGTGATTAGCCAGACTGGTCACATCGCAAAATCGTTGTCTTTGCGAGCTTACCCTCCCATGTGATGAAGTAAAATGCCGCCCATAGCTTGCTACATCGTTCCGACCGGCTCCAACGTTTCAGCTGCAACGCGCTCCCTTCCCGCCCGATGCAAAGCTCATGAACCCCATGGGACGAGAACCAGGCTACTTCACCCTGGACACTGCGGATAAGAAGGTAAGGGGCTTGGTCGAGTGGGTTGAGGTACGCCACCACTGACGTTCTATCGCTATCGAAGGGCCTGGATTACGTTGTCAGTACCCGGGGTTGAAGCCTTACTGATACGAGCACAGAGTAACAGATTTTGGGGTTGCTTCACGCCATGACGAAGACTTTGTGGGACGTTCAACACTGTAGACTCACCGCCGGAAGAGAACTTTGGGTTCTGGAGGTATACCAACTTGATCCCGACGAAAGAATGGGCCGCATGCCCTTGACCTAGAACGCCCTAATGTATCAGACGCGATTGCTCAATCATTCTTTTGTAGCGCGGTACTCACGGCTTTACATGTTTGAGCACAGTTCGAGAAGCAAGCGGGAGCGAGAATATTTGTTCGGCCCAATGAGCACTCTGATCCCGTGTAGTCAGCATTCAAGCTGGTGAATCAGAGTAAAGGCAAATACCCACAGGATCAGTAAGAGTTGCCCAAGAAGGTACTATGTCGGCAAGACTAACGGACCCGACTTGGTGTGGTAACGGGGCTGCGCAGGTAGAAGGGATGTTAGTTGTCACCGCGGGAAAAGAACATCAAGCTGGGTCACTTACGAATCCTTTGTTTCTCTCTCAACTTAACAAGATGGCCACGGAGCGTCTCGAGTGTATTTGGGTCGAAGCTCGGAGACCTGTGCATAGTTAGAGCGCAGTCGTTTTCAAAGAGTTGCAGTCAAGATATCCATTTTCACCTGTTGAGAAGGCTCCCTAACATGGCCAGAAAGTCATTGTAAAGCACAAAACGCTGGGGAAGCGGAACGCCGCCGGCTTCTTCCGTCATCTTGTTGTACATCTTCCGCCACCGGATTTCCCGAGCAAGTGATCTGTCCTCATAGTAACCCAAGATATCGTTTAGGGTACGACACAGGCATGGTAAAATGATATCCAGGTAGTCGAGAACCAGAGGAACGCGCTCGATATGAGACTGGGAATTGCTGGCAAGATCGCGGAGCCGCCTGCTCGAGTCCCAAATCACCCCCGCCAAGGCGATGAGGTGGCTGTGGAATGACTCCGGAAGCGCCTCTCGTAGTTGATCTAAGGCGACGGCCACAATGGCAGCTCGCTCGGCCTCATGGCAGCAGCTCTGAAATAAATGTCTTTCACAAGGTGTGTCGATGTTGTTGTGATCCATGACGCCCAGAGGAGCCTGTGGATAATCGGACGAATTGTGATATCGATTTCAACTGCGGCCGCCAACGAGTATACACTGGAGAGCTAGTTCGCTGAAATTGGATGGTAGGATATAGCGCTGTTCCTAGACATGACTGGTCAATCAGGCAATGCTAACCAGGCTCTAGCGCTGATAACGAGCGATGTGTTTGTGCACCTCGTCGTCCTTTTTGCCACGACCAGTTGTAGCTAGCTAGTATTATGACTACCAGACGAGGGTCGAACTGTGACGCAGCGGGCGAGGACGGACTAGATAGGTAATGGCTTTCTCGATGGGAGTCAATTGCGTGACAAACACGTACTTATATACCAAAAGGGAGATAGTCTTAGTTGACTGACCATTCAAGGATTCTCGGCTGCAGTTGGCTGGCCTAACCGACTTGCTTGGCGCCCAACGTACAAAACACTAGTGTAATAGGACAGCAAGGCCTTGAGTTCATTCAACTCGAGCTGACTGAGACAAACCCACAAATGCCCAGTTTGTGAGCTGCACGGAATGCACGCGGATACGATAGGTATCGAGGAGTCAGTGACCGCCACGAAGGGGCAAAACACATATCCCTTACAGCTCATCGAACTAGAGTGATACGGTGGAATAAAGTCTGCTATTCAATAGGTAGACTACACGGAAATACCTACCTAGGTATAAAAGGCACACAACTCGGACAGACGCTGCAGCATAGGCTGCATGATTAGGAAGAGAGTAACAGGTATGTTAGACGTGGACTAAGATCTGTTGCTGAATCGAGTCTCGTGCTGCATTCGTTCGTGGAACCGTTTCGATATGTCTTCATTTCTTTGTACGTGAACTGTCGTCTGTAGAGCGTAAACGGTTAGCCCTCGGTATCACTAACCTCCAAGTCTATTACTGAGCAATAGTTCTCACTATTATAAACTAAAGAAGGACGACGTTTGCATCACACTACGGCTATACGGGGATGGCCTTTGCAAGACCTCTAGCGTTGAGTGTGTCCGCAACAAATCCTGAATACCTTATCATTAGATCACTTGTCTTGACCGAAATCTGGGTATATAATCTTGCGACAAACAACGGCAACTGCGCCAAATGGGGCTTTGTGATCGTTCGAGCAGTAGCCTATATTAACCAGTTTCCCGTCCCCTCCCCCCTAAAAAAACAAAATAAGCGTCAACCAGTATTTGGACACCTATACGACGTGGCGATACATCGTTGGCCGCACAATCGTTCAAGTCCATCCATAGCAACTCTTGATCCCCTGCCATTGCGTGCGCACCTGTTCCCGAATATCAAAAAACTGAGATTTGTTGTACAAGCTAGCCAGCGAATGAGCTGACTGGTTCGATAGATCCCCCAATGGAGGGATAGCTTTGTCCCTTGATCATAGCAAAGCTCGTGCAAACCATGGCGTAAAAAAGGAAATCCCGTGGCACCGTAACAACACCGTCCGTCCCAAAATACAAGGTCAAATAAAGAAAGCCTTCGTTTGCTGATTGCAGTGTCTTGCTCTGATCAAATATCAACGTGTTTTTTAAGACTGAATTGGGTGAGCGCAATCGAGTCGGCGAGAAGGGTTCATTTAGGAAGACTCCTCCTCGTCGGCCTCGGCCTATGCGCCTCATGATCAGTTTCCATTGCTAGTAGAGTTGGGACAACGTGGGGATGACTCACGTTGTAAGCCTGCTTCTCGTCCTCATAACGCTTCTTGTCGGCAGCAGCCTTGGCCTCGTAAGGGGCACGCTGCTTGTCGCTGAGAGCCTTCCACCTTTCTCCAAGGATCTTGCCAACCTGACCGAAAGAGACGCCGGGGTTTTCTTCACGGACATTCTCGCGCTGCTCATTGGCGAAGAACATGTAGGCAGAGAGGCCACGCTTCGGGGCGTTGGGGTCTTGGATAACACAAGTCAGCAACAGCAACGGTGAGCTGCAGATAGGAGCAACGACCACTTGTATGTTTTGGTGTCAGCTGCATCCTAAGCCCACCGCAAGCACTGCATGCGGGCCTTTCCATCGAAGCATGACCCTACGAGACAAGCGACCAGGTTGCTACTGGTATGATATGTGAATGGGAACATTATTTCGAGCGCTCCGTGGGAAAGGGTTGTGTTGCGGAAACTCACCCTTCTTCGCGCGGCGCTTCTCGACCTTGCCGGTGGTCTTGCTTTTGGCGGCGGCCTTGGGCATATTGTCTAATCTGCAGGTCAAGGATACTGTTAGAAGTAAATTTGACAACGAGGACTGTATCGCGGCACGTATGAAGTGACTGGTCAGGCCCACGGGTTTCGTTGGTAAACTGCGGTTTGCCCGACTTTAGACAAGCTACAGCAGCGAGAAACACGAACGAGCAGGATAAGCTGATATGTACGCTCGTTCGCCAGAGCGAGTGCGGCATCCGTAACTGTCGAGACAAATGGCATGCAACTGCTGATGATAAGGGCAAACAAGGTGCGTCGTTGAAGCATCAGGAGATGCCATATAAGCAACAAAACGTACTTGACTTTTTTTTTGCTGAGGTTGCTGAATTGCGTGGTGATGCTGCTGTTGAGAGATTGTGCCACCCTTGTCAGCGATCACGGTACGCTGTGATGTTTTTCTTGACGCGAGACCGGAGACGTGTGCAGCGCAAAGTGAGCTCCCGGCGTGGTGCGAAGGTGGCAGGTCCTACGGAAGCTTTGCGTGGAGACAGCGACGAGCAAAACTCCAGCTGGTGCTAGGAGCGCTGAGCACCGACGCGCAAAGCTACACGTGCGCCGGCCTCAATTTGGATGGCAACAGCGAGGTGGGCAGTGAGGGTTGGCTGGTTGCATAAGACCCAATGGTAGTTCCGCTTGGACGGAGGCAGGCAAAGGCCAAAGAAAGGCCAGAAGGTCAAATGCCAGATGGGCGCGAGTACTTGTGAATTTGCTGGTGCTGGCTAAGGAAAGGAAGTACTCACATACGCGTGCAATGGGCGTGAAAAATGGGTATCGAGGTGGGCGTGGTGAGCGGTGCGCTTCGTTTGTATGGGAAAAGAGGAGGGAGTTTTGTGAGAGAGAGGAGGGGGCGACGCCTTTGCCGGGTATTTTACTATGGGCGGCTGATTGAAGGGGCGGGGGAAGCTCCTTCCTACTTCATAACAAAAAAAGGGTGCAGCGCCGGCTGATTTTTGCGGCGTGATTTGGGAGGGAGGCAAGGGCACCCACTCATTCGTCCCTCTTCGGACCGGGCCACTCCAATTGCACTGCAGTCAATGGCTGGCGGTCCTGGCGCTGGCCAAGCGTCAGCACAAGTACTGGTACATGCCCCATGTCGCTCACTTGCGCCGTGCTTGCGGGTACTGTGTACTTTGCCTGGTTCGTGCTTGAGTGGTGTACGGAACGCTGGAGGTGTCGGCTTGCCAGCTTCCAGTGCAGCAGCCATCCAGCTCGAGCCCGTGCCAATTCCATTTCCAGCTCCCCGTTCCAGCTCCAGTCCAGTTCCTCCAGCCCCAAAGGCTGGTCAGCTCCCCATCTAGCTTCAAACAGTCCTGATGTTCACCCGCGTCACCTAGAGGTCACTACCACTTTCTGACAGGCTGCCGCCGCACCTCGGTCACTCGATTCAGTCGCTCGATGCCATGCCATGCTACCCACCCTCGCCTGGTCTGGATGCATTCGGCGCAGTTGGCTGCCGTGCTTTCTCGGACAGGGTCGAGCGCCCAGTTCCCGCCCGGCTTCTGCCCATGAATTGCAGTGGCTTTCATGGATGAGCACTAGGCGGGCTGGCACACACCCGTCATTTTCACTCTCCTCGCTCACTCAACTATCCTCGCTCTCGTCCGTATCGTTTGCTTGGGAGCGCCAGGCTGCCCTGGTATGAATGCCTCATTATTGCTGAGCGTCAGGGATGGTCCAATGAGGACACCTGGTTACTGGGGGGTAGGCTGCACTTCCCTCATCTCAAACTGCCCTACCTCGATCAGCTGGCTATTGGGCAGCAAAAAAAAAAGAAGAAAAGAGAAAAAAAAGAGAAAAAGAAAAAAAAAGAAAGAAAAAGAGAGAAAAAAGAAAAGAAAAACCCGAGGGAGAAAGAGAGAGAGAGATAGAGAGAGAGAGAGAGCGAGAAAGACAGAAAGAATGACTGATGAGTTTAACTAGTACGGCCTCACTTCCTCGCTTTCATTTCGACTAGGCCGCGGAGCTCTGCAGGGGCTTCAAAATGGCTTGAGTGAGACACGTAGTTTGACCAAGCTCCCTGGCTCCGAAGTCTAGCATGAGGGCCTAAAATTTCGTGCCGTTTCCTTCGTCTCTCTTTGGTTGCTATATTCTAAGCTCATAGAACTTACCTATCCAGAAATTCCAAGCTTCTAGAAGTAGCTTAAAAGGCGGCCTGTAAAAGCTTAGCTCTTGAAAACAGCCTACTCCAAAAGTGGCCTAAAAAGATAAATGATTTAAGAAGTAGTTTTTTTGGAATTTCTATAACTTGGCCATTTCTTAAATAAAACAACTAAACAAAAGCATTTTCAGAACCTGAAAAATATAATAACAAAATTAGTTTGTTTATATAGTAACTAGTTAGCTTAGAAAGTCTATAAGAAGAAAGCTTTTCCTTAAGAAGGTAGTTCCGTTTTATCCAAGAGTTACTTTTTTATATATTTACTAATATAAAAGCCACACACACACACACACACACACACACACATACTATATACCGTTTTACTTGTCTTCAACTATTTTATAAGTCTAATTTTAAGGATACTTAATTTTCTACATTATTACTATCTATTACTACTATAACCCAAAAAATACTTTATATTTTTATCTACCTTTAAAACTTTTACTTTAGCAATATAATTGGCTTATAAGAGGCCTCGCAACTTAAACCCTCTTTTACACATTTATAGGCTTTTTAAAAATTAAAATATAAGACTATTAAAAGAGAGTAAAACTGTACTAATAAAAGAGAGTACCCTACTAGAAAGGGGTAGTAAAAGTATAATATTAGAGTTGCTTATAGCTTTGTCTTTAGGGCTAGAGATAGTATAGCCAAACTGTGGTTATTGAACTACCTCTGAAGGTCAGCGAGGGTATGGAAGCTTTCTTTATTAAGGGTTTTCAAATAGAGTATAGATTTATAAGTTAATTTTAGAAGGGGGGCGGGGTATAGTACTATAAAAACACTCAACAATATTGTCAACAGTGATTTCGAGAGCAGGAAGCCTTTAATATTATTTTATTATAAAAGAAGATAAATTAACTAGCTTATCTTTTTCTCTTCCTATTATATTTTAATCTTCTTCTTATATCCTTTTTTTCTTTATATAACTAAGCCCAAAACAACCCTTAAACGTAACAAATCTACTCCTTATAACAAAGCCCCCTAAGACCTTTTTATAACTACTACCATAACTCTACTAAAAACGCCCCAATTTATTGAATTCTCGCTATAGTACCCCTTCACCAGAAATTTAAATGTTTTTCCTTTATTATTAACTGAAAGTTAATATGTTATATTAAACTACGTAAGTCAGACCTATATACTAAACAATTAAATATATAGGACAAATAAAAATTCAAATGTAGTAGCTTCCATACGATATCTTATAAAGGGATTTTACTTTTACTTATAATTATATTAGCCTTTTTCTCTTTTTACTAAGTTAATTGACTAACAAACAGTAAACAACTATAGATAAATGGTACTAGATTATTGAAATGAGTTATCACATATTATACTATCCTAGCCGATTACCTAGAACCTCTTGACTGCTAATTCGAATTGTTGCCTCCACAAGCTACTGAGCATGTTATTTCTTCATTGCAGCCCTTTGGTGGAAAAATCGGGCGGGTCGAGGACCAAACCTCTAAGCCGTTCATCTCGAGCCCAGTCGACTCCGCTGCCGGCTACGAGTGCACTCGTAACTCCCTTGATCGTCTTCCATTTCTGGCCGCTCACCCGTAGCTTACCCTTCGTTTCACCCAGCTTTCTTCCCAGTTTGGTAGCTCCATCCACTTGTACGTCATGAGTCCCGGTGGTTTTCAGCAACCGCAATAGTTCCGAAGCCAATGTCGCGTTGTGCTGACCAACGCGAAGACGTTCAAGCTCCAGATCCAAGATACTGTCTCTGACTTGATGAAAGGCCGAAGCCTGCTCAGCCGCTTTGGCAGATATCAGATCCCGCTGCCGGATCAATGGCAAGATATCTCTTTTAAGCAAGCAGACGTCAGCGATATTCGAAGAAGAGATTACAGATCCTGACCACAGTGGAAACGGACCGTTCTACCGGAGAAGACTCGGTTCCGCCATGAACAGCCCTCAATACAGGCTGAACCACGATGGCGCTTTCAAATATGTAGTCTCGCAATTCAAGAGCGGCCTTTGCTTCGAGCAGTTGGATGCGAGCCTCTTCTACTTTCAAATATTCTGTAAAGGATGCAGGGCCTAATGCAGCGCCCATGGTCAGAACGTTACAAAACCTCGAGGGGGTATACGTCGGGTTGCTGACTTTGCGGGTCAGAGTGATCTTGCTGGGCCTGTAGAAGGCCAATCTGAATATGTAGCTCCTGCAGTCTGTCATGGAGTGCCAACACTTCTTCCTCGATCTCCGAATGGCGAGGATCTGGATCGAGAACAAGAGCCGACATGACGAACCACTTAAGCGTCCCGGCTGGTTGGAGGTGGCTGGAGATAAATAGCTGATTGATGATGGTCAAACGTATGGCGTGGTCTGAGAAATTGAACTTGAGAAGGCTGGTCCGGAATGCCACAAACTACAAATCATTCCAGAGCAGGTGGATGAGGCAGACCTTATTACAGGCGTAAGCCTACCTCTACCTATAAATGTGCGCGTAGGACGCCTTGGCGACGCGTTTGAAGAGAAGGGCGGTTCAACCCATTAAAAGAAAGTGACCAAGACTAGTGGCAGTACTGTTATCCTATCCTGGTTAAAAGTAGAACATGGGATCGTGAACAAAATTTAAGCAGGTGATTGTTCAAGCTCTGAGCGCATGTGGCATCATCATGGAGCACCCGACTCCATGATTGTATAAATGGATAGAACAGGGAATGAACAACAACCACCCGGGCAGTTACTCCCGTGGTGTACACTAGATTGAGAGACCGAGGGAGACAGCACCTACCTACAAGTATGCTACGAGTGACGGATGGCCGGCGAATATAGGCCACTCAGCTTTAACATGGGTTGACTGCAGTATGTGATAAGATTAACCAAGCCAAAGGAGAGGTAGAGGTAGGTAAGGTAACTCAGGTACCGTGGACTCGATGGTGTACGACGTCTGGTGTAGATGCATCCATTCCTGCACCAGCATGGAGAACCCGTGCCGTGTTACTCACTGTAGCCAAGCGTCCTGGAGCTGCCCCTGGTGTCGATGCTAAGCGGGGCGCTAAGGCCATCACGGATCTGGCCTCACAGGGCCCTGGGCCCGATTCCCTTGCTTTCCATCCGGGCACTGCCACTTCACCGGGCTGCTTCCCCACGTTGATGTCTAACCCTCCATCCATCGACCGACGGCCGCCATTACAGACGGTGAACACTCCATCCGGCGCCAACCAACGGACTATCCGTAACTACTCGATCCTGTCTTCATACTTTTCAACACCTATTCGGTTCGCCGACCCGTCTGTCCCGTGGAAGCGACTTGGGAAGTATGCGTGATAATGGTTACGCAGGTGTTGATCGCCCATACGGGCCAGCGCCTTGAAATAGACAGTCGTACCATCACATCGTACGCCTCCCTGCCAATGCCCACATCCCATTGTTTGCCCATCTGTCACTTGTGAGGGCTGCGTAGCGTTTATGTTACCGTTTGCTGACGTCCTCAAAGATTGAATGGCCTGAAGGAGTCTATGGCCAGCCAGAGCTCCATTCCTGTCGAGTGCTTGATCGCTCTGACACCCCAGGGAAGGCCTCTCAGATGGCAGCCAACACAGCCAGAGGTTCGCACATCTAAATAGTCTTGTCAAAGAGTTGTGCTTTGTCACATCTAACCCAGGGGCAACAGACAGAGATCTGCATATATGACAGCCGACTGATACAGCGATCCCAATCCGGTGCCTCGCCACCTCCCATATCCGAATCGTCTTTTCCCCGATACAATGCACCCAATCCGCCCAACTTGATCGAAGATACGCGATCTATCCCAGGATGGCAGAAGCTGTTTGAGACACGCCGTGCTTGGGCTTTCGACGTCGTGCAAGAATGCGCGAGGATAGATGCCGCCACGCAGGAGCGATATGCCGAGATGGATGTCATGTTGAGATGTCTCGATGCCGCTATAGCAAACCTGGAAAATGCCGTCAAGGGACTCGAGAACAAATACGTTGAGCTGAAGGAGTGGTCCACATCAGCACAGGCCGATTACAGTGCGCTGGTGACAGGTTTCGATCGATATCTTTCGCTGGCCCGGGACATCACTATCTCATCTAGCATGGCACAGTTCATGACATCCCGTGACGATGATGGTATGAAAGGACACGCACAGCGACAAAACACCCTCGAAGACCTTGTTGACTTGGAGCTCGCTCGGCAAGCGGGGAAACTTGCACCCTCTGCACTCCGCAAGTTCAAGGATCGCATCACCAACCTGGACAAGGCGGCAACTCGTTTGTTCCAAGACGCTGACATTTTGATGCACAAATTTGAAGCGGCCATGTCTCGCTCAGCCCTTTCCCACGACGGCGAATCGTCACACCTTCTCCAAGATATTGAGGCCTTAGCCAACAAGATCGACAACGACTATAATGTAACGCTCGAGTACACAAGCCCCACTCGGGACACGCTTCTTCAAGTTTCCAAGACGGCGGCACACCACACCGAGAGGCTACTGCCCAGCATTCAAAAGCGCGCACTGGAAATGGGTGAAATGTTGTGCTACGCCATCAAGGCGCGAAATAGCCTTGCTGCCGAATCTGTTGAGTTTATGCGTAATATCACCGAGATCACAAGCGATAGCCACAGCGTAAGATCCCAGATATCCGAGGCTGGCCAGGAGGATGAACTCGCCACGTTTGATCATTTGCGGCTCATCCAACAGATTCCGCATTTGTACGCCTCGTTTGTGGCAGAGGCCATTAAGCGGCGGGAGTGGCTGGACAAAGTCAAACAAGATTCTATTACACTTGCCAATGAGATGGCCATCTTCCACGAAGAAGAGGCGAAGAGGAGGCGACGCTGGCACAAATCAATTGGGGCTGTTTTTTGTCCCGAGGCCCCCACGGCTGAGAGTAAGGTTCCAAATCTTGAAATCAACCTTCGTGGAGATGATGGGTCATGGCCCCTGATGACAAGAAAAGACCTGGACGACTTCATCAACGCCTTGCGAAGTCAAAGAGCCGATCCTGAACTTGTAGTCGAAATCGAAAAGCTTATTGCAGACATGGACAATCCAACAAGGCAGCAGTCAAGGCGGATGAAAGCCTTCAAGAACGGAAGTGTCCACGAGACTACTCTCGGACGGAGCGGACTGCTCGTACGAGGTGACGGTGATCTCCTCCGCTCCTTACAGACAGACAAAACTAGGCTTGAAAGCAAACTAAGAACCGCCGAAAGTCGAGTGCGCCGGCTAGAAGATCTACTCCATCGGCAGACCCAGGCTTCCAGGCCGAATGTTGGCAACCTGTTCCAAAATGCGAGCCAGCAAGGTCCAGACCGTAACGACTCAATTAGCTCGATAAGACCTCACCGTGTTATTGATGACCGCAGAAGATTATCAGATGGACTTGAGACGCTCCCTCAGCGAACACAGCAACTAGAGACCGAACTGAACACCGAGAGGGAGCGATGCGTGGCCCTAGAGAGAGATATCAACGCATTAACGACATTACATAACGATCTGAAAGGCCAAATGGATGAAGCCAACTCCACCAAGAAGGATCTCCTGCAAAACATGGAAGCACTTAAACGAGAGTTCACTGAAGAGCGAAAGTCTCTCGAAGAAGAGGTCAAGCAGCTAAAGGCTAGGCTAGAATACACAGAAGACGAACTCGAATCTTTTGGCGAGTCGCGAGAAAACGAGAAGGCATCATATGACGAAAAGGTTCACTTTCTTGAGCTTGAGGTGGAGCGGCTTACCAGGGAAAGACGGGATGAATCTCTCCAAGTGGATGGCCAGGTGGAGTTTTTGCGGAATGAAGCAAGGCTACAGCGTGAGCGTATTGCGGCGCAGGATATTGAACTTCAAGCTACCCAGGATGAGATCAGAGTGCTCAGCAAGCGACTGGAAGCTGTGAGTGAGGATAGGCAAAAGTACAGACAGGCCCTAGAGGATATATGGGAATGTTTGGCACCTGCTGATGCTGTTCCTACCGAGTTGCCTGATCTCTTGGAAGGAATAACCGGGAAGGCAGCCGATATTCTGAACACAAAGCAAGGCGTGGAATCGGACATGTCGCTCATGAAGCTCAACGTGGATACGTTACAAAGTACCATTAGGACGCTTCGTTCAGAGATGGAATTTACCAAGGATAGACTCACGGAGGAGGAATCCGTCTCGTTGCGCCTCCGCGAGAAATTTTCGGAAGAAAGGGCGAAAGTGGTTACTATGGAGGGCGAACTAGCTCATGGACGTGAACAGTTACGTGAATTTCGGCTCAAAATTGCCGATGGAGAAACTGGGTCCGAGTTCATGCGGAAAAGGCTAGAAGACGAGGAACAAAACCTTGCTTCCATGACAGAGGAACTAGCTGCTCGGCAATCCCAAGTGCAGAGTATGGAGGAAGAGGTGGCGCGTTTCAAAGCAAAGTTTGACCAGACCCAGATGCAACTATCAGAACTCTCCATACGGCTTAAATCACGTACAGAATGTGCCAAAGATCTGACGCAACATCTTTGGTTACAGTACAACCGCCTTACCCGTTTGCTTGAGCGGCTTGGGTTTTCCGTTTCCCGTGAGGCGGATGGTACAGTGCACGTTCAAAGAACACCTCGATCTGAGCGCTCATCAACAACGACCGCGAACCCGAATGATTCAGACCCAAACTCATCACTCCGTCGTTCTAGTACGCTCAACGCTCGGTCCGTTACTGACAATGCGGACCTGGAGTGGCTGCAATGGATGAGTTGTGCAACTCCCGAGGCTGAGCTTGAGAAGTACAAGATTTTCATGAGCTATTTTGGTTCATTTGACATGGATGTCTTTGCGGATGCGGTGTACCGGCGTGTCAAGGATGTCGAACATATGGCACGAAAGCTGCAACGAGAGGCACGAGCGTACCGCGAGAAAGCACACAGCTTCCAGAAGGAGGCTCATGATAAGATTGCCTTCAAACACTTCAAGGAGGGCGACCTTGCTTTGTTCCTTCCTACGCGGAATCAGTCGACGGGCGCTTGGGCTGCTTTCAATGTCGGTTTTCCACATTACTTTTTACGTGAGCAGGATTCGCATCGTTTGCGCAATCGTGAATGGCTTGTTGCCCGAATCATGCGCATTCAAGAGCGGGTAGTGGATTTATCCAAATCCCTACAGCATGACCAGGTAGGGGAGACGAGGAAAGATGGTGCCAGAGGAGAAACGGAGTCTCCTGATGACGGTGAGAACGATAACCCATTCGACCTTTCCGATGGCCTACGATGGTACTTGATCGAGGCTGTAGAAGACAAGCCCGGGGCACCATCCACGCCAGGCTTGGCCAAGAGCACTGTTGCGGCAAACAATGTCGAAGCAATGGCCGATATGCGGACACAGGGGCATATCTCTAAGGCACAAGGGCTCACTGGACGTGGAGGCACGCCGTCAGGAATTGAAGGCGTCAGCAAGACACTGTCCAGAAGTCTCGAGAGTCGTCGATCCAGTACGGGTTCCAGGAAGACCTTACCGCTTGTGATTGGCGCATCGTCGAAAGGTCGTGAAAGCGCCCTGGCAAGCGAGACAAACTCCCTCCGTGCGGTTCCGGCAGACAACAACAGCTCGGCTCCAACGAACGCAGCTCAACCACACATGTCACCCACAGATAAGCTCAAAGATGCGTCTATGCAGGAAGCTCGTCAGCAAACAAACGCTATTTCAGCGGAGGATAGTAGCAGGACCAGTGCTGCACGAAGCAATCAGGCTACTCTACAGTCATCGCAATCTCATTCTGGGGTTCGCAACGAGATAGACTCTTTGATAGGGCCTTGACCGCATTTCAAAACCATATAATAACGGGTTATAGGCCGCTGCGGTCAGGATGGGGCGCGGAAACAGAATGCTACTGCTCGCAACCGTTTCAGCAATAGGATCAGGGAATTACTATGTAGTACAGACGCCAGCTGCGAGGTAGGATGACATGTAGTAAGATGGCTAGCCACTCAAAGCCCAAGGAGAGGGTTTTCTTGCTGCCTTGGCTACTTTTCTTTACATGCCAGCACACGAGTGTGCGGCGAAGCGCTGCTGTATTGATTAGTTGCAGGCCATGCGAACTATCACTAAAAGGATGGGATGGGTATCAGGATACGTTCATTCTTCTGGCCCAGCATATATACTCTGATGTGGCTACGGGACAATATATGGCGGGTGTCTTCGATCCTAGCATGCGAATTTACATCTTTAACGTTATGTGATGCTACGTCGTGCAAATAATCCAGTACATCCACCTCCACATATATACTTGGGATGAGTGAATAAATGGGCTAAGTCTGTTAGTGTACAAGACATATATACACATGGGTAGCTAAGGTGCCGGCTTGAGCGTACTTATAAGGGCGTGTCTCATCCGCAATACACGACACGTTGGCTACGTAGCGTGCGCAGGCCACCCGAAAACTGAAAGACGTTCGATCCTCACTGGACGCTAGGTAGGATCTTGACCGATTTGCGAACAGGCTCCAGGCCACCCGCTCTAGCAACTGCAAGCTCAATCTCCCATCGGCCAAGATGTCTAATGCGATCGTTGTCCTCGGCCAAGCCCACTATCTTGACGTTTGATGGTCCAAGAACAATGCGGCTAGCTTCCTCGTTGCCAGAAATTAGAGCCTTGATCTGGTTGAGGATATCGCTGCTCGAAACGGAACCAAAGATGGCCCTCCGGGTTTCGTCTACGGAAGACGTCTCGGACGTGGACGCTGGCGCATGCCTGGCAATTAGAGGCGATATCTTGGGCTCCTGCGCGGATTTCGGCTGTGAAAGTGGAATCGGCACAGGTTCGCGGTGGAAGGTGATGGTGTCAGGGACAAGCTCGGACAGCAAGGCGTGAGCAGTTTCGGGCTGTTTGCAGTCGCACAAATTAGCACCAGCCACTCGCCAATTGAACCACAGACAAGCAGGGAGGCTGTGAAGAGGAGGGAGGGAGGGAGATCATAATTACAGTAACGTCCGGAACCTTGACTTGTGACATCTGGACTTCCCCGACTGGTTCTTCCGTTTTTGGCTCCACGGGCTTGGGCCTAGCAGCGGCTTCAAGGGCGCTCAGAATAACAAACGAACGGTCGACCTCGCCAATGGCGTTGCGTGTAAGACCGAGCTCTTGGAAGCGAGCAGGCGTCATGTACTCTGCCTTGTTCTTGGGGAACCACTCGTTGCGCATACGGCCGCGTTCAATGCGGAAAATTGCATCTGGGTTGCAATGAAGTCCGGTTAGCTTACATAGTCCAGCAAGGGGGTTTCGCCCTTACGTTTGCGACCAAACTTTGGAATGTCTTCGAGCAGGCGGACAACCACGCCCTGGTCTTGAAGGCGCATCCTGTGTGACGCAGCTCGGGTCTGACTGTGGACAATGGGCCGGGTCACCGATACGGCACACGCGCGGAGCTCGCCGTGCCTGGCGGCAGTGGCGCCAAAGGGTTGTGCAAGTCGGCGCAAGCATGCCAGGCACGTTGGCCACTTGCTCAGCGTAGATGCCGTCATTTGGAAGTGTGGTGGACCGGCGTCGTCAGAGGAGCGGCGAGAAGATAGGGAGGGAGGTTGATTGGGTAGGTCCGGCGATTGGTCGTGGTCTGCCGTCCAAATTGCGGCCTGGCTACCTAGGCGCGAGACTGGCGCGGGACTGCGTGCGGTCTTCAAGGTTACCTACCAAAATTCTGGGGACGGAAGCCCACGGCTGCGCGGCAGAGTTCCATGCCGGATGAGACATCGATGGGCAGCCCCTGGAGTGGGACCCGGAGCTCAGGGGGGCCAGTCTCCAGGTCCCAAAAACTCCACCCTAAGGCCCTGATCGGCTGGCTGCACACTCGGGGCGTGCAGAGGTTTTAAGAGGCTTTGTTACAATGCAAATGGATAACCTCTTCTTTTGCTAAGGCTGCCTTCCTTCTTTCGTCGTTATACGGCCCTTTTTCTCTCTCTATACGCGCATTCGCCAAGACTCAATATACCTTTTGCTCTACCGTATCCACATTTTAGGCTAAGCACCAATAGTAATCCAAATTCCGTTTATTCGCCTACCCCTGTTAATAGTTTTTTAGTACTTCCAATGATAGTTTCCAAACCACTATTTTCGAACTTGTATAGAATACCCTCGTACAAACGCTCTTACAGAACAACAATACTTTCTCTCCGCCCTACCGAGAACTCCACACCTCTTAAGTACCTAATACCTCTACACGCCTCGAGTGTGTAGCCAGCCGATTAGACCTAAGTATTTAGTTTAAAAGTCTCCTAAGGCCTCTGTACCTAGCAATACATTTAACTTCCAGTACTATTTACTAGGAATATTAAAACTCTTGTCATGGGATTGGCGCCCGTCAAGGCATCTGGCTCTGACTGGCCAGAGTCGAGTGCCAAGACGGCAGCCGGCGTTGAAATTCCTCTAGCTAACCCGGACTACGGCACTACAGCTTCCGGAGCCCGGGCCTTCTAGAGCCCTCTTCGGCTACCTTAAGCTATAAAGTAGCTACTAAGATATATAGCTATATAAATTTTAGCGCTCAAACAACCTAAAGGGTAGCGTTTCACTCCTTCTTCCCTTATAAAACCTTAATATATATATATATATAAGACTAATACTTATATATTACTTTACCATCTCTTTATATTAAGTTCCACCCTTTTATTAATTAATTCTTGGAAGGAAGGATAACCTATACTTAATAATACAATATATATTAATATTTGAATGATCTCTTTTTCTATACTAAATAAAATTAATATAAAAGCTCCCTATAATCTTCTAATAATAAAAAGTATCAGAATACCCCGGGATATTACCGGCCTACTAAATAATTTACTTTAAATTCTATAAGCGAATCCTAAATTGAAAGGGAAAATTGAATTTATAAACACTTTTTCCGTTTACTCCCAACATATTTTAAAGCCCGAATTTATATACCCTACTAAATAGAATTCTTTTGATAATAATAGTAAGGATAAAGCGAAATTTAGTGTTAATAATAATTCGGATAATAATTCTAATAAACTGTACTAATAGAAATTATTCGAATTCCCCTAGTAGGACGGTAAATGTCCTATTTTTCTCCTTTATCATAATAAATTAATCAAAATATATAACATAAATTTCAAAGCCGGTTTACGTACCGATCCTAATACTATATAAATCGAAATTTTTAATACCTTATTGATTAATGAATAATAATAATTAGAAGGCTATTAAACTATTTATACCCTCTCTAATAATAAAAACCTTACCGAACTATTCGAATAAATTTAATAAATCTTTGGTATTTATTATATTTAAGACTACCTCTTTAATAACTTTATGAAAATTCAAGTAAAAGGACGGCGAATTATTCTCCGAATTCTTTATTATTTTGATAATAAATTCCTGAAAATAATAATTGTATTTAAAATAACTATATTAAACTAATATTCTTTTATTACATTATTAATAAGAAGTTTAATAATTACTTTTTACTATTAAATTTTCTAGTAACTATTTTATATGCGTAGAGCAACTCTAAAATATTATTTATAAATATAAAAAGACTACTAAATTCTAAACCCATCATTGAAATTATTTACGGAATAGTAATTAGAATAATTAATAGTCTAAAATATATATCTCCGTTACTACCGGCTCGGGTCGCCCTAATTTCTAATATTAAACCCGTAAATTTCCTTCTATTTCACCCATTAAAACTTAAAATAATATTGATAATAATATTTTTATAAGTCTAATTAATATCTGTAATTCTTAAGGTAAAAGCCTTTCTTTGACCTAGTAAAAGGGGTGTATTAAATAAGTATTTTGAAAAGAGAAAGAAAAACGCCGTAATAAAGGATAATATATTTATTATAGTACTACCGGCTAATTAAACATACATACCTCCTGGTAGTAAACTTTTAAAATAAGGGACTATATATTTAAACTACTTAAGTAGCCCTATTGTTCAATAACGACCTTTAGATAACTAAAAGTTCAAATTCTAAATTTAATTGAAGAAAAGAATAATTTTAATGTAAAGTCGGGTATCAGAGCTTACTTCTAATATACTAAATAACATAGAAAAATTCAAGATTTGAATAAAATTCAAATTGAAACTTAAAAATAATTACCATTAATTCTATTAATTTATTCTATATGCTTATTAATGAAAGTTACTAATATTAAATTACAATTAATAAAGATATTATTTAAAATCTCTAAATATTTATTATACTAATCCTAATTTAATAAATTCGAAGTACTATGGTAAATATAGAAAGTATTACTATTTGAAATAATACTTATTTTCTTATCGAATCTTAAAGCCGTATTTTACTAATTTATATATATATAATCCTAAAGTTCAAATACCCCATTATTCTTGAAAAACCCCAATTAACGGCCAACTAAACCTATTCAGTTCCTTATAAAAGAAGATTCTAATATAATACTTTATAATATTAAGTAAATAATACTAATGAATTTAAAATTGATATTCTATTCTTCAAAGAGCTTTAAAAAGTTGAATATATTTTTACTATTACCTTTATTAATTAATTTCCGCCGACTAAGGAAAGAAGCGGGCTAGGTTATTATAAAAACCTTTATATTTACCATCTGTCACAGGGCTAGCCTGTGTGCCTTGTGCCTGGTGCTAGCGTACAGCAGCTTCTAAGACTGCTGTACGCTGGCATTACCGGTAAGGCATTACTATTGCCGGCAGCTAATTAGCTAGAACGCTACCTCCCGCGGGATCGTTAGACCCGCTGGCGGCCGCCTTTATAAAGCTAGCCTTCTAAGCACTTAGCTATACTTTCTCTTCCTTTCTCCTTCATATAATTACGTATAATTATATTTACTATCTACCTATTGCCTATAATAATTAATTATACCTATTAGCTATTACGTTTACAATGTAAACCTTTTCTTTTATTGTGTAATTAACCTTTAATATTAAGCGCGTACGCGTATAGAAATCGCTTTATTAACAAATCGGTAAATTTAATATTCCAATTAATAATTATAGTTATAATAATTATAAATTCTAATTTCGCTCCCTTTATTTAATAAATAAAAGTAAGTATTCTTTATGTAAAGGATAAGAAATTACTTTATACAATTAACTTTTTTTATATTTAATAATAAGAGTAGTAACTGTATATCCTTCTCCCTTAATAATAGTATTAATAATTTTATTGATTTGGGCGTTCCTTTGAGAAATATACTATTTAATTTAAATAATATTTAAAAAGTATTTAATAAAATTGTTAATACTACCGATATTACTATTTATTAAATAACATTTATTGAACTTCTTCCCTCAATAATAATTAACGACTTTTTTATTTGTATTGATAACGACGAAAAAAAGAAAATTATTCCCTATACTTACTTCGACTCAATTAATGATATTATTCAAAATCCTACTTTCTATTTAATTATTGCTCTATTTAATCGCCTAGACTATAATAATTTTACTTAATACAAAAATATTACAATTTTTAATTTTGGATATAGTAAAGACGAATTATAAATTATTTATACTATAATTATTAAAGATAATTTAAAAACCGAATTCAATACTTTCTAAAAGAAATTCGATAATCTCGTCATGAATTATACTATATTTAAATCCTATAATACTAATATTAAATCTCTATACAATAATTTTATTAAAACCTTTAATACCGGTATTAAAATATTGTCTTTAAAATAAACCGTAGAAAATCCGCTGATTTTTACTAGTAAAGAGAATATTAATACTACCTATAGGTATAAAATTTTTAAAGTATAGTATTTCTATAATTAATCTTAATAAAAATACAATCCCTTCCTTTATATTAATAAAAATATTAACATTATCCGTACCGCTATACCACTAAACCCTGAAAAAAGTTTTTGTATTTAAAATAATTTAAATATTATTTAAAATGGAGGAAATGTAACTTCCTAGTACTAAAAAACTAATGTTAAATTTATAAAATATTTAATTACCCGTTTCCAAAATATTAATTTAAAAATAGATGCCGGCCGCCGGTTCGAAGAATTCTTTATGGAGAATATATCTTTCATGAAATTCAAATTAGTATTTACTAATTTAATGAACCTTTATAACCTTAATAACTCTATAAAAGTCTACTACTTATGTAACAAAATTAATAAATATTTTTGTAACGTTCTTATATACTATAACCTTCCTAAAATTAATAATTTTAAAAAATAATTTACAATTTATCGTACCGTTGCTAATAATTTAAAAACTATTAACTACTATTATAAAATAAATATTCGTATTTTTAATAATAATACCCTTACCAATAATAATTTTAATTATACTAAGATAAATAATATTAATTCTTATAATACTAATAATATCTCCATTAACTAAAGTAGTAATAAAATAATTCTTGATATTATCGACTTCACTATTTTTATTTATAAAAACGTACTTAATTAATATACCTATAATAATAAATATCGCTATTATAATAATAATAATTATATTACTAGTAATTACCTTACTTTTATTAATTATAACGCCTAAAGCCCTCAATACGAAAAGGGTAAAAAGAATAAAAATAAGGGTAAAGGTAAAGGACGTTGTAATAGGGAAGAAATCCGTATTATTAAAACCGTACCTACTACTACTACTGCTACTACAACTCCTATTACACCCTCTACTACCGCTACTATTAATAATGAATATTATAATAAACCGGAAAATATCTAACTTTTATACCTAATTGTATATAAAAACCTTTCCTATTAATATTATAGAAATAAATTTTAAACTTTCTTAAATTAAAGGGTTTAAAGCAAATTAAAATACAATCGCTAAATAATTCTACTTCTCTAAATTTAATACTCTTATCCTCTTATATTATTAAAAAATTACATAAAAGTTATTATATTACTTTTATTAATTCTAATTACTCTACGTTCGCCTTTATTAATTATTCTTTTATAGTAAAATATAACTTTTCCTATTTTTATCTCTACCGGGCAAAGAAATTTATCCTAACCGATAGAATTATTAAAAGTATTATTTCTAAAGGGGTAATAATTAAATTTTAAATTAAATACTATAGTAAAATAATTACCTTTCTAATTTATAATATTTTAAAAAACTATTTAATTATTTTGAAATTCTTGTAAATATAATACTACAAACCCGAAATCGACTATAACTAATATAAAATCTATTTTACTAACACTAATTATAGGGGCCGCTACCTACTAATAAATTTCTCTAAAACCTAATCAATAACTCCGAAAGCCCTCGCCAATTAAATTTCAATTACAACTATCTATAGTAAGGGCGCTCTAACTTTCTAATTAGCCCCGAAATATAATACTATTACCCTCGTTAGAAAAATACTGGCAATATACCCTAAAAACGGAATTATTAATTCTATTCAAAATTCCGCTAGGAAAATACTAATAATAACCCTAGAGAATAAAACTGTTAACTCTATTTAAAACTCTACTAGGAAAATACTAATAATAACCCTAAAAAATAAAATTATTAACCCTATTAAAGGAAAACCAATACCTTCCCTACTTCTATCGCCTTAAATAAAATACGTTAGAAAAACCTTACGCGCTATCTAAAATAATTATTAATTCATTTTTATGTTAATTAAAACGTTAATTATTTATAAGGCCGGATTTAAAATTGGTATTATAGGTATAGTAATACTCCTAATAAAGATTAAAGAACCTACTTACTATAAACCCTATATCTACTTTTATAAATAATATATTTCTATAAATATATTATACTACTAAACCTGTCGCTACTGTAACTTCAAAGGAGATTCTTCTATTAAATTAAATAATATCAGGGAATTCAGAATAATTACTTTCAATTATATTTACGAATTTTAATAATTATAACTATATATTTTTAAGTTATATTAAATTCGAAAGGTTGATTACTGTAATAGAAATCCGGGATATAAATCTAACCGAAGGGATAATTGCCAATATCCTAAACGGTAATAATCAATAATATAAGGAAAGTCTTCCCTTTCTTCTCTACTCCTTTATTAATAATTTAATTAATAATTATTTATCTAAAGAGATTCAGGAAGTAATAATTCTAATTAAAATAATTTATTTAATCGGTATTTTAAATTAAAATATACCCCTCTTTAAAGAAATAATTTAACGTATATACTTAATTAAAATCTTTAATAAAAATATAAAGAGATTCCTTAATAAAATAAACTAATTAATTGAAATAAACAATAAAATTATCATTATCTTAGAAAAAATAGAAGGATAATAATATATTAATAAAATAATAATTTTCCTCCCTTCTTTAGCCAAGTAAGTCCCACCCAATTAATTATATAACTATAAAATCGAATTTCAATTAGGGGTAACCCCTCTTAACGTAAAGCTGTATTATATATTTCTAATTAAAATTAATATCATAAAGAAATAAATAGATAATAATCTAAAGAAGAATTTCATTCGCCTATTTTAATTAATAACCGCCTCCCCTATCCTTCTAATAAAAAAACCGGGCAGTAATATCTATATTTATATTTAACTACTATAAAATTAATAATATAATATTAAAATCGTATTACTTATTACTATTAATTAAAAAAACCTTCAACGCTATTTATTGTATAGAAATCTTTATTAAATTCAATATAATCGCTGTATTTAATAGGATTTTCAAAAAAAAATTGAAAAGTTTACCGTTTTTATTACCCGTTTCAACCTTTACAAATCTATTATTTACCCGTTTAACTTTTAAAAAACCCTAAGGACTTTCTAGAATTATATTTACAATATTCTATATGATATCTTCAATATATATATAATAATATACTTTAATAATATTCTAATGTATTTGGATAATAGAATATATTATAAAAATTATATTAAAGAAAACCTATAATAAATAATTTATATAAATTTATAAATTAATATTGATAAATATAAATTTTATATTACAAAAATAAAATATCTAAATTTAATTATTATTTTAGAAAGATTCAAAATAAACCCCAATAAAGTATCCGCTATTGTTACTTAGAAAATCTCAAAATCTAAAAAAGTACTACAATATTTCCTAATTTTTACTAACTTCTACTAATAATTTATTAAATACTTTTTAATTATTATTAATCTATTATACAAATTAATAAAAAAATTAGCAGAATAGTAATAGACCAATAATTACTAAAAATCTTTCGAGGTCCTTAAAAGAGCGTTTAATAATAACCTAATACTCTAAATCTATAATTAATTTAAATAGACCATTATTAAAATAAATACTTCGAATTAAATACATAATAATATATTATTTTAATATAATAAGGAAAGAATTTTATATTCGAAGTATTTATTTTAATATAATAAGGAAAGAATTTTATACCTAATTACTTATTTCAATTAATAATACTCTGCAACCGAATATAATTATAATATTTATAATAACAAATTACTAATTATTATTAAAGCCTTCGAAGAATAACGCCCTAAATTAAAAAAAGTTTAGGAGCTGTTTAAAATCCTTACTAACTATAAAATTTAAAATTTTCTAAAATTGATAAATAATCAATTCCCTACTATACATATTAATTTTAATTCTTTTCTTATTTCAATTTTATAATCAAATTTAGCCTAAAATCCTTACAAATATACCCCGATATATTAAATAGGGAATTAAAAAACTTATTTAAAAATAATACCAATAAACAACTATTACTTAAAAATAAAATCTTACTTAATTATAATATTTTTATTAATAAAGCTTTTATTTTAGAAAACGAAATTAAGAAAATAATATTAACGTCGATACTATTTATATATATGCCTCAAAAACGCTAAACAAAAAATCGATAAACAATTTAATAGTAAATAGCTATGAAAGATCTATACTTCTCTAAAATATTATCGCTTATTTATTGGACTTAAACTAATAAGCGTAATTTAAAGAAGTAAAAAACTATATAAAAAAAATTCCCTTCGCTGAATACTAAATAATTTAAAGCCGGACGTACTTCTATAACGCCGTCCTTATAAACCCTATTAATATAAAACTCCACCTTTCACTCTTCTAACGTATTCATAACTTACCAGCTACTAAATACCTAAACTATAAAAAGATTTACATATTACTAATATAATCCTTCTTTTAACTAAAAATATATATTGCAATCCAATTTCACTATAAAAATTACCTAACGTATATTAAATTTAAATTATTATAATACGCCCCCTATAAATTTTTTAAATTATTAATAATACTATTCGTATTATAAAAAGATATCTCAATCGATTATATTACCCTATTTATACTACAGCTATACCGTAAATAAGAATTCAAATATATTACCGTTGTTATTAATCGGTTTACTAAAATAAAATACTATATCCCTACCGAAGGTCTAATAGTAAAGGAATTAGCGGAATATTTCATTAAAAAAATCTATAATATTTATAAATTACTAAATTCTATCGTCTCCAACCGTAATACCTAATTTATTTTATAATTTTAAAATGCCCTCTTATTACAATTAAAAATCGAATTCAAACCTTCTTTTACCTTCTACCCTACTACTATCAAATAAAATAAATATATTAATATAGAAAAAAAAAAATACCTCCGCCTCTATATTAATTAAATTCAAAATAATTAAGTAAATTAACTACTAATTATAAAATTCACCAATCATAACTTAATCTCTAAAATTATAAGTATTTCCCTTTTCTTCGTTAACTATAATTTTTACCCTTATATAAACGTAAAATTAGTAAAACTATACCTACCGGAGATATTACTAATACAATAGGCCGAATATTTCAAAATAAATAAACTAACTAACCGTTTCAAATAAATTTTTAATTTTATTACAATTCAAATTCGATAAATATAATAACGTTAAAAAAATAATATAAATATCTAACATTCCAATATACTAAAGTATAAAGAAGGGAATAAAGTCCTTTTCAATACTAAAACTCTTAATATTAACCGCCCCTATACCAAATTTACACCCTTCTTTAAAAAACCGTTTGAAATCCTCAAAGCGGATAATTACTAAATAATATTTAGATTTCTGATCAATATAAAATATAACCCTATTTTCTATATTAACAAAATTAAACTATAAGGCGAAAAAGGATTATTAAAATAAATAAATATAAAGGAATAGGACGTTCGCACTAACTATAATTGTATTATAAAGAGGACCGACGATAAGGAAGATTCTATAGAATATAAATTTATTAAAATCGACGGTTGCTGGAAGAATAATAAAGGTCGATAGAAATACTTTATTATTTAAACACCCCTATATATATTATTATAGTAATTATATATTAATATATCTATAACCCTTAACGTTATCTAAGCTTTCTATAACGAATACCCTAAAACGCTATACCCGCTGGATTAAATAACGTCGGAAAAGAGATAGAGGGAGAAGGAAAGACGGAGGGAAATAGAATAAAAAATAATAGTTCTACAACGAAATTTATAATAATACTAACCGGCGATAATAGCTATAAAGGCCTTTCGAATATAAACTGTTCGTTTAATAGGGATTTCTATTATTTTATATAATATTAATTAATTATATAGCTTCTTTTAATCTAGGGAAGTATTACAAAGCTAGCCTATATACCTTATACCTAATACCAACGTATAATAATTTCTAAAACTACCGTACGCTAGTATTACCAGTAAGGCATTACTATTACCGGCAATTAATTAGCCAGAACGCTACCTACCGCAAGATCGCCAAACCCGCTAACAGCCACCTTTATAAGGCCAGCTTTCTAAATACTCGGCTATACTTTCTCTTCCTTTCTCCTTCGTACAATTACGTACAATCACATCTACCATCTACCCATTGCCCGTAATACCGTCCGGCTAAAGGACGTTGACAATGTTCTAGCGCTTAAATAGGCCCGGACTAATAAGAAACTTTAATAAAATATTCCTAAAAACTTTTAATATTTTATCCTTCTCTTTAGGAAGTAGGAAGCCGACTATTTTAATAATTATAAGCTTGGAATCGATTTGAAAATCGAATTAAGGAAGGGGTCGGATAGTAGAATCTTTCTATTTCCTTTCGGCCCATTATATAATATATCCTAAAACTTTTTTTATATGTAAAAAGATTCTTCGGGATTTAATAGATAAGAGTTTTATCCGGGCTAATAATTTAGTTATTAGAGCCCCTATCTTTTTTATATAGAAATCGGGCGGAGGTCTTTGTTTCTATTATAATTGTTAGACCTTTAATATAATTATTTAAATAACTCAGTATTCCTTACCCTTGATTTGAGAAATATTCCGAATATTTAAAGGGATAACATAGTTCCCTGCCCTAGATATAATATAAACCTTTCATAAAATCCGAATAATAAAAGGAGAAGAATATAAAATAGCGTTCCGGATTTGCTATAGCTTATTCGAATAGTTAATAATCCCCTTTGGATTATATGACGCTGTAACTACCTTATAATAATATATCAATTAAATATCACGAAAACTCTTTCATGATATCTCCTTAATGTATATAAATGATATTTTTATTTTTATTGGTAGACTTCAAAAGGACTATATATTGAAACGGAAAGAAAACCACTACAACTACAACACTACTACAACTATGACAAAACAATAGAGGACCGTAGTTCCCCTGTTAGCTGTCTGATTAGATAGGTGTAGTAGGCGATTGTTAGACCTTTTAAACGGGCGAGATAGAAGGTATTAAATTGAAGAAAGCCGGTTGGGATTTCTCTTATCCCTAGATAATAATTATTCCTATTTGTCCTTCTATTAAGAACGAACGTAGGTAGTGAATTTCTCGATATCTTTACTATAGTAGTCGTTTTAATAAGGGAGCGAATGAGAATTTCTTTAAATAAAGGGACTAATGATTATTCATTACTGTATGTATAAAGCGAGCGTTAATTAGAGGTTATATAAAACCCCCAAAAAATTTAATTTCGAAAAATCTATAATTGAAGAGCTAAAAGAATGTTGTTGCATAATAAACAGTCCTTTTTTCTTCTTCTCTTTCCTTTTCCTCTTGTTGCTTTTTTATATTAGGAGTTCCATGAGAAACGAAAAAAAGAAAAAAAATCATCGTAAGAAAGCAATGCGTATATCCGTGGACTAAATTCCACAAATCTATATAAAAGGTCTATATAGTATATAAATATTTCCAGAACGTTAGATTTCATCTAAACTCTAATCAATATAAATTTGCTTTTGAGAAGATTAAATATTTAAGATTTATTATTTATACTGGTAGAAATATTTAAATAAACTTTGAGAAAGTTAGGGCTATTTTAGAATGGGATATTTTAATAGCCTAGAAGGGAGTTTGGAACTTTTCAAGATTTGTAAATCATTGTTAGATATTTATATTTGTATTTACCATAATAGCCGCTCTACTTATAATATTAACCGGTAAGGGAATTCTATTCGAATAATTAATAGTATATAAAATGATAATTTAATCATTTAAAACCTTATTTACTTTAATATTAATATTAATTGAATACACGCTCTAACCCCAACCCCGGTCACCCCCTACCCTCGGTCATATAACATCACTACTAAAATATTAAATAACATTGCAAATTAGCCATTTTTGCAGGGGTTTCAACGGTTTAAAATGTTATTACTTTATTCTTAATACTCTTAAATAACGTATAGTATTAATTGGAGGGCTCTCCCAAGTTCTTGCAACGGCCTCGTCGTCGTCGTTACCGTAGTAACCCTTCTTCGCTTAGGGCCCTCCTTTAAAGTATTACAAACTTCTAAATTGTCTTTTATATATACAAATTTATTATTACCCCCTTCTTCAAAGACCTTTCTTTTACCCTTAATCTTCTATAATTTCAATTATATTTATAAATATTAAATTTAGTAATCCTTAGCAACGAATTTCATATTCTTAATATCGAAAGTTTTAGCTACTTTAATAAAAATAATTTCAATATCGCAATAAATAAAAGAAAAATCGTAAATACCTCCTAATACATTCCTAGACTTTTAGGGAGTAGGGAAAGTTATATTGTCTTTTAAAATGAATTTATTTAATAGTATTTTAGGTAGTAATAGTTAAGCTGGCTAAATATTATCGTTAAAGACCGCTTTAGGGTTGAAAATAATAAATCTATTAACTAACTATATTCCTATCTTTATAAACTTTAATTCAAGGTTTTTATTACTTACCCCCCTTCGTAAGGCTTCCGTATAGTATTAAAGGAATTATTATTATTTTCTAATATAAATATTAGAAAATTAGCGAACTTCTTAGTTAAATTTCTAAAATATAATTTAATAATTAAAAAGATAGAGCGATCGAGTGGTTGAGTTTTATACGATATATAGGAAGGTAAAAAGAGTAATTATATATAGTATTGAAATATTTTAACGAAGAAATTATGAAATATATAGTTTATATATTTATTAAACATTAAAAAGTGCCAATTATCGTTAATTAAATGCATTTTTTATAAATATACCTCTTTCAATTATTATTAAACGAATTATAAATTATTCTATCTACTAACGGTATTATTGTACTTCCAATTCTTAAACTTATATCTTATTTTAAGAAATTATTATCCCTGAAGGTTAATATAAAAAAAAATTATAATAGGAATTAACCTCTTACTTTTAACAGTCTTATATTCGATAATGTTACTTAAATTATTACATTAGTCGTTATTAAGTATACCTTTTTTATTAAAGTAGCTCTAAATATTTTACTATCTTTTAATTCCAATTTTTAACACCTATATTTATTAATATTGATAATATTAATTAGAATAATAACCTTATTTCGAATTTAAGCTTCCAAAAGTTTAAAGAACTTCGTAAAGGTTTCTTATATTAATCCTCTAATTTTTACTAACTTAAATAGTTTCGAAGATTTAATTTTAGTATTAGGGTTATATTTTAGAAAATCATTAATCTAATAAGCACCCAATTAATTATCATTACCTCCTCTTTTTAATATTCATATCGTAATCCCTAATATTTAACGACGATTAGGAGCCCGGATAGCCTTCTCTTTATTTAATATCTATTTATATAAGAAGGATTTCTAAACGGGGGAGAGCCTTTATTAGGGAATTGTAATTATACGAAGGAAGGGGGTGCCTTGTATATAGTTGGAAATAGTAGATTGTAGTACGTTATACTTCTTGGCTATTATACGTTAGGAAAGTCCGCCGTAGACTTTATAAATCGCTTGTTCGAGTAAAGACGAGGCTATTGCGACCGGAATTGATTAAATGGAGGTTGTTTTGGTAAAGTTGTTGATATTAAAAGATTAAGGGTGTTAAATTATATAAGGAAATAGCGGTGTAGGGATATGACCGGGGGTGGGGGGTGACTGGGGTTGGGGTCAGAGCGTTTAGAACTTTAACCGTCCGATATTCTTAGAAGCTAATATTAACGGATTGACCTTTGGTAATTATTTAATTTAAAAAGTAAATAGTTAGTAATATATCATAGCCTCCTATTTAAGGTAGTTATAATTAGTAGAATGTTATTACTTAGTTTATAATAGAGAAATATTAATAATTATTAACTATTTATAGGAGTAGTAGATAGAATTATATAATTGTAATAATTTTATTATTTTTGTAATAATTTTATTATTTTAATTAATTATTATAACCTAAAATACTTTATAATTTGTTGGTATTCATTTAAATGGCAAACTTGTTAAGCCGAATATTTCCTTAGATTTTTATCAAATTTTCAATATTAATTGGGTAAAAAGGTAATAGTACCAGACGTATTATTTTAGAAAGAATAGGACAGGCCTACCGAAAATAATAAAGAGGTCTGAAATTTCTAATTCATCCCCGAATCTACCCTATATAATTATATCCGTATCATAGTAATAGGCCTAAAAGGCTCTCAAATAGCCTAAAGGAAGGGTATAAAAATCTTTAAAGATCTAGATTTATAATAGGTCTAGAATTCTGTAATAGGGAGGGACGCTATATATTAATAGATTTTCGAAATAATAAAAAGCGATGTAAGGGATTTACCCTCTTCTTTTAAATTTAAACTTAAATAACCGAGTACTCTATTAATAATTTTAAACGTTTAAAGTATTGAGGAAAACTATCAATCCATAGGTATTTAGTCATTTTTCTAGTAGAAATAATAAAGTTATTTAATACCGTTTGAGAATTTAATATATTCCGCACCTATATTATCTAAATTATATATAACTCCCAAATATTCAAATACCCCAATAGAGAAAGTACAATTATAACCTTAATCTACTATTTCTTTTAGCTATTATTCAAAATCTATATAAAATAGTTTCTATACAACTACTATATATATAATCCTATTAAATATTAAAAAACTTAAAGGAAAGGGTTACTCTAATCGATGCCGGTATTGGACCAATTCTTCCGAAAAATCTAAATGAATTTTATTATAGACCTATTAGTAACGGGAAGGAATAGATACCTATTTATTATTTAAAACCGTTTTAATGAAAATATAATGCTAAAATTAACATTATTGATAAATGTTGAAATTTAAATTTGTACCGAAAGATTTATAGATTGTTTTATAAAGTATTATAGGTGGCTATAGTCTATAATTAGTAACCGGGGTTCTAATTAGACTAAACGGTTCCAAAGTAAATTCTATAACCTATTTGGAATTAAATAATTCCTTAACACTATTTACCATCCCCAAACTAATAACAGCCTAAAACAAATAAATTAAAAAGTATAAGCCTTTCTATAAACGTATATTAATTAAATTTAAAATAATTAGTATAAATAATACCTATTAGCGTAATTTACTATTAACAACTGTATTAATACCTTAATTAGTATGTCTCCCTTCTTTATATTCTACGGATTTAACCCGAAATTAGTAATCTTAATAATCCTTAAAATAATTAGAGACTCCTATATACTTATTAACGTTTAAGTTTAATAATTTATCGAAAAACTATTATAAATTATAGACTTATATTAAATTACGATAGCTACAACGGTTTAGGACTAGAAAGGGTTCGTTAATTATAATTATTAATTCATAAAGAGGTTTTGGGTCGGCGGTAAAATATAAATTAACTTTAAGAAATATATATTATTAAAGTTTAGAAAGAAATTGAATTAAGTATACGTTAAATGTATAATTTTAAAGGTATTTTCCCCCCTAATTATAAAGTTTTTTTAGCCTCGTACGTAACGTTTATAATATTTTCTATATCGACCTCTTCTAATAAACTATTAGAAATCTTTTACCTAATCAGATACTAACTGATAAATCATTACTACCGGTGATAGTAGAAAAAGAGAAGGAATATTACATAGAAAAAATTCTATATATTAAAAGACCCCTAACCAGACAGATAATTTGTATAAAATAGAAGGGATATTATAAGCTTTCGTAATATTTATTAAAAAATTTCTAGAATATTAAAGTATTCGAATTCCTTGAAACCGAATATAGAGATATTTAAATTAATCATAAATTACTAAATGAATTTATATAAAGGGGAATTTTAATAGAATAAAGAAAGTGAGTAAAATTAGTATCCGGAGGTAAAAAATGCGGTTATTAATTTAAAATACTATTGATATTAGTCCGCTATATTCAAGAAAATCTAATACCTACTACTATCCTAATACTTAACCTGACTATAATATTTAAAGACGATAATACTAAGGTTGTACTGCTATAAAAAATCTATAACTTTTTTTTTTTTAGAGGGGAGAATATTTCTTCTACCAAATTTAAAAACCGAATTTTCTTCCTTATTTACTTCTTCTCTTTCAAAATCTCCCCCTCTTATAATATTATTTCCGTTAAACCCTATTCTAATTCCTAAATATTTACTACCCTTTCCCATAATTCCTTTTCCTCTTTCAATCTTTTAATACCTACTTCCTCCTTATTGAATAATAAATTTAAATAAATATATAAATCCTCTTCTCTTAATAATATTTTATCCCCTTCTATTAATTTACGCTACTCTCTTAATTCCCTAAGGCGAACCTCTAATTTTTCGATCAATTTATTGAAAATAATAGTTATTACCCTAACCGCTACTCTTTCCTAAAAAGATTAAATTATTTTAAATATCCGGGTATTAATTCCGGTAATGAAAACATTTAAACAAATAAATAACCGTAATAATAATGTATTCAATATCTTAAATAGACTCCATGATAATATTTATTAAAGTAATCAATTTGTAATTAATGAGAAATAATTTAATGAATAATAAGGATTATAAAACCGTTAAACTTCTTTAATTCATATTAAGGGCTTTAAAACCCCCCTCTAAAACTTTCAATTTCTTAAATACTATAATCACAATTAGAGCCGAGAACGAAGAAATATCTGGAACTGTAATTATATGTATTATAGTAATAAAAGGGGCTTTAATAGTACTTTACCGATAAGGTAACTCAATATAAAATAAATAATATTTTTACAATTCGAATTAGTAATAGAAATAGAAGAAAAGAATTTGAGAATTACTTATAAAATAATATAGCCTCTAACCGCTAATTATTCAAAATTCCAAATAGAAATTACTTTATTCTAAAAGGATTAATAAAATAGAATTTCATTATTTAAATACCCCTCCTCTAATTAAGAAGAATAACGCTTTTAAATAGAAGTAAACTACTATTAGTAAATAGTAAAATTCTTCAAACGTATATAAAATATATAATGATTCTTACTTTTATTAAGTATATAAATGTTATAATCCTCTAACGCTATATATTAAAAGTTCTGAATATCTATAGTACCTTTAATAAGGGCTTTAGTAAATTAATAATAACCGTTGCTATTATTACTATTAAGAATTTAAAGTGCTGGAAAAATTAGTATAGTAGGAGTTAAAATGGGAATAGTAATAGCTTATGTAAGAACGGGTATAAATATAGGAATAGGTGTAAGCGTAGGTATAAGAATAGGTCTAAGCGCGGGTATAAATATAAGAATAATTACAATTAAACGGTAACGAATTAAATTAATAAGCCGGAACCCGAAGGAATTTTTATTAAAATTTATATCATAATAAATAGCTAGTAACAAATATTTAGAAGTATTTTAGAGCTAGACCGAAGGTATATATATAACATATTTATCATAATTCGTTAAAGGAATAAAAAGAAGAATAGAATTTATAAAGGGGTAATATAAGGGTAATATAAATATTAATATAATATATAATTGTTTTTAATAAGAGAAGGGGGGGATGAATATTATAGGATTAGCACCTATTAAAATATTTAATTCTGATTAACCAAATTCGAATATTAAGACGGTAATTAGCATTGAAATTCCTCTAATTAACCCGGACTATAGTACTACAACTTCCGGAACCCGGGCCTTCTAAACCCCTCTTCGGCTACCTTAGGCTATAAGGTAGCTACTAAAGTATACGGCTATATAAGCTCTAACGCTCGAGCGACCCGGAGGGTAGCGTTTTACCCCTTTCTTTCTTCGTAGAACCTTAATATATATATATATAAGGCTAGCACCTGCGTATCGCTCTGCTGTCCCCTTACATATATAATCAGTTATAGCATTATAATAATCAAAGTTGAAAAAACGATACAACAATTATTACTATTAATATAAATCTATAAATAGAAATATAATATAGCTTAAATTCTATAAGGGATACTATCTCCCTATACAATTATTACGAAAACTTTTATAATAATAGGCGGGATTCTTTTATAGTGTTATAGCGAGTAGGTAATATCGTTTACTAATGAAAATGTTTTTTAAAATAGCCGGTATTTATTCAAATATATTCGTAATATACTTTGAAGGCGCTCTAAAAGGGGAATTTGTTCTATTAATTATAGCTTCTTCCGGGCTTTATATAAAATAGTTAGCGAGATTCTGATAATAAAAATGAAGGCGAGTATAAGATGAATACAATTTTGGATTACATAAAAAATACAAAGGTAGGAGGATGGAAATATTTAGTGAAATACATTGGTTACGGTTATAATTATAATAAATAGTTATCCGAAAAGGCGATAAGGAATGTACAAGAGTTAGTTATAGAATATTAGAAGTACTTGGAAGGTTTATAAAGTGTTAAAATTAAGATAAGATAGAAGGTTTTCTTTAAGGATAATATGATAGTAATAGCGGAATTAGTATTAAGAATTCCGAATGTTACTAAAGCGCTATCCAATAGAAGGAATTTAAGGTTTAGGAAGAAATAATGGTATTTATATTTGTATATTAATTGATTTATTAGAGATAGTAGTATTTTGTTTTGATAGTTGGGATTTAATACCGGAATAATATTACCGGTATTATTATGTATTAAATTATTTAATTATATTAATTTAATTGTGTAAGGTTTAAGTAAACTATACCTACGTATGTAGGTCTTATAGATTAGATGAGGCTTGCGTGTACCCTTAAGGTCTATCGACCGCACGTAAGCTTCCTACTCTGGATTCTTCCCGGAGTATTATCTTATATATATTTAATCAGACATATATTGTTGTTACAACGTTCAAATACCCTCTCAACAGTAATATATTAATAATAAGTTTTTTTTTTATAATACACTATTTACAATATTGTTATAACCGATCTAAGGGTTTTATTTCTAAGAAAATACTAGTAATTATTATATGTTAGGAAAATGGACCCTCCATAAGAAAACAGTCCAGTCGCACGGAGTTAATCCTGGAGACCATTTTCATAATTAGCGTGTGCGCGCTATAGTACTTAGCCATACATTCAGTCCTCGAAACGGTTTAGAAGAAGTCTGAAGACATTTCGTCTAGTGTACTAGGAGTAGGAACCTAGCCCACCGAAGCCTATACCGAGTTAACAATCAAACCAGCACTGCATTAAATGTACTATTCTAGACGTGATGGATGAAGGAACGGCAGCATACCAAGCACAGGTACTGACCGTTCTATGTATCCGGAAGTTCTACCTGGATGACACCAAGGCGATAGAAGATTTCTGTTACAGAAAAAGCCTGCTTATCCAACTACTCTACCACTTCCCTGCTGCTGATCGGCAAGACCTCGTTTCCACGACACGAATTTGCGTGCCAGCGCACATTACGGCAACCTTTGACCATGCACTGGACCGCCTTGGTCCATCCAGAACTGCAAATCGTGTGCTACACCTTCGACAAGTTCTGACTCGATGATACCTTCCTGCCAACTCAGCGCAATGCTTATGGGACCTCCTACAACGCCCGAAACGCTAGCACAGAGGGCCGGCCCCGCGACCATGGCGCACTGCGACAATATAGACCGTGATATCTGCCACTTTGAACACGTTCCTCCGTTCATGTTGGCTGTGTCCTCCGGGCTGCCATTAAGCGATCCAATGTTGGACACCTCTAGTGTGTGCTCCCGCGGCTTGTTCACCTTTTTAAGCCAGAAACCGCGCCAGTTGGCAACCCAGCGAAGCATACTTACCATGTCATCTTGTGGAATGGCCTTGACCCTGTCTTTGAGTTCCTGACGCAAGGTTTGGGCAAGGTTCCAAATCTTCTCTCCACTTGCTTCCTTCCGCAGCGTCGAGATACGAGAAGGGTCGAAACTGTGCGACGCCGAAGTGACCAGTACGCCAAAAAATTCGGCGTTATGAGTCACATGAGATCCAGACTGTATGAAAGGACGCAAGTCTATTGGAGTGCAGCTCTGAAACGACGTGGCTGTCTCTGCTGTTAGGCGTCGAGACAGAGATGCAAGAATTAGCACATGAAGTAAAGGGGTGAGTGTAGTGCCGTTCGCCCTGCAATTGGCAAGAAGCTGTGACACAGCTTTTGTAGGGATTGTAACCAGACGGAGTCTGGTTTGGTAAGGGTCAGGTCTGATCGGTGCGCCCGCCCAAGGAAGGTCGGTCGCTGGTTTGCGGAGCCAGCCCGAGGCGAATTCGTTCCACAACGTGCCGGCGAGAAACTTCCAAGACGTGGTGAATGTGATGAGCTCCTCCTGAGGTGGCGAAATGTGCCTATGAGGCTTGCTGGGCATCCGTAGAACGTGGTCCTCTAGGCACGAGGGACGGACTGGTGGCTTGTTCAATTCGTCCAAGAGTCTGGAATGGAAAATAGCTGTGCTCCTTCCATCAGCGAGAGAGTGGTGGATGGCAAGCACAATATCGAGTATCAGCTTGTCTCCCAGTTGGGACGACCGAGGATTATAGACGGCAAGCACCCTCCAGGGCGGTCGAGTTCCAACGTCAGACCACAACTGGTTGTGTTGGGCTTCTAACATATGGAGTAGTTGTGAGTCGCGAGCATGAGACCCAAGTTCGGCACGCAGCTCCACACATTCCAAGTGGTGAGAAAGATCCAGAGAGGGCACAGAGGCAAAGTAAGGGCGAGATGTTTCATCGCCAGTGATTGCCACACTCAACCGGGGCAACCGGAGGACCAGATTTGCAACTGCAGCCTCCATTACGTCGGGAACACTCTTGCCGTCGAGGACAGACCATGAAACAGCATAGCGACAAGTATTGGCCAGGCACCGATAGAAGCCCAACGCGTGCCTTGAGGACGAGTACACCTCACTGAGAACAGCGGCGAAACATAACCGTAACGATTAGCCTTGGGGTGAGCCTGTTAAGAGGGCAAGGGGTGAACAACCGCCCGGCTTGGGGACTGAGAGGGGGCTGGGATACGAGGAAATAGGACTGGCCAATGTAGGGAGCGGACGGAGGTGGTTGAGACGGCGCAGTGCATACAGACGGAAGCAAAGGGCTGAAAGGCCATCCGATGATGGCCGACCTTCCACATGCATACGCGGAGTGGCCCTGGCCACCACCCAAGGCCGACAGGATGAGGGGAAGCGGGATAGGTAGGGTAGATGTGGCAGGAAGGGGGGGGTTTGAATTGAAGACATACCACGGCCCAAGAGGCCGGATCGGCTGAGGGATGCTCGTCATCCGCAGGTGCTAACAATAAGGTACCACGCGTGTGGAAGACGGGAGGCACTCCAAGTGTTGAGATCAGCACTTCGTCGTATGGGATCATGCGGTAGTGTGGGGTAGTGGGCGGTACATAGTAGATTCAAGTTGTGGGGAGGTAAAGAGGTAGGTATCGAACTGTTCAATGATTACACTACTCGCTTGGTACGTCGAAGCAACGAATGTGGGGATAGTCATGTGAAAAATACCTAAGATAGTTAACCCGGGGTGTGAAACCGCCAGGCTGTTAATCCATTAGGCAAATCTACTCTTCAACTCACGCGGCATTTCCTAACTGATATCTCAGTGTCCCTTGTCATTACTTATTAATCATTGAGCCTGATGAGATGCTGCTAACAGCCTTATGACCTGCTGATTGCATTTGGTGCATACAAGCTAAGTTAGGTTGAAGACGACCGGGGGGCCCTTTTAACGGGGCGGCGGGTGTGTTGAAAGTTTTATAGCGGAAAATATAGCTGGCGTCTAGCGTAGCTTACGGGTTCTACACTAGATTTTTGATTTGTACTAGATCTTATTGCTAAGCCCGACAATCTCGTTTAGGTAAGATGGTTGAGAAAAGTATTTAATTATTTAAGAAGCTTTATTTCTTTTGCCCTCTAAAATAATATACTTAATATTTAAATATAAATAATTACTTAGAACAAAATCTATTAAACGTACAGACCCTATTACAAAAACCTCTAACTACAATCTTTGAAACTAATTATCTAGCAATCGCTAATAGTAATTATTATATTTATACCTACGGATTGCCTATATTATTAACTCTTTACTATATTATAACTGTATTTGAAACTATAAGCCGTATTATATATATGAAACATTATCGCGAAATTACAATACCTTGATTGTATTGTTTCGAGAATATCGGAGAATATATATTAAGAATAGAAAACAATGAGATAATTCCTGTTCTTTCAATTTGTATTGTAGAATCTATTTCTAAAATACAAAGTGTTAGGATCGTAATACCGTTGAGAGGGTATTTGAACGTTGTGACAATATATATCTTGATTGAAAATGTGTGAAGTGATGATCTGGAAAGAATCTAGAGTAGGAAGCTTGCGTACGGTCGGTTGACCTTAGAGAGGTATGCAAACCTTATCTAATTTATAGGACCTATATATATAGGCGCGGTTTATTCAATTGAACCTATACGACTAGGTTATTTAGTTAGTTGATTTGATATATAATAATACTCGTAATACTATCCCGGTATTAAATCCCGGCTACTAAAATAAAATACTACTATCCTTAATAGTTTAACTAATATATATATATCAATACCTTTATTTCTTCCTAAGCTTTAGGTTCCGTCCGTATAAAGATACTATAGTATTTTTAATCTTTAATGCTAATTCCGTTAATATTACTTTATTATCCTCAAAGTAGACCTTCCGGCTCTTTTTAGTTTTAATCTTCTAGGGGCCTCCTAAATAATCCTAATATTCTAAAATGAATTCCTTAGTATTACCTATTACCCTTTCTAATAATTATTTATTATAATTATAGCTATATCCGGTCTATTTTACTAGATATTACTATCCGCCTTTCTTCTTATCCTTTATATAGTTTAGGATTATATCTATTTCGTATTTTCCGTCCTCTTTATTATTTCAATTATTAATAACCGGTCTGGGAGGAGGCTAGGTTCGTTTAAATAGGTTATTACGTTAGGGAATACGTTTGAAATATATTATAAAAATGATAGAATAGATACCGGCTATTTTAGGGGGTAAATCTAGATAATAAATTAGGTTGCCTATTTATTTTAGAATTGTAAATAGTTTAGTTTATTAATATAAATCTTTTTTAAAAGGGTTGTTTTAATAGGTAATATTCTTTATATAATTTAAAGAATATTTCATTACTAATCATAAATACTTATAATTAATAATTATTATTATATTCCTTCCTTACTTTAGTTGTAGCGATCGCTATAGTTAAATACGCGTTTTTTCATAAATTGTCTCTTAAAATAGGATATTATTTAGTTAGGTTAGGAGTATCCTTTTTTATAATTAAATTTATTGGGCTAAAAAGTTTGAATTTGAAGATTTATTTGTATAATAATAATTTAATTTAATTAGAGTAGGCGTTATTTTTATTCTATTATAAATTAGGTAAAACCTTTACCTAATCAGACCTTAAATATATAAAACAATAAATTTGTATAGTAATTTCTACGTTTTAATTATATTATTCAATTATATTATTCCTTTGAGGGTAATAAACGGTAATTATTAAAAGTTTTTTCTATATTCGTTTCTATGATCGGGATATAAGTTTACAGTCTCGATTTAATATAATACCTTATGGATAACCCTAATCGCTTAATAATAATTCTCTTACTAATACTATTCTTTAGTTTTCTACAGTATATATAGAATATCTTAACATTGATTGATATTTTTTAATAAATATATCGAAGAGATTATACCCGGATAAATATTGAAGCGTACCCGATATTGGAATTTTCGGGAGGTTAGTAATAAAATCTATAGCTATCGTTCTTATAAGTAATATATATTTGAAATTGATTAATTAGTAATTTCCGATAACAGTTTCCTTATCCGTATAGTTAAATAAATATACTAGATAATACTAGACGTATTATTTAATTTCGTATATCTTTTTTACTATTATTTAGGCCTTAAAATTGTAGAATATACAATCTCTACTAAAATAATACTTTCCATTATATATAATACTTAATATTATAGAGATTATTACTTTAGGGATATATAACCTTTTACTTTTATGAATAAAGTTAATATTATATTATAAATTATCAATAATTTCAAAGGGGTATCCGGCATACGAGATAATACTATTAACCTTAATAGTATTTATATATAGTTTAAATTCTATAATAATTATATTGAATTTTATATCTTAAATATATATTTTCCTAAATTATACTCTAATTACCGTAGCCATTTAGGCCTCTACCTTTATAAAGTAGGCTTCCTCGGTTATAAATTATATTTAATCCAATATTAGTATTTCTTTGGATCTATTAAATTCGTTTCCTCTTACCGGTAAGCGGGTTAATACATTGGAAATTAGATTTAATTTACCTGCGGTGTGGTATACCTATAGGTTATACTATAATAAATAGATAGAGGCGTTAATTAATCGGCGGTTTCCTCTATTAGTAAATAATATATTGAAAATTATTCATTTATAAATACCTTTAGTAATTATATAATTTATTAAAATAATTACGGAAAGGTTGGAAGAGTAAATTAAAGTACGCAGCCGTTTAATTGTTTAAATAAAGTATATAACTTCCATTTCGGATAGGCCGTATGATATTTTAACTTTACTAAAAGCTTTATTTAAGAATATAATTAGTAGGATTTAGGTTATTAGAATTGGTATACCGGGAATTTAAGTATAATTATTTTTTAAATAGTATAGTATTATACTATATCCACTCTCTAGAGAATTGTTAACTTATTAAAAGATTTACTTATTAGGATCCAAATATTATAATCTAATATTACTATATATAGTTTTCTATATTACTTCAAGAACTTTTATTTCAACCTTAATTAGAACATATATTATTTTCGAATAGTAGTTAGCCTACTTAATTAAATTACCCGCTATAATAATATTTATTTTACATCTTTCTACTATTAGACAAACCTTTTTATTTTATAATAATTCCGCTAATTTAGTATAGTAAGGTATAAAGTACCGAATAAATTTTAACGCTCCTATATACTTCTTTAGCGAATCTGAAATATTAAGAAATTCTAAATTCCGGAATATAACTATTCTCTTATTTATTTTTAAAAATTCTAAGGTATTTACTTTTAATCAAGGAGTTTTATATTCGGATAGACGATATATAATTTCTTCGAGGATAATATAATATTCTTTAAAGCGAATAAGTTAAATATTTGCTTTAAATATTTTATATAGTCTTTTACCGTATTAGAAAAAATTATAATATTATTGATAAAAGCCCGATAAACGGTAGCGAATACGGCTAGTAATTAGTATATAAATCTTTATATATAAGCCGGAGAATTTCGGTAATTAATTAGAATAATATTAAGTTATTTTAGTCTGTAGGGGTTAATAAGGGTAAACCGATTTCAATAGTAAGGTTAAATGCTAAATCAATAAAAGAAGGTTATTATATCGATAATACTAATGAAACCTTTACATTTAAGCGAAGTAATTATTTTAAATTAGAGGGGTAAAAGGTAATTATCGAGTATTATAGCTTTATTTAATATTCGAAGGTTTATTATAATATATCTTTTTTATTACCTTTTAATAATTTGTTATATAACGAAAATAGGGTATACGAAAAGAATTATTCAATTAACCTAATTTATTTTCCTATACTTAAAGAAGGAATTGAAAATTTAATTTAGTATTTCGCAATCTTTCCTACTTAATAGGTATAAACGTATTTAAATATATTGGTTTTCTTAACCTTCGATTAATGGAATATATATTATATTTTCCTCCTTTATTAAAATAATTATTCTTTTATTCTATAAAGAGGGATATTTGTTAATAAGATATTCGATTTTCTTTATTAGCGCTAGGTCTTAAATATAAATATAGATACTTCGGTCGGTAACTTTTTCTAGTAGGTTATCGGACGTTTTGAATTTAAATATTAAGTATTTTTCTATATTTACTTTCGGTAGTAATATTTCTATATATATAGTACTATTGACTTTTTCTATAATTTCGAAGGCTATATCCTTATTCTTCGCCGCAAATTCTATGAAAAATTCTTCGTCTATTATATTATTAATATAATTATATTTACCGGGTAGTGACCGGTCTAGGAAGGTTCGGAGTTTAATATTATAATTAGCTTTGTTTATTAGATTAAATATTCTAATAATAGGGAATTTGAATTTATAATTTAATAAAGTTTCTTTTAGGGTTTAATCTGTAGCGGCTAGGTCTATTATTATTCCTTTTAATAAAGTAAGATAGCTATTATTGTTGATTTTAATAATATTACCGACGTAGAATTTCTTTAAGATAATTGTTATTTCTTTAGTAATATTATTTATAAATATTACTATTAGTAATTTTAGATTTATTATAGCGTTTATTGTCACGGTATATTAAGAATTAAATATAAAGCTTTATTCCCTAAGGATGGGTTTATATTATACTAGGATATATTTAAACTAACCCGGAAGGATAGTAGTTTTTTTAATCGTTGTAATTTTATGAAGATAAGGCTTTGAATTTATTTAAATCATAAAATTAATTTAGAAGTCGATGAAGTTTTATGAAGTTATAATTTCGTTTTTATAATTTGTATTAGTAATGTATAAATATAGGAAATTATTTCCAAATAAAATATTAAATCTTAATTCCTTAATAATTTAAGTATATTTAATGAATTTAATTAAAGTAGGGTTACTATTTTTATTAAAACCTTCAAAATAGATTTTAAAAGTAGCTTATTTTAAAATATTTATGGACCTTCCCCTTATTCCTTTTATTTTTATTTAATAAAGTTTAATGGTATATTTTGGAGTTTTAAGGAAATACCTTCCGATTAAGGTCTTATCGGTACTAGGATCTATATATATTTTTATAAAATAGCCTTCGGGAGATAATTTAGCGTTAATTTCTATATAAATATAATTAGAAATTAGGTTAATATCGATATTTATTATTATTATTCTATGATAAATTTCGCAAATTCTTATTAGGGCTATTATTTTAATAGGCGTTAGTAATATTTAAGGAATAGGCGGTGGATTTTCTCCATTAAACTTTCCTATTACTGTTAATTTATATTTTTAAAAATATTTAAATAATATATTTTATAATAGGTAGTATTACTTATAATAATTATAGGTTCGTTGCTCTGGCGCTAATAGTAATAAAGTTTTAAATTTCTTAATTCGGGCGGCGATAGGAGATTTGTAACGATTTTAGTATTGCTTTTTATATAAGGTTATAGTGAAACGTTGAAAATAATTATAATATTTTTTAACTAATTCTAATACGAAATACGTACCGACCTTTTCTATTAGATCTATATTAGAATCTAAATAATTTTTATCATTATTTTTTTGGATATAATAGGTTTATTTATATATTTTCTTATTGTAAGTGAAGTTGTAATTGCAATTCGGATTATAATACGAATCCTAATTTCGATATATAATTTTATTATCCGTCCAGCTGCTTGCTTCACCCCAACATGCGCAACCGGAGCAGAGCCACAACCTACAGCCAGATATTTGTTCGTGTTCGACAGTCACCACCACCATCACCACCTTCGCCTCCCTTCACCCTAGTTGACACAACCCACTAACCCTCGCATGCGATCTAGAGATGGCTCTTTCTTCAACCTTTTGGTGACTTCAAGCGACCATCAACTTGGAAGAGTGGCTATCGTTCCACAGCCGACTATCTTCTACTTGCTAGACGCTGTTCACCTCACCTTAGTGAACTTACGTCAAGCCCATATCATATTTGCGCCAGGCGCGTCAGGTCACACCCTCGACCGACTTCACGGCCGCTTCCCAAACCCCGCGCGCTTGGGGGGTTTTGAAGAGATACCCAACATTGCATTTGTAAGATGGAACGCAGTGGTTCGGATGGGGTCAATGTTCTGGCCAGCCGGGCGAACGGCCGCTTCGCATCTTCCCGCATCGGCAATACCCTCTCGCGACAGCCGAGCGTGTGGTCTCTCTCAAGATCTAAACCCAAGGACAAACATGGAGCCTCCGGACCAGGCGACGCTGCCGAATCCCGTCCTGCGAGCTCTGGGTCGTCTGACTCGAAGCACGCTTCGCCTGCCCTTACAAGAATTCCACGGCCAACCCAGCAGCAACGGTCCTCGCACACACGCACCCCATACACCCTCACTGACGCCTACAAACAAGTCGAAGCCGAGGAAGCTGCTCAGAATACTCCGAGTCCGCCCCCCCGGACGTGGCATACCCGCAGTAGCTCTTCCACCAGGAACAAACTGCACAAGAAACCTCCCACAGCTTTTAATCGCCAGATATCCGGCTCAGAACGTGATGAACCATTAATGCCAGCCAGCAGCCCAGGTGCGTTTTTGCTTCAAAGCGATGTCTCTGATAGTGACATAGACGAGAAGCTGCGTCAGCACGCCATGGCCCAGGCAGATGGAGAAAAGCCAGCCTCACGCGCCAACAGTATCGCATCACGGTCGAAATTCAGGAGTTTTGCCGAGATGGGTAAGGGTCTGGCTCATAAGACGAGTCGGAGCAGCCTTAACTCTCGCAGTAACTGGCTTTCCCGCCGTCTTTCGGGTGTCCGAAACGATGCTAGCAGCGGCATCTCGACACACGAAACTCCCAGCTGGGAACGGATCGGTGACTCCGCCCTTCTTCAGGCGTCTACCGTCGCGCTGGCTGAGCCCGTCACAAGACCTGCCACGGTGCCGCCCAATCACGGTGCCCACTGGACCAAGTGCTTGGAGAAGAATGCGGAAGATGATGTAGCCGCCGATGATACCGAAACTTTTGACGACTTTTTCCCAAATTTAGCGCGCAGCAATCCTAAAATTGACGAGATCCGACTTCTGGAAATGGAGGCAGCCTCCATGTTTCCTGACGAGGAGCCAGGATCCGGAACAAGGTCCGATCAACTGACCAGGGGCCGCGAGTCGAGCCGTACGAACGCTAGAATTGAGGAGTTGCGCGCACGAGAGAGCAGAAGCCTGTTTCGAAAGGCCTCAACTGTTCCGAGATTGGACGGCATCAGCGAGTATGATCCAGGGCACCCGTCGCCACTCCCTTCGTCAGACCTTGGTCGAAAACCGAGCCAAGGATCTGCCCGATCGAGCGCGTCCGGTGAGAGACTGCACATATCGGATGCTCCAAGTAAGCCCCCGGTACGCAGAAGCATGTCAAGCGGCAGGAGCCACGCACGAGATGAAGACGTGCGAGTGACGCCAGAGGAAGCCCCTACATCGGCATCTGACATAGGGGCATCCGCTGTCGTTCCTGAGGGCCAACATGGCGTTTGTGATAACATACTGGAATCCGCTCATGATAAAGAGAGTCAGAAAAGGGCTGGTACGGCTCATCGTGATTCACATGGCGATCGAACCTCGGAAGAACTTGATCGTCAGCCACCGACAAATGGGGATAATTCACTATCAAGAGAGGCTATTCTGAAGGGGGAGAACCAGTCTGATGATGAAGGTCGGACATTGAAAGGTGCAATTAGGCAAAAGAAGCTAGACAGCATTAAAAGCGAGGTCAGGCCGAGTGTCGGTTTCACACTACACAAAGATCCGTCAGTTGAATCAGCCTCAAGCTACAGGTCAAACCTAGCGCAATCAGAGTCCGATCCCACGGAACGCATTTATGGCGAAATGAGCTTGTTTGCGCCAATGGAAAATCTATCTGAAAGGGGCTCCCAGCGTGCATTGTCGCCGGATTTACATGAAGACGAGGAATATGAAGTGCCTGGCCAGACACCTAAACCGAACAGAGCCGAGAGCTCGTCGCAATCTCTCCCAATCGCGAGCGCATCTACCGGGCCCATAAGCATGTCCAAAACTGAAGATTTGGAGAAGCCGTCAAGGTTCGCGGTCATACCCATGGATAATTGTTCAGACGCAGAAGTCGCTGGCGGTGGAAGCACCCAAGGTCGTGACGGTGCTACACATAGCGGAGCCTCTTCGCGTGCCCGTGGTCGGAAACGAAGTATGTCGCCTCGGAAGATAAAGCACACTCTGTCCGCTAGGGGTGACAGATCGCGTGACCATGCATCATTGTTCCGACCGCATCGGCGCTCCAAATCGCTTTCACAGTTACGCCTTCCCTTGGCCAACTCGGCCAATCCACCAAATGTGAGGGACGATCTGTTTGAGATCCATCGAAGCAACCAAATCGAGGACTCTACCCTGGATGACCTAGCTGATCTACTCGAATCGAAGGACAACGTTCGTGGTCCAGCTCATTCGGCCAACATCGTACAAAAGGCTGCTTCCAGGAACGAAACCATGGACGGGGACAATGACATCGAGGTGTACAAGAGAATGAGTGAATCGCTCAAGACAGGCTTACTCGGAATCCGAACTGCGAAGCAGGGGATTGAGCGCCTGGAAACATCAGTTTTTCACGCTGATGCAAAGGATCCTGGTCACCAACACATTGGAGATGCCATCCCAGTGTGTTCTGCCTGTCAGGATGACTCCTCTGATGGGCATACTAAAGTGACTTATGTTCACTTGCCGCTTCCCCAGTTGTTTCAAAGACAGCCCAAGTTCAAGTTCACCCTGCTTGGGCTCATCCTCTTCCTCGTGTCGTTGTGGTACATTGGAGAATCAACGATGTGCTCCATGTACTGTAAAACCCAATACTGTTATCCCGGTAAGCCCTGTAATTGGTCCCCTGATGATCCGGTATGGGGATACTCTATTCCGGTCAAGCTTGATCAGTGGGTTACAGGAGGGAGGGGGAAGGCTTTTGCCAACCAGGCTACCCTGGAAATTACGGACTGGATTGCCGATATGTGGGATGCTGCCACTGGCACTGACATCACTAAGGCTGATACGTCTCATTACACCTGGGAGCAAAAGCGACGCCATCGTAGAAGGCTCTTGAAGAAGGGGTTGGTCAGACCCTCCGGGGAACGAAAGCGTGGCAAGGCCAGACGTGTCAGCTAGGGAGCTGTGACGACATTGGGAACTATAGATGAAAGAGATCAGGGAAGGTTAGTACATTCAACCTATAAGTGTCGTTCAAGTTGTCCGAACGACTTGCTATCAGGTCGTCAACCGTACGAGGCATGGGTTAAGCTTGCTGGCCGATCACGGCTTTGAACCTCCTTCCAATCATATAGAGACCATTTTCGCATCTCGGGGGACAAGGACCATGAGATTTCTTCAAAGGCAGTCAGTGAATGACTGATTAAATCTGTCAAAAAGGTCATGTTGCTACTTCAGTACAGGTAGGTGTAATTGCTAACTGGACCCTTAATGTCCGTGAAGGGTGTTGGCCGACATTCAACGTGTGATGATGAGATGATTAATGTAGCGCTTTTTCTCCTTTTACTATTTGATCGCACTCAAGTTCTTACAGCGTTGGTCTTCACAGTTTTCAATCATGCAGACAGACGAGAGACATTGTTTTTCCTGAATCAGGATAGATCTGATACATTGGCAGACTGGACACATGGCAATGGTGAACGACGCGATGCTGCGCAAACGCGAGCAATCAGTGGCACCGACAAGAATAAGAGTCCACCAAAACATTTCCTGCTTGCTGTGCGAGGCGAAGCCTGCAATCATGTTATAGATGTCAAGAGACCTGAAACAATTTTTTGGAAACGCAGTCACCACTGTGCAGCGGACGCCCGACACTGCCCTTCTCTCCAATTACCCTAATGCCAAGATCGCACGGGTATTATTGCGATTGGATTGCAGTCCCGTGGGCATTCTTGAGCTTCTTCGATTGCAGCCCTGCATGATACGCATCGCTGTATTTCTTGAAAGCAACTTTGCCTATGTCCTGCCAGTTTTCCTCCACAAAGGCCCGCGTCATATTCTTGTCGTAGAACCCTTCGTCATCCCGTAGTGATATGGGTCTCTGCCAGCCGAATTCTGTGTTATCCTCCATGATAATCTTCTTGATAGCACTCAACAGGCTACCTCTAAATTGGGGGTCCAGGTCAGTTGGAATTGCCGATTTGATTAGGTTCTTTATTGCCTCGGGCTCTTTTTCCAGCCGCCAGTCCTTTAGCCGGGCCCAATAAATGGGCTCAACGTTGAAGGCCTGGAAGGCTTCGTCTCGAACGTGCACTCGGAGGGCAACGGTATCGGACACACTTTGGTGTTGCTGTTCAAACCGGCCATTAGCTCGAAAGCGAGGAAGAAAGTCGTAGAACCACTTCCGGAAGATAGGGCGGGTCTTTAGGTTTCTCCTTGTGCTACTGTTATTATCTGGAGATGGATCCGATGAGAATTCGTTGACGGTGAAAAAGCGGCAGGTGGCAATGTAATTGAACAATGCGTCAACCGTGGGAAACGGCTCAGACCAGTATTCTTCAACCTGCATTCCGAGAAAATGCAGTACTTCAACGGGATTGGTAGTCAGTAGCACCCTGGACTTTTTTCGGTCGAGCTTCTCAATCTCGGGAATCCGGAGCCAAAAACCTTCATCGTCAGCAGTCAGACCAAAAGGCCGGATCATGGACCCTAAAAGAGTCCACGCATCGCTATGTGCGCTTTTGAACAGTGCCTGGCCAACAATGGGACATTGTCAGCGCTTCTCTTGTACTATGGGTGCTTCTATTCTCATCATCATTAAAGCGAAAGTCCCAAGGTTAAGCATACCCAAAACATCTGGTCCATGCTCTTACAGATGCATATATCGACCTGGACATATCGTGGCCTGTCCTCTCCAAGCTGGGATGCGTCCTTGGGCCAGGGGATAGCAAGGTGCATCGATTTATTATATGGGTTGACTATGGAGCGCTCTGCGTTCAAGGCTGCCTTGATGTCGACCGCAAGCTCCTCGAATTTTCTGGGAACACTACGCCGGGGGGACGTTGGAAAGACGAGGCGGGTCTCTATAGCCACAAGAAGGTCGAGGTCTCCATAGTCGTTCTTCTCAGGGCCCTCGATGGGTGCAGCGACGCACAGAAACATGGTGCGTAGGGCAGCTTGGCATGCGGCTTTAACATGATGATAGATATGGGGTGGCATGCGTGGAGTGTGTAGAGGGTCGTTCCCCGAGGAGAATATTGAGCCACCCATGTCGCAAGAATTTGAGCTGTTCGATAGCGTAAACTGGAAAGGAAAAACTCGAAGCTACTGAGTAGAAGTAGAAGATGGGTCTCGAGAAGGCCTCTGAAGTAGCAAATGGATCTGCAAGATATTCCGAGTATGAGACATATAATGCTTAATATACAAGTGAGCCGGCGCTAGTGAAGCGCAAAGCTACCTGGGTCGCCTTCATCCAAACAAGATAAGGCTAGATGTGTTCCAAGGTATAAATGGAATGGATTCGATTGGCCTTGGCCCGTGAGGGGAACAACTAAAGCAAACAATCTTCAAATTGGAAGCTCAGCGGTGCCCGTTTGCCCAGGTTTCAACATGGTTAATAACCATCCGCCTTCACCAGCCTCATTCGTTCTTGCAACTATTCCCGAGCCCTCAGATTCAGATGTATCGGGATCTTGTACTCGTCGCCCCTAGCATTAGATCTCCGTGAACAAATTGCGAAACAATTGCCAAGAAGTGAGTAAGCTGATAACAAAAACAAGATGGGCGGGAACTAAGAGAATGTTTGTTTCCATCGCTGTTTTATTGTTTTAAACTATGTATGCACTATACGAAGGCTAAATGGAAATGCCGCTGTCGCTGTGGTGGCAGTACCTACAGTAAAGATCCCTGCTTTTGCAACCCCCCTTCTATTGTAAAATCCCCCCTTTTGCAAAGGATTTTAACTGCCTGTATTCCCTCTAGTAGTAATTCTCGCAACTTGTAATTTATAACGCTAACAGTTAGAATTTGTAAAAGTAGGGGTTAAATTTAGTGGGGTGGGTACTTTTATACCCGTATACTAGGGGCCCTACTGGCTTAGAAGACCTACTTCTTAGTTTATTAGTAATTATCCAACCGCTAAGAAGCCTATATCTGGTCTGTGCGTAGGTACCCTCTATTGCAAAATCCCCTCTTTTATAAAGATTCTATACTGCCCGTATTAGTTGTAAAAGGGGGGGTTTCTACTATAGTACCTACCTACGTATATTAAAGCTCCCTCTAGGCGCTGTGGGCCGCCTGTAGGATCTTGCCTACTTGGGGGGTGCCGGGTGCTAAGGTTTTTCACCCCCCTACTTGTTAAGTAGGGGATAGCAAATTTACAGAATAGGGTATTAATTTAAGATAAGGCACGAATAGTACTATGCACATCCGCTTATCAATGCCTTGTAAAATCGTTTATTTATATTATGGAATTTACAAAAGGATTTAGTAGAGATTTGTATAATTTTATTCTATAAAGTTGTAAAATAGTGAGTAATTTAAATAATTATGGATTAATAAATAGATTAATAACCGTTTGGTACTTATTAGTTTCAAATAAATAATTTAAGTATTCAGGTAAGGTACCTGCTAGTTATTGTAGTACTTGTATATATTTCAATGCCTACTATTATTTAATAACCTTTAAAAATGAAATAATAAAGCTGTTAATTATTAAAAATCTCGCTACTATTATTAGTAAGCTCTATACCTCTATCGTTTGTTATATTGAAACTCTATACGAATTCAAACAACTTATTATATTATCGTAATTGAAAGGGCGCCCCTAAATATTAATAGCTATTAAAGAAAATATAGTTATATTTTATACGGTGTTTTATCTTTAAGAGAAATTCCCTATGTTATATAAGCTACTTATATCATCGGCTGATGCATTGCGCTTATTACAGCGCGTACTAATTACTTATAGTAATAAATGATTGGTATAGTTTATAATAGACTATTTAGAATTAACGTTTATATTTTACTATATTATTGATCTTGAGAAAATGTTTTTGTAATTAACTGATAAATCTATAAGTAAATGGTTCGATAAATATAAGAAGGTGCTTAAAGAACATAGGGTTAATGAAGAAGATTTATAGTATAGTAATAAACTAAATATAAGGATTAATTATATATCTAGTAACTATATTAGGGTTATGATATTAAAAGATTTATTAGACAATTGAAGTAAATAAATGTATTATAAGGCGACTGAAAAAATGGTCCAGAATAATTTGTATTCTTATTTAAGTCTAACTATCTAAGGTTTGCTACCTAATTAGGTTTTAAACCCAGTTGGCCTTATGCCCTACCTACCGGTTGACCTGCCCACTCGTTACCTAGTAAGTTTATTGGTTATCCCAACTAAAGCAGGGTCAATTTCTTATATGTATTCTCTTTTGATATTACTTTGCTAGTAACTTAGTCTAGGGATTTTGTTTTATAGTTTTCTCTTATTCTATTATAGTTAGAAATTAATAAGATTGCTAATTGAGAGTTTGATAGCTTCATTGCTAATATAATTATTATAGCTAACGTTATCCCTATTTATATAATCTTTAAAACTAACCCAATCAAGAAGCCTTTTTATAATGATTTCAATAATAGTATTTACGTTAGTAAATTGCGAATACACTTTTTAAGATACTAATATGATATTGGATTGGTTAAGGTATTTTAATTACGACTCGTTCGACCTATTGTTATTATTTATACAGTTGAAAGATAAGGATTGCTTTGAGTTAGGGGTTGAAGAGAATAATATAGAAAAGAGTTTTTCCATAGAGATTATTTTAGTTGTAATTAGCATAATTATAATTACTTCGGTAGTGAAATCATTAGTTTAATTATAGAAATGAGGTTTATGAATAGTTTTAGTACGAAGAGACTTCATAATATATTTAACTTCCTAAAGGTTTGATAGCTATTATAATTTGGAAGTTAAATAGAATATTAAAGTTCTTAATACTATTATTATATGTTTACCCTATTATCCTATAAATATATTATCATTGCTCTATATTAGGTTATTTTTATTACTAGAAGGCTGTTACCAAACGGTCTTAGTGTTATTATTCAATATAATAAATATACCTTCAACTATACGACATTCGTTAAAGAACTTGAAGATATTTTCCGATAGTAACGTAATTACATATTATACTTATAACGGCTTTTAAAAAATGGATTATAGTTATTAATGTGTTTGAAAGTATTATTATAGATTGTAGTAAAATAGCTTAAGAAATTCAACCTTGCTTACCCCTTAGTACTCCCTAAACTAAGTTACTCTATTAAGATTAATAATGTTATTACTTATATTGGGAGTAAATATTCCTATTAACTAATTCTCGTATATAAAGCGGGTTACTATCTTTCAAAGGTACTACGTACGAAGTAGTATTCTTAAATAATAGGATACAAGAATATGATTGTTAAAATGAGGAGAGGGAAGCTAATTTAGATTGTAAATTATAAAAGAGGGTATATTGTTTATTGAAACATAAGGAAATTCCAGGATTTACGAAAATCTAATTTTATATTCAGGTAGTTAAGTGGGCATGAAAGGAGGTTAGAAATAATATAAAACAATGGTTACAAGCTATTAAAATTATTAAAAAGATTGAAAGCTAGTATAGAAGATTACTAAATAGTAAGGGGAAGATTTAATAGAGTATATACTAGGATAATTATAAGAAGTAATAAAAAGAGAATGTTTATATATTAAATATAACAGGTAATGTTTTCAATACTTAATTAGAAAGGGATGTATAATCTAAAGTTAAAATGTATATAATAGATTAATACCTACTTACTAGAAGAAGGTATAGGGAGATAAGACTAATATATTAAAATCTTATTATTTAATTTGTACTAATCCAGGTTCCAATCATTTAATTAAAGTTAACTTGAGTAATAATCGTTCTACTACTCAACCTCCAAACCCCTCTTCCTCTCCTCTTTACCCTCCCTTAATCATTATTTATTATTGAAATCAACTCTCAAAGAACTATGTGTATTGATGTGTATAAGTTATTAACTTTATAAATAAACCTATCTTCAAATCTACTACTAACTTTATTATTTTAATATATAGATAATTAATATTATATTCAAAAATGAATGCATTCTCATTATTAATATTAAGCAGGATATTACAATTATCTTAAGATATATAGTAGTAATAATAAAGAGGAGGGGAAGGAGGAGGTGGAAAATGATTTATTACTATACTACTTAATTAACCGCCGTCTCTTTATACTACCACCTTCTACCATTAGATTGTTTATACACCTTAAGTTTATTATTAACTTTATTAATTACAACCCCCTCTACACTATTATAATCACAATCTCTCAAATCAATATTATATTAAAGGGTTGTAAAGTACGTTATAGGTACTATAAAGCTTTACATATAAGTAAAAAAGTAAACTGTACGTTTCAAAATTATATTGGTAAAGTAGGAGGTAGTAGTAAAGGAAGTACTACCTATACCTAGGATAGTGTTAATACTTGAAAATAGTAAGTAATATTTATAATTCGTTTATCTACTTATTTATTACTATATTCAGTAATATATTAGATTTCCAACATCCTCTAATAATATTGAGTTGATCTATAATATAATAGTTTAGTATATAGATATAATAGATTACTAGTAAAAATGTATGTAGGCTGCCCTATCTTAAAACCCCGCCTATAAATTCGCCACCTCTTACTTAACAAGTAGGGGGTTGAAAAATGGCCCCACACTAGGCTGCCCTCAACTCCCGAATAGTATGGTGCGGGCTTTATGAACGTTTGTTAACACTGATTACGGCCAAGCCCCCTCACAAACGTGCAAGAGCGCCATCGCTCGTTAAAAGAAAGTGCCCGCCTTTAGGTTTGTACCCAAGTCACTCAACAACAATCATTCCTATTTTTGACATCACCACTCCCTAATCTTCCCTCTCCCATTTCAACGAGTACAACCGCTCTCACTACTGGTACTCAGTCACTTGCTCGAGTGAAGTCAGTCCCCCACCCAGCCCACCAAGTCTAGAGAGGTCGCTCACTCTCCAAAGTCGTCCCATCACTTGACATTTCACCTATCGACACCTCTCAGCCGAGTTCCATCACACCAATTGATAACCATGGAGAACGGAGCCACATCTCAGGGTGAGGGTAAAGACCCTTCGGGTTTCCTCAGTGAAATCATCGGCAACCCCGTCACTGTTAAACTGAATTCCGGCGTGGTCTACAAGGGTTAGTGATATATCACCCAGGCAGTTGCTGTCAAACTACTGTTGTCTTGCAACTTCTGTCTCGGCAAATAACTGCGGAAACTAACGGGGCGCCTGGGCCGTGTGGCACTGGGTGGTATAGGTGAACTGCAATCCGTCGACGGGTACATGAACATTGCTCTGGAAAAGACAGAGGAATACATTAACGGTGTGAAGAGGCGAAGCTACGGTGATGCTTTTGTCCGCGGCAACAACGGTGCAAACTCTCCCCCCTCTCTCTATCTCTCTTTTTCCATTGGCAGAGTAGCGTCTAATCCTTCTATAGTCATGTATATCTCTGCGGATTAAGACAGTCAATCCAAGCGCAGATGTGCGAGGGGATGAAGCTATGATAGGGAGCAAGCATCCGTTGATGTATGGTACCAGGGAACACACGTGCTTGAAATTCAACCAACTCGGACTCTGGGCTATTCCTCCGTGCTTAGGTCAAAACATAATGAACTGATCAGGCTTACGCGTAGATGCAACTGCTCAACATTGCGGCCAAGTTTGTCATCATATCAGCAAGTATAAACTGGGGCGGTTGTGTTCAAGAGCGCAACCTTGATTACTATGAAAGATCCTCTTTACTATGAAAGATCCTCTGTATTACACTGCCTCTTTGAATAACCACCGACGAAGCTCATGATCCTCATACTCTTCCAGCGCCTCCTCATCCTCCAAATCTGTCTCAAATAGCAACGTCCACTAAGTATCACCAGCTGCAATGCCAACAAGCAGAGAAAATCAAGGACAACAATACTCATCCGCATTTGTTCATAGCTGTGCTCTGAGTCAACCAAACAAGGCCGCCATACTAATGCCGTGCTAAATGCAGTGATTGCTCCGTTGTCATGCAACAACACACCGACTCCCCTTCCAGGAATTTTTCCGAACCTTGTCCCAAACAAGAAGTCCGTTCATCGTGTTTAATTGATGGCAATGCGAATGGTTTCGTGCTTCTTGGCTTTGGGAACCGTGATGGTGAGGATGCCGTTGTTGAGAGAGGCACTGACTGCGTTTTGGTCGACACGACCGGGGAAGCTGAAAGTTCGCGAGAACTCGCCAATGGAGCGCTCAGAGACCCAGTACTTTTCGGCAGGCGCCTTTGGCTTCTCCTCGGTGGGGGGGCCGCTTACGCGTTGGGCGACTTGCTGGTTGTTCTGGTTACTGGCGCCGGTAGCAGTGGTGGCAACCGAGCGGTTGTCCTCGTCGACGTCGTCTTCAACGGTAGCGTGGTGAGTAGCAGGGCTATGCGGCTCGCCCATTTCGGTCAGGACGCCAGCAACCTGTGCGGGAGGGGTGCTGGCGGTGTAGTTGCGCTCAACACGGCCCCGGATCACAATGGTCTGAGGGTCGGTGAACTCGATCTGCACATTGTCACGATCAATGCCGGGGAGCTCGCCATGTAGCTCGTATGTCTGCTCGGTCTCGCGAACATCGAACTTGGGACTGAAGGTGCGGGTAGGCTGAGTATGACGACGGCTGCCGGTCTCCGGGGCGCTGCCTTGAACCTCGCGAGTGTAAGTATCAAAATCGTCGAGGAGACGGAAGAGGTTGGTGAAGCTCGGGTCGGAGCCATAGGAGCCGTAGATGCCACGAGGGAAGAGCGCCATTTTGGAATTAGGTGTGTAAAAGGAGTAGTGAAGGAGGTTTTTGTTCGCTTGCTAGGTGTAGTTGTAGTAAATGGCGTTGAGAGTGCTAAAAGTGATTACTTTGCTTGTAGGATGATCTTGATCTGCTGAGCAGAGAATCGACAATGCGAGCACGGAGAGATCTGACCCAGTTATATATTTCAGTGGGAGCATTGTTTGCTTCACAGATTACCTTATTTTCTGCCTGTGATGCTCTCATTCTCTTACCTTCGCGAAGGAGGAAGAAGGTGGAAGGAGCGTTTGACGCAAATGCCAGGGCATTCTAGAACAGCCACTGTAATTCACTGGAGTTCTCTTGGGGGAAGTCGCGCTTCTGTGGGATACACGATTGTCAAAAGAGATAGGTTGTTGGTGAGCAAGCTGCTTCGACAAATGAGGCTATTCCCAAGCGTGCGTGCGAGACGGTGCGCACGCTTCGGGAGCAGCCTAGAAAGTTCCACACTGCACGGCACCTGCTTCAGTCTGGCTCAGCTGGGCGCGTCGGTGCACGGATCAACAAGCGGTTGCGGTTTACTTTCTGGAAATTTCGTGCGACGGTAACACTTCTTTCAGACAATTTGATCACCACATTATATCACAATCCAATGCTGGAAAGTTTGTTAGCTTGGTTCCTGCCCTAAGTTTTAGACCAGGGGGGTTATAGGGGCTTTGATTAGTTAGAAGGGTCCTACAGTAGAATCAAACCAGCTTAGACCAATTTTGATATAAAATTAGTCATTCTCTTATATATAAAAACCTGTTTTCTACCCTATTACCTACCTTCAAAGGGTGCTATCTAGTGAATTCAACCCTACTTATTTTTACTTACACCTACTTATACTTCCTTTTTAACCTCAAGTTGGAAGGTGTAAATAGTTCTTATCCTTCTCTATATCATTTTAAATACAATCCTTAAAGTGAAAAATGAGAGTAGTTATTTAATTTAATGTAATTCAAATAATAAAAATTAGTTTCTAATATTTGGAAGGTTATGTATTTTGTATTTAATGGTTACCTATTATTTACTAGTTAGTTACTTAAATACCGACCTTATTATAGCCTATACAACTATACTAAAAAATTCTAACTAAGTAATAACTTATAAAATATCTTAATCCTACTTCCCGCTTCCTGCTACCTACTAACTATTTTATAATACTTCAAGAACTCTCCCAATTTATACTACCCTACTACCTTCAATTTCATTTTCTACTATTAAAATTATATAACCTATTTTAATAAAAAGCAATCAGTTTTAATATTAATGCTTTCGTTAAATAACCTTCTATCTCTACTTGAAAGAAGCCTTCCTTCTCTACTGCTATCCCTTACTTAAGATAGTAATGAAGACTTTAACTCCGATTAAGCAAAATATACATTGGTCTTATGTACGCTAACTAATTATACTAATCTACTCTAAGGGGTATATAGTATTACTCTATTTGAAATCTAAAGAAAAAACTATATTATGAAAATTTGGATCAAAACCTTTGACTTTTTTATATTTCACTCTAACCCTAACCCTTCGTCTCACCTTATTAAAGGGGGTCCGGGAAACTATAAATACGTCTTTTGTTAAATCTTCTTTTAATATACTATTTTTTGAATTTGAATAAAGTTTTGTAACTTTTAACTAATTAATCCCTTAAAGCCCTATTTCCCTATCCAACGTTTTAATAGCACTATCTGGTTGGGGCGGTTCCTTTTCGTTTATTCCATCTTTAGGGTAAGGGTAAGGAAGTAAGGTCTTACTTCTTAATTAGAATCTACTCTTTAATTAGCTGGAATTTTTAGTAAAATAATATTAACTAGTTAAGTTATAAAATTGGACCTCGCAGCGCTCTTAAACCTAATCATTATTTATAATAAGACGACCGGGAGTGTTGACGGCTATAGGGCTACTAGGAACAGGACTATTGCTATTAGTACCGGGGCTATACGAGTAGAAGTAGCGAAGCTGCTACCGCTGGAAACGATATACGTAGGAGTAATAGCGCCGCTGTTGGAATTAGAAGCGATTCGGACCGGGTTTATAGCGCTACAATAAAAAAGGGAGGGAGTACGACTATAACAAATATCCCTCGCGATTAAAATATCATTAACCCTTATGTAATAAGTTGCTAATATAATAGTATAGAGTGCGGGGAAGATTGTAAATACTGATAGGTAGGTAGTCCTGATCTCAATGTATATATATGTAATCAATGAAATGATTGGTAATACAAGCGACAGTCCCTAATTTCTCGTTAGATTGAAATTAATAACTTAATTATCTTATAACATGTACCTTCAAATAGAATTACGGGTATTATAGAGGCTGGTAGGGATATTTAGGATGTATCTACCAGTAGTATAATTAGAAATTGTATTTCAGGTAATGGTGATTAAATACAGAAGTTCAAAAATAGTGGAAGAATAAGAAAAAAATAGGGAATTTATAGGATACTAAAATATAATAAAATCTATTAATAATAAGTTTATAGAAGATATTAGAGGAGATAGGTTTAACATTAGTGTTTAGGATAATAGTAAAGTCTAGAGTATAGCAAAACTAGGAGATTTTATAGATGATATTAATTAGGTTAGTATATAGATTAAGGAAATATAAGGGAGGAAATTGTATTGATTTTAGGGAATTACAAAGTTAAGATTAAATTAAGGGAAATAAATAAGGGCCTTAAACTTTGAATAAATTAGGGATATAAGATTCAGAGAAAAATTAAAAGAAGAGACTTTTATATTAGAAATTAAATTGATTAGACTAGGGTAGTAATAGTCAATGGAAATTATTTTGGGTCAAGTTGTAACAGGGAAGGAAAGAGGAAGCAATTAAAAAGGGGCGTTGTAGAGGGATTATATAACTGGAGGAGTGGGTCTATGTACTATTATAAAGAAGAATAGATTTATAGGGTGGGGAATAGAGAATGGAACGGAGGTAATTATAAATAGGGTAAGGAAATAGAGAAGTAGAAAAGTAAATGAAAAGATAGGATAGAGAAGTAGAGAATAGGTAGAGGAAGAAGCGGTGGAAACTAAAATAGAGAAGTAGTAAAGAGGAGTAGCATTCCAGGTTTAGTTTTATTCTTATTAGTTTCAATATTTAAATATAAGATTAATATAATAGTAAGAGAGACGAAATTGATTTACTATAGCGGTAGGTAAGAGTTATTATAGATATAAGTAAGATAGGAGCGGTGTGGGAATTTACAATTAAATAAAGTTAGATGTTTTTATCCGGTTTTTATCCGGCGGCGCTCAATATCCTACGGTGTTTTACTTTAGAGACTTGGAGATGGACGTTATACTAATAAGGTACTCTAGTTATATAGTATAGGGAATAAGACTATTATTATTATAAACCGGACGGGTTATATCTAAATAGAACTGTAGTTTTAAATTTGGTTTTGGAAGTAGGGTTCTAGTTTCTAAACCTTATTTACAGGGCGGAGGCGACGGGTACTTTTTTGAGTACAATAAAACTTTTAACATATATCTAATTATATATACCTAAGGTTCTAAAGTAGGGTAGGCCCCTATATTTTGAACGCTTTGATACTTAATAGACCGTGATAGGGAAAACCTTTTATTTAATCCGGTGGCGACAAAACTAGATAGAAGGAGGCTAAAGTTGGATGTTCCTATTTGAGCTATCTCTTTCTCAGTAAAACAGAAGATAAAAATAATAAACTTTAGGATGGAACATACCTATAGTGAATCAACCACTATACTAGCTTCTACTCATTTATCAGAAGTTACTTTTAAAATAATTTTGGAGAGTAGTAATATAATTACCCATGGATGTTAGCCTGGTAGAAGTTGACTTACTTACAATTTATTATAATAAATTAAACTAAATACCCGTAGCGAAATTAATATTCAAATCCTTTTCCAAAAGCTTATACCTAAAACTCTAATTTTCGAAAAAAAAGTACCAACTCCTACACTACCAGTTATACTATAAATATTCTCATCTTCCAAAAAACAACGTAACTCTATTGTAACGCAGATAAAACACTATTACTTTCAATATATTTAAGCGGTCTACCTCTATCATATACGAATTATAAAGAATAATTAATGTATTATATTGATATAATAAAATAAACAATAAACTATTCTAACTAAATATAGATCTATTAACTAGTAAATGTACTACGTATATACGGCGACTATTATACCTTAATACGAAAAAGGGTTAATACATTTAATATACTCTATAAAACTACTATTATAACTCAAATATATTTAAATACCCTTAATATAACCAAACAGTTCTCACTTGAAAATGAATTTTTAATACCGTTGAGAGGGTAATTGAACATTGTGATAACAGTATATATTTAATTAAATATATATATACAACGATAGTTTCGAAGAAATTCTAGAGTAGGGAGCTTACATACGGTCGACTGACCTTAATAGTACACGCAAGCCTTATCTAATCTACAACACCCACAACCGTAAATACAGTACACTACTAAACCGGGTCAATTACCTAACCGAATATACAACGCCTATAATAACTTTCCGGTATCAAATCCCAAGCGCACAAATTAATCACGACTAACATTAGTAGTCTAAGCAATATACATCTATAAATCCTCTTATTTCTTCCTAGGCCTTAGATTTTTACTATAGGTAGGAGCGTTACGTACGTCTAGCTCTAATTCTGATTTGTTTTACTCAAAGTAAACCCTCCTTCCTTTCTTACATTAACTTTCTAAAAGTCTCCTCAACGCTTCTAATATTCTATTACTAATTTACAGACATTTTTTATAACTTTCTCTCATAACTATTTATTATAATTATAACTGTAACTAGCCTATTTTACTAAATACTTCTATCCTCCTACCTTTTTATCCTCTACGTAATGCAAGATTATATTTGTTTCGTATTTACCTTCATCGTCGGAATCTTATTAATCATTTTCTATAGCACTTAAAGGAGGCTAAGATTAATCAAAAGGGTTCTCTCGTTTAGGGGCGCCCTCAAAGTAAAATATAGGGATAGGAGCGTAAATACCAGCTGATTCAGATATTAAAGCTAATTAATAGGCTAAACTTCCAACCTTCTTTAGTATTACAAATAATCTGGCTTATAATTATAAGAATCTCCTAAATAATTATCCAATGAAATAATACCTTTTATATGGTTTAAGATATACTATATTTCTAAATATGAATTTATATTAAGAATAATTGCTAGGCGACGAATTCGCCTCCACCAGATCTATGCACACTGGGCTGTGCCGAACCGGATTCGGCTCGGCGTAGCCTGATGTAGTATAGAGTAGGTATAGATAATTGTTTAAGGATCCGTTATGTTAAATGACTCTCCTCTTTAATGAATTATTATTCATAATTAGAAGTTCTTACTTAGTAATATTGTTTATTGATATAAGATTTAGGTTATAATTAATTGTAGGTCTTTAAGAGGAATCTATTACTTGATAACGAATTTATGATATATTAATCCTTTTAATAAATCTATTACTTATTAAATTCTTCTCCTAAAACGAATCTGTTAGTAATAAATCCGTTATATAGTAGTGTAGTAATTATAGTTTTCATTCCCCGTAATACTATAGCAAATAGTTTCTATAGCTTTAAAATCGAATTGATTTTTTATCTCTTTAATATTACCTATAAATTATTCCTTACTAATATTATATTTCTTCGCCCCCTTAAGACTACATCCTATAGTAATAAAATAAAATAGCGTCTATTCAAATAGAAGCCAATACTAATAGAGCCGATGGTCTCTATAGATTATACGAATAGTATCTTTATTACCCTATATAGACGAATATTGATAATTATAATATTAAAGCTCTCGATTACTATAGAAGAATTCAATATTAACCTAATAATTATATTCAATATACTACCGAAAATAACTTTTTTAATAATAGTAACAATTCTATTCGCTTTTTATATTATAATACTATTTACGTAATACCTAAAAATATTTTTATTCAACCCTTACGAAATATGATAAATTTATTATTAATATATAAATTATTATAAATTTTATTATTAAAATATGAGAAACGAAGTAATTGAAATAAAATCGAGGGAGATGGTTTTAACTTCATATTGAGTTGAATTCTCTTACCTAAATTAAATGGATTAAATTTAGGATATTAAAAGTAAAGGAATGGAAGTTTAAATATAGTTAAAGGTAAACCTTTTACCCTCTAATAATCTAATTTACCTTATTAATACCAACTAGATACGAATCGATTTTATACGATTTAGCGAATCTATTGGAAGGTATTTAGAGGATTTTATACGTATTTACGGTTGGTTAAATATAATAAAAATTATTCGAAAAATTCTCTTTAAAGGACCTAATTTTAAAAAGGAGACAAATTTAACGCTATGCTAAACGTTACCGGCGACATCCTAAGTATTACTAATGATAATTATATTAATAAGTTCAATATTGATTTTAATACTTCAACCCTTATTAATATTATGTCAATAATTTTATATTTCATTCATAAGCTAAAGGTTCAATTCATAATAAAGGTCCGATTTTATTCGAGGAATATTAAAAAGAATTATGAAATTACTTAAAAAGTTAGGTCTTAGACCAATCCAACCGTTTTCTTACTTTCAATACGTATTTAAATAAAGTATTAAATTTCACTATCTTCTATCATAATAAGAACATTCGAAATATACGTTCCTAAATCTTTTGATAATGAATATTACTATTCTACTATCGAAGTAATACCGTAGGAAATTAAAATACAAATTAATACTAAATCCGATAATTCTATATTTAGTATTAGAAAAAGTAACTTTACTATTATATTAAAAGATTATTACTTAGTAATTTTATTAATCTTAGTAAATTACTTACTACTTTCAGTAAAATAAATATAAAAAGAGAAACTTTAACTGGATTATTAATAAATCCGGCTATATTTAATACCAAAAATAAAATTAGTAGATTTATTACTAAATTAGTTTATATAAACGTTAGGAATATTAATATTACAGTTAAACATTATAATAACGTTCCTATAAGCGTTCCCGCTACCCCTATTACTTATAGAAGCTTTATACCCCTAAAATTTGATTAAAATATATTATTATTACAAATTCCTTTTAATTTTCCCTTTAAAAGTTTCTTCCCTAGATTTTAATAGCTCAATAATATTATAAAGCAATTTAAATATATCTATCCCTATAGGGCTATATATTTACTTTATAAATTATTTTATATATTTCTACTTAGGATAGGGAATAGGCCTATCCAAGTATTTAAATATTTCTGATTACCCAATTAATTTCCCTACCGGTCCGTTAACCCCTTTACCTAAATTTAGAGGAGGAAACGGCGGTAGTAATAGGAAATCACTTTAATGTATTCTTAGTGATCTTAATAATTTAAGTAGCCTTAGGAACTCTTATAATGGAGGACGGCTTCCGATATTTCTATTTTGAAATCTAATTGTTTTTTAAATGGAAGGCCTCCTAACGGTCCTATAAATCTATTATATATAACTTTCAACTATTATAGCTTTAGCCCTCCTAGCAATATCCGATTAACAGATAATAATTAGAAGGCGTAGGAGATTAATATATTCTAATTTAATACCTTTTATAATGGTTATTAAGAATATAATATATTTTATTTAGTTATCAAAGAATTCTTAATCAAGAAGTAAATCATTAGGTAGGCGTTAAGGGTGGTCCGAATTATTTTCCAAAAGTATTTTTTATTTCCGAAATTTATTAAAGGGCAAAGTAATGGTATGATAGATATTAGAGTTTTCAACCGAAGACTATAAGGCTTATATAAAACTATTCAAAATCCTATTTTAGTTGATAGATGAATAATTGAGTATTAACCTAAGCGAAGCAGGTGTATAGTTATAGAAGAATTATTTTACCAAAATATATCACGCTTATAAGAAATCTATTCATATTTTCGTCAATTATTTATTCTACTATATACGGAAATAAAGCGATACTATTAAAAACATTTATTTTATGTTTTTTATGTTAACCTATATCCTAATTTAAAAGGTTTAATAGATAAACTATCCACGGATGATCTTAAGGAGTAACATTCATATTTTATAAATAAAAAAGGAGGAATATAATAGGAAATATTCTAAAAGTAATGTATTAAATTAATCATTCACTAAAAATAAAAAATGAAAAGGATACGTATTAGGGAGGATTTGATGATCATTAGAAGGATTTACTATATAACTATTACTTTTCTCGTAATTATTATAAAGGATATTAGAACTAAAGTTTGTACGAATAGCATTAATAGAATAAATAAGGAAAAAAGGAAGATAATTATAGGCAGGACGATTCTTATTTCAAGAATAATAGGTATAATAATCGGTATTAGAAACATTTTCGTTAGTAGAAAATTAATAGCGATGGTAATTTATATTTTCAAAATTATTCTCATTTTTATAAAGACGTCCCTAATTTGAAAAAGAAGGTAAAAGAATTCAAGGAATGCGGCTATATTATTATTAGTAAAAAAGAAGAAGAAGTAAAAGAAAAAGTAAATTTTATATATAATATTAAGAATATTTTAAATAAAGGAGAGAACTGTTTTATTGAATGCGACATAATATTAGCCGAATTCGCTAATTGAGCCGAATATTATTAGGTTTTAATTACTTTTAATGAAACAGAGGAGGATAAGTTAATTAACTGTACTAGCTGATCCTAAATTATTATAGGCCTCCCTACAATTAATAGCTATAATTTATTGAACGTTGAAGAAAACACTAGTTTCGCCTTCTAGGAATGCTAGGTTATTAAGGTAAACCTTGTATTGATTATTAAGCCGGCGCATATAATATCTAAAATAACATATTTAACTGTACCGATTAATAAGGATTTAAATAGCCTAGAGGTTAATATTTATTTGAATTTAAAGGTATACAAAATATTTTAAATAATGAGAAATTCGTTTATAATTTCATGAAGAGACTATATTTCTTCACTATTATTAATTCCTGAATTAATAGTATTTTGGTTGGTAAAGAAATTACGGAATAAATAAATTGAACTTTTATATATAAGGGTATAATCAAACGATATAGGTTAACAGATATGGTCCTATTTATATTAATATAGTAGCCGATTTTGCACTACGTTTATTATTGGGAATTCGTTTCCTTATTAATTAATATATAGTTTTCGATTCTATATTAGGGGAAATCTATTTTCATCCGGTATATAATATAAAGATAAAGGGTTAAGTCTTTGAAAAGATTAAAATAGAACGTGTAGGGGGATAGTAGAGCGATACGCAGGTGCTGGTCTTATGTATATATATTAAGGTTCTACGAGGTAAGAAAGGGTAAAACGCTACCCTCCAGGTCGCTTGAATACCAGAGCTTATATAGCTATACGCTCTATTAGCTGCCTTATAGCTTGAGGCAGCTAGAGAATACTTTCAAAAACCGGGCTCTAGAAGCCGTAGTACTATAATTTGAATTAGCTAGAGAAGTCTTAACGTAGGCTACCGTCTTAATACTTAAATCTAGCTAATTAAAGCTGAATACTTTGATAGGCGCCAATCTTATAATATTAACCCCCTCCGTTCTCCTTCTAGTTATGATTATACGCTATAATCAATATTCATATTACTTCTATCTTACCTTTCTATAATTTATATTTTCCTTCTTATTCCTTTAATAAATAATTATAACTATATTATACGTATATCCTTAACCTAACTTCAAAGTACCTTTAAATATTAATTACTAATTTTTTAATTATGATTATAATTCAATTAAAATCCTTTCGGACTTCGGTTTACTGTTCTAATTCGTTTCTACCCAGCTATAATTATTGTTTTACCTATACCCGCGCCCGTGCCCGTCCCTATATTTATATCTATATTTATCCTTACGCCTATACCGGCTCTTATATTAATTACTATTACCACTATTCCAACTCCTACCGTACTAATTTCTCTGATACCTTAAACCCCTAATAATAATAGCAGCGGCAACTACTACAAATTTACTAGGGCCCCTATTAATGATATTATAATCATTTAATACTTTTAGTATATAATCTTTAGGGATTATAACGTTTATATACCCAACAAAAATAAAACTCATTATATATTATATACGTTTAAAACATTCTATTACTTACCGGCGGTAATCTATTACTATTTAGGAACGCTACTTCTTTTAATTAGAAAAGGGGTATTCGAATAATGAAACTCTATTTTATTAATCCTTTTGAAGTATAATCATTTTTATTTGGAATTTTAATAATTAGCGGCTGAAAACTATATTACTCCGTAAGTATTTCTTTAAATCCCTTCGTTCTATTCTAATCAATAACCTGAATTTTAAAAATACTATTAACTTTATATATAATTACTCTATTAGTAAAACACTATTAACGCTCTTTTCTACTACTATAGTATTTTCAATTATAATTTTAGATATTTCTTTGTCTTTAACCCTAACTTCGGTTGTAGTGTTTAAAAAACTAAAAACTTTAAGGAAAGGTTTTAGGGTTTTTCGTTTAAATTAAAACAGTTTAATAGCTTTATAATCGGTTTTTTTATTATTTTATCCTTAATTAATTACGAATTGGTTACCTTATTAAGTACTATTATAGAATCTACCTAAAACACTCAGTATGCTACTATTACGCCTAATATTTATTTAGTTACTTTCATTATTAAAATCAATGTTCAAATATTTCAAATAATCTAATCCTTTTGAGAAAGGGTAGCGGCCGGGGCAGTTAATACTATTTTTAACAGATTAATTATAAGATTAGAAGTTTATATTAAAGAGTTGGAGGAATGATATAAATTGATAAAAGGGAATGAAATATTATCGGGGGAAGAGGATTTATGTATTCATTCAAGTTTATTATTTAATAGGGAAAAAGTAATACGTATTTGGGGGTCAGAAGAGGGAAAAGAGTTCAGAGAGAAGGTAGTAAATATTTGGAAGTTAAAAAGGATTCGATAATGTTGATAGGGATAATATAATAAAAGGGGGAGATTTCGGAGGAGAAGGTCTAGTTAAAGAAGGTAATTCGGTTTTTAAATTCGGTAAAAGAAATAACCTTTCTTTCGAAGAAGAGAAGAAGATTATAAATTCCCTATAGTACTATTATTATAATCATATAATATCTAAACATGATAGTTTAATTAGGTACGGAGGTAATATTAAGTATTAGAAAGTTTAAATATAGCGGGCTAATATAAGTAGCGTTTTGAATTAGTAGCTACGTTTTGCACTTTCGGATATTTATTTTATTTATTCTTTTTATTCCATCAATATTTCCCTTTTTGTAAATTTACCTAATAGTCTATTATTAATCCGAATATTTTTATGTTCCTTTTCTATGAATTGGAATACTTCGGTATTTTAAATATCCTTAAATTAATATTATAAAGGTTTATAATATCCTTTCTATTTTACGAAAGCTATTTATTTGATGAAGGTTCCTTTAATATATAGAATTCTTCTTATATAATACTCTCTTTCTCCTTTTATAATTATTAACAGCAGTTATTTATCGGCTAGGATCTAACTAAGTAAGGGATTTCTAATAGCCCGTTGGAAGAGGCTATATAAAAAACGTTATAAATAGTATTTAAGAGGTTAGGAAATTCTATAATCAGGAGGGGAAATACTTTTAAAATTATATATTTAACGTATAATCAATCTAATTTTCTTTTGAATTATAAAAATACGTGATTGCTGAAATTAAATTATACTTTATCGCCGATTCGGAACCTCTCTATTAGTTAACAAATACGTGAGCTTCTAAATGCTAAAGTTAGTCTTGAAAAGAAAAGCTAATTTGAGACCTACTATAGCCACTTATAAGCCCGCTATGTTAAACTTCTTAACCTTACTATCTTATAAAAACTATACTTTTACTACTAATATATACTAAAATTATGTAAAAGACTTATTATCTCAAAGAGTACTATAAATTATGATTTTAAAGAAGTACATCTACTTTAAAGAATAATAAGGTAGTTAGATCAAACACTAACGGAGGTGACTTTTCGGTGTAGTTTGCGGGGAAATTTCTCTATTGTGCGTTTATTTGTGGTACCCACTGTAATTTCATCAGTTTTATTCCCTATCGTCTCCCCAATCAAACCCACTGCATGTTCCCAGCTCACGAACTTTCCAGGGCTCAAGTGTATATATAGTCCTTCCACTCACAACACATCAGACCTTCCTCACACTCCAATTCCCTCAAATGCTGCGCCGGCGCTGGGCCAGAACTAAGTCCATGACGAATCATTAGTCACAGAGGTAGTGTGGCTTTCGATCAGACTTTGACTCTTTCCCCATCTCTCGTCCGTCTGCAGTTTCGAGATGGGTGTCTGCAGGTGCAGCCACCCTAAAATCGGAAACTGAAGACTGACGATAGGTTGGTCGTATTATCAGTGCTCTGCAAATCTTCAGTTGGCTCCTGGATTTCGAGCGGTTCCTCTTTGTAAGCATGCGGATGATAACATCCACCCATACAATCACTACCTATACCGAGCAATGTAGGACCAAGTAATAACAATATGTTGAAGCTACCTAAGACTAGTCTACTTGGTGCAACAAGCGGAAGCCCAGATACACACGAATCTGCCTCATCCATCCCGCAGCCGACGGCAATGGAGGGCCGACCGTACTCGATGTGTGTTAAGGACGATAGACTAGGGGACGCAACGGCGGAGGGTAGCCTGCCATCATGGGGGCCGGCGCAGGCATTGGAAGTGGGGATACGCCAGCAAGTGTCGACGCCACCATAGGATTGAAAGGATGGAGGCGGGCCATACCAGGTATCAAACCCGGGCTCTGCGCCCGGTTGAACAGACTGATGAGCTTTCTGCCCACAGCCGGTTGCAACTCGGTTCCGTCCCGTGCAATCTTGACCTCCCGGTTTGAGTTCCAAGGATTCCGCAAGCCCCTGGTCCGGTAGAACGGCAGCCGTATTGTCGACACCCATTCAAGCCTGAATGGCTTTCCCCAATCCTTGGGCTCCCCGCCGACACCCTCCGTACTCTTGACACTTCCCGCGTCTTCTTCTGAGGCTCCGTGTGAACTGTTTTCTATGGCAACGCTGTCCTGTTCTTGACTGATTCGGCCGACGCCATTGTCCTCTCTCACCACTTCCCAGAAAATGGTCCCGCGAGCCGAGTCATCAATGATGCGTCCCTTCAGCGCGAACTCCGTGGCCTCGGTGGGGATTGCTCGAGGCAAGTCAACCTTGCTTGATGGCTGGGCCTTGGGTGCAAACGCGATGGCGGCCGCCGGATCGTCGTCAATGGCCGAAGTCATGCGCGCGTAACCGAAATATTCTCCGGATTTGTTGGCCGAGAAAATCAGATAAACACTGTCTGCGTTCTGCCCGCTGTGTCAGCTGCGCTCAAGCTGTAATAGTCCCATAGCTTATGGTCGAAACCTCCACACCGAACATTGGATGGACTTTCTAACCTTGAAAGCATTGTTGAGCGTCTCTTCGTTGTGCGATTGTGTGGCCCACACCTTGGTCCGCACACTCAGCTCAAGGTCCTCCACTGTCAGACTTTTAAGGACAAAGTACCGGTCCCTCTGCGCTGCCATGTCGTTGATCATTGGAGCGCCGTTGCTCTTCATCTCCACTGCATTTGGGCTCTTGGTCGATACCGCTGCTGCCGGTGCTGTGCTGCCGTTCACTACTGTATCACCCGCACCTTCCCGAGAGCCACCGACATTCTGCGTCGAGCTTCCGGGAGGTGTGGATGCCGCCGGGCCGGTAGGAGCAGTTACACCTGAGGCCCCCTCAACTGTGCTCTTCCTCAGCCGGCTCACAAGTCGTACCGACTGGAACTTGGAGTCATGGAGTTTCTGTTGCGCGGCAGCGCATTTTACTTCGTCTTGAAAGTTGGCAAACGCACAGTTACTTTTTGTTATAAGAAATAAGGACTCGAGGCCCGGCGCCTCCTTGACAGCGTGGTGGACAAGTTCCATCAAGTCGGTCTGTGGAGGGAGATTCCCTATCCAAATCGCATGTCCTAAAGAAAGTTCATGAGTTACGTTAGCACTACGTCCTGCCACCAAACAATTGCTTTCAACCACCTATGAGCCCAGGTGCTTCATGAAGTGGCCATGGAGAACTTACCACTTTGCCTAGGCTTCCTCGGTGGCCCACGTACCAGTCTATGGCCCCCGTCTGGTGAAGATGTTGCACAATCAGAATTGACCTCTCAACCAATATATGAGCAAACCCCATCAACTTACCATTACCTTGCCCAACGCAGCCAACGGTGGAAGCCACTTGAGCTCCATACTGCGGTTGCACCGAGCGTGTGACACCAAGCCGGGTACCTGGTGTCGCACAATGCCCCGACAGCGTCTGCCCATGAGCCTGCGACGCCTGTCCAGCAAGAGAAGCTCCCGGTTGGTAATAGTACTGCGCATTCGGATGCGTTTGCTGGCCAACCACAACACCACTGGAAGTATAACCATAGTCAGCTCTGTGAGGTAGGCTGACCTGCGTAGATGGCGAAATGGGTTGGGCATGATACTGTCCTAAGTGCTGCGAGACATAGTACTGCTGCTGGTTCCCGATCCACCCAGATGTGCTCCCTTGGGTGCCGTAATGGGACATTGTCATCTGGTTGGCCATATAGGAAGATGGGCCAACGATGGAGCTGTAGCTTGGGTGTTGGCCCGGCCTGTACGGTGACGGTCGATACTGCACATGCGGGAGAGCACTGGTTATGGTCCCCATGTTGAACGGCCCTGCTCGTCTGTGTCCATGATGTGATGGTATATCCAACTGTGCAGAGAAAACATGGGGGCCATTGTTATGATGTCCTTGCCGTTGTTGATACTGCTGCTGCTGCTGCTGCTGCGGTTGTTGAACGCCCACCGGACAGTACATGAGTGCGCTCTCAGAAATGGTTTGACCTAATTCTGGATTGGCGGTAGCTAGTGGCGAGGCGGCTGCGGCGTCGTGTATTATAGACTCCGTGGACCCTGCGGACTCTATGAAAGAGGGTTGGTCGCGTATATCACCCATAAGGATGGAGAGATATACCCAACGAATCGGATGTAGCTGGATTCTCGGGTTCTTCAAAACACCAAGCTCGTGGTCGGTCCAAGCAGCTAAAACACGGGGCAAAAAACCACCTATCGTGTTCAACAATGCTTCAGTTAAGAGCTTCTCGAGCGGATGTGGAGTCAACCAACTCTCAAGACAACTCCCACGGCAAGGGGCCTTGAAGCGTGTCGTGGCGTGGAGGGGTACCTAGGGATATGTCGGGGCCGACTTAGGTAGTACGATCGTCAGTACTCTGACAACAACCAAGTCCGCAACGACGTTGCCGTGCACGGGAGGCTTAAGACTTCCCCAAAATGCGCCACGATGGGAGAGATGTGGCAGGTCCAGTCAGGGAAGGTGCCGAGCTGTTGAGTGCAGCAACGTCCAGGGTGTTTGTATCGATGTAGGGAAAAGAATTTAGGAAACACGACGGGCCGTGGGGGTGGGTTGCGAGGGCTCCAGAGCCCTTGCCCTTCAAAACCGATGCTCGGGGCGGATCGTCGGAAGCAGGTGCCCAATGCAGAGGCAGGAATATGAGCCACGCTCACAGGGGGTGTCCTTAGCAGCTTGGTGGTCTTGCCTTTTCCATCTGCCAGGCTGTCCTGAATGCTTGCGCCTGTTTCTCTGGCTTCTTCCTGCCCAAGCCAGTATTTCCAAACGGCGGAAGGTATAGGCCAACAAGGCCCCGAAGCAGATTGGGTTTTCAGTTGTCCGTGTAGCGGGCTGGGCTATCACGAGTACAGGTGTACCGGCGAAGGATGGGACGGGGGAGTGAAGGCAGGGTGTAGGTAGGTATCAACGAGGTAATAGGGTCGGTAGCCAAACATGGGGCTTTCACCTTGAAGTTCACGACGTTTTTGGCAGCTTCTATGCCCGAGGTACCAATAAAATGACAACACTCCTGGGTCCGAGTACGTGTTATAACTTGAGTATGAACAGGCGAGGTGTCGAAGGATAGAGTGGCGTGAGGGGCACAACACTGTACATTCGGAGGGTTTACTCTTGCTCCTTCCCTGATGGCTGGTGCTCATATTCGCCCACCAAACATGGTGCCTCGGCGGTTCATATCTTTCTCGGAGCTAGGCCAGCTCCGAAAGGACCCTTGAGCAAGGGTTGAGTAAGCAGGCGATGCCAATTGACTAGCATCCTTACACGGCAAGGGAGAATGGGACAAGAGATCTGCACAGCCAGAAAGTGGCCAAAGTCTCGGATGTCGCAATTATTCGACAAGCAGGGCTAGTGCATGCCGGACAGGCCAGGGGCAAGGCGCACATGCATCGACAGGACGGTAGAAGAGCATGCCAGATGCGGAAGTATGAAAATCATGTTCAGCAGAGTGGGTATGGGATGTTCACTTGTAGGAGGCTGAGAGGGCCTTGAAGGGGGTATCTTGACGGCTCGGGGTGTTCGCAAAGACGGACTGGTGACCAGTGAGATGGGATACATGACACACGAAGATCTGGGTCAGACATGGACACACGAGGCTCTTATTCAGCACACCAGGTTGGAGGATATGGAGCTCGATGAGTGGGAACTGTAAAGGAAAAGAAGGCAAGATAAACGGGATGAGCGAGATGGACAGGCCATGTGGGCCAGGGCAAGATGGGTTGGGGCGTTAAACCCTTTGACGCCGCCCTATTGACACGCAGAAGACTGTCTGCATGCGGAGAGTACCGGGGCTGGGGCCCAGCAATGGGGGTTGAAATTCCGATTCAAGGCTCAATGGGAATCGGGACCGGAAATGTGGCATGCTTCGTCACTAGGGTAGTGTAGACATATAGACCCTGGTGATGAACCGATGGAGCAAACCGTTTTTGCCACTCGGCTCTCAGTGTTGTTGCTCAGTGCCGTGGTGTCATATGTATAAAGAAGTCCGGGATCTATATTGATCGTCAGTTCCCAGTTCTGCCCAGTGTAAGTCGCTTGGGTGTGAGGTTTCCTAATCGGGCAATCTCCATGTTGTGCAGTCTTAGTCTAGACCACAGGGTTCATGGCAGGATTCATGCCCAGGACAGAGAGAGGACTACCCGGTGCACTACAGTAGGTGGATACACACTTGCGACAATGAGCCGCAGCTTGCCCATGAAGAGCACAAAACACATGCTTTGAGCATGGATTCGATTGCTTGATAAACTTGGCACGGGTGCATCATCTGGGTGGATATCGTGGATGTGAACTGGATTATGCCTGTGACTGTGGTTTGTAAGTTTGCGCAGAGGTAAATGCATCACGGCACGGGTCAAGTGCACTCGACAACCGCAATCTTCGAATTTTCACCCTTTCATCGTTTAATGGCCCCCCGTCTTTCTGCCCAGCGAGGGTGGCTACTTACCTGGTGAGAACCTGTCAAGAGATTGGCCTGTCAAGGCTGGCTCCGACGTCATCGAGAAGACTTGCGGTTCCACTACAGGTGACAGATATGCTACGTCTGTCACGACTCTGTGTCTCCCAAAGCCTCCATTAGTCGTGAGAACGGAACGCTCCGAGCCAGAATGACGGTTGAGGCAAGCCACAGCGGGCCAAAACCCGGCTGCAGTCAATCTACAGGAAAGATCCAGGGCAACGAGTTCGGATTGTGTCATTCCTAAGCGGGTACGTACCGTACAATTTACCCCTGGTATGTTTGTTAGTTCGGTACCGAAAACGCTACTTCCACTCTAGAGCCACCAAAAGAAGGAAAAAGGCATTGATTTTCAAAGAGGTAGGTGCTAGAAAGGATTACCCTTTTATATCTTCTAATTTTGGGAGCCTTAAAGGAGACGGATCAAGGCATCAAAAAAGGCTTTTGTAGCGTTTTATCCCCTGGTTATTATCAGTCGCTTCAAACGAAAACTCTAAGAAAGCTAATTAGAGTTCCATTTCTCCTCTATTCAGCCCATAGCCGAAGAACCAAACTAACAAACATACTAGTATTATATTGTACACTACGTAGTAATAACTAAATTATAGATAGAGAGATAGGTTGCCCTTGCTGAGTTGAGCTGATGGGTACCTAGAGCGGGCTGACAGGAGCTCTGTGTTGGTTACATCGAAGAACACTTAAATTTTCAGAGCAAATGAAGACTCTCCGGACACTTTCTTCCGGACGGGTGGTTAAGGGGAAATTTGATACACTACATCCAGGATTAATCCTTGTTTTTTTCTTGTTTTTTCCCCGCAAAGACCACTTTTCATAGATCAATCACTAGCACTTGGTCAAAACGCTATGTAACATCTCTCGTATTAGGTGACTAACTTATTCTGCTGGTTCCAGATCGTCTATATATTGCCAACAATATAAGTTCATCAGTTTATGTGTTAGGAACTCCTCAACAGGTTTCATCAGTAGAAGAACAGTTTGGGTAACGTTGAAAAACCTAAGATAACGTTAGCCGAGGCATCTTTGCCACGTGTGTGCTGTACTACTGCGCTACATAGATTTCAAGCCACTTGAGGAGAGCCTTAATAACACTCATAACTAACAACGGACGGAACTACATACCTACTTAGGTAGTACAAGTAAACTAGCTGAACTGCAGTATTTAGTTGGGGGTCAATCTTGAGCTGCTTAGCCACGTTTCACTTTCAGTGGATCAGCTGTGGCCACACACGCCAGCGATCATACTTAATTTAAGGACCTCATCCGAATTCCTTTGCCGCCATCACATTATTAATAATCAATATATACCCATACCTCGCCCCCACTTTTTTAGGACTCGCTAGACTCGCACCCCCTAAAGTGGGTGCTCACCGCTAATACGGCCAACTTAGTACAACAGCTAGATATATATAAAATTGAAGTTATATTAAATTAATATAGCTAAACCCTATAGGTTCTATATCCCGGTTTGAGTATTTTAAATAGCCGAAGCTTCTTCTTACGGCGCTACTTTCTAGCTAACTTTGCCGCTTTATTACCGTTCTTTTTAACCTTATTCTAAGTTTATTAGATCGCTTTTTTAACCTTCTTATAGGCAATACGAATATTATTATCGACTCGCTTAAATATTATAATTCGGCCGTTAGAAACCTTTAGAATCCCTCCTACTTATATAGAATAGTTCTTATATATTTTATATTATCTTTTTATACCCTTAATATATTAAGTTCTACCTAAATTATACTTAATTTATACTAATTCCAATACAATAACTTTACTACCTTTAATAAACTTTAATATTATCCTTTTAAACGCTAGGGATAATTTATCCTTTTTATTAATAATATTATATAGTTATAAGGCCGCTTTATTTATTTAATAAAGGGTAGTAGGCGTTTAGAAGAGGGTTATATTACTTATTAAGGGGGGAGGAGGGGTAGGCGTATAGCGTATAATACAGTTTTACAATAGGGAATATACTATATATCATTATATAGATTATTAATTATTATACTAGAAATACTATAAATACTAAAAATACTAGAAATATTAGAAATGCTAGAAATCATTTACTTAGGGGTTAAAAGGGTAAATATTAATCTTTTTGAACTTTAACTAGATTATTAACTCTTTAAATATCTTTTTTCTTATATCCTCTATTATATTTAAAAAAGTTAAATTTAATTATCTTAATATAATTATCACGATTTAGTATATTAAGTATATATATATAGTAGTATTTCAAAGGTTAAAAGACTATCATATCAAGAGGTTATAGTAAATATATAAAGTAGGGAAATAAATTAAGGATAATAATATTATTATCATTACAATACTATAAAAACTCCCTTTATAGTATAATCTATAGCTATCGAATATAAATAACCGCTTTTTACCCTATTAAAGCTTCTTTAAATACTAATCCCAATATTTCAACTACTTAAAGAATAGTTAATTATTTAAATACCTAATAGATACTGTAGTAATAATTATACGGGAGTCCAACTCTAAAATCCAATACTGATTAATTATATAAAATTAATTAATAAATACTATAAAGGCTAGATAGTACTAGCTAATTATAGGAATAATTTCAATAATATTATGGGACTAGCGCCCGTTGAGGCATCTGGCCCTGATTGGCCAGACTTGAGTGCCAAGACGGCAGCCGGCGTTGAGATTCCCCTAATTAACCCGGGCTACGGTATTGTAGCTTCCGGGGTATAAGCTCTCTAAAACCCTCCTCGGCTGCCTTAAGCTACAAAGCAGCCACCCGAACCTACAACCATAAAAGGCTCTAACGTTCGAACGACCTAGAAGGTAATATTTTACCCCTTTCTTTCCTTATAAAACCTTAATATATATATATATAAAGCTAATACCTATATATCGCTCTACTATCCCCTTATATTAAATTCTATTATATTATTAATTAATTAATTAGAAGGAAGGATAACCTATAATTAATAATACGGTATATATTAGTATTAGAATAATTTTATTTTCTATACTAAATAATAATAATAATATCGATATAGAAATTCCTTTAAAAATATTAAAATACCTTCTAATACTATTAATCTATTTAACAATCTACTCTGGATTTTATAAATAAATCCTAAATTAAAAGGGAAAATCAAATTTATGATTCCCTTTTCCGTTTACTCCTAATCTATTTTAAAACCCGAATTTACGTACCCTACTAATTAGAAATTTTCTAATATTAACGGTAAAAATAAAGCGAAATTTAGCGCCGATAATAAATCGGATAGCAAATCCTATAAATTATATTAACGGAAACTATTCGAATTCCTTTAATAGAATAGTAAACTTACTACCACCTTTTTCTTCTACTATAATAAATTAATTAAAACGTATAATATAAATTTTAAAGCCGGTTTATATACCAATCCTAATACTACATAAATCGAAGTCTTCAATACTTTACCAATCAATAAATAATAATAATTAGAAAATTACTAAACCGCCTATACTTTCTCCAGCAATGAAAACCTTACCAAATTATTTAAATAAATCCGGCAAATTTTTAGTACTTATTATATTTAAGACTATATTTTTAATAACTTCGCTAAAATAAAGTAGATGGACAGCGAACCTTTCATTAAATTTTTTATTAATTTCAATAATAAATTTTTAAAAATGAATAATTATAATTGAAATAATTATATTAAGTTAGGGTTCCTTCGTTATATTATTAATAAGAAGTTTAATAATTACCTCTTTATTATTAAATTTTCTAATAATTATTTTATATACGTAGAATAATTTTAAAATATTATATATAAATACAAAAAGATTGCTAAATTCTGAATTCTTTACTAAAACTATTTATAAAATAGTAATTAGAATAATTAGCGGCTTAGAATATACATTCCTATTACTACCGGTTTAGATTACCCTATTTCCTAATATTAAACCTATAAATCCCCCTCTACTTCGCCCTCTAAAACTTAATATAATACCGATAATAATGTCCTTATAAATATAATTAATATCTATAATTCTTAAAGTAAGGGCCCTGTTTTAAATTAATAATAGGGCTAGGCTAAATGAATATTTTAGGAAGAAAGAGATAAATATTGTATTAAAGGAAAATATATTTGTTATAGTACTACCGGTTATATAATTATTAAATATTTATACCTCCTAGTAGTAAACCTTTAAAATAAAGGAATACGTATTTAAATTATTTAAATAACCTTATTATTTAATAATAATTTTCAAATAACCGAGACTTCAAATTCTAAACCTAATTAAGGAAAAGAATAGCTCTAATGTAAAATCGGGTATTAGAACCTACTTCTAATATATTAAATAAAGTAAAAGAATTTAAAATTTAAATAGAATAAAATTAATTTTAATATTAATTATCATTGATTCTATTAATCTATTCTATATTTTTATTAATAAAGGATATTAATATTATCTTATAATTAATAAAAATATTATTCGAAACCTTTAGATTTCTATTATATTAATCCCGGTTTAGTAAATCCGAAGCGCTATAGTAATTATAGAGGGTACCCCTATCCGGAGTATCACCTACTTTCTTATTAAATTCTACGGTTATATTTTACTAACTTATATATATATAATCCTAAAATTTAAATACCCTATTATTTTTTAGAAACACCCTGATTAATAATTAATCAAACTTACTCGGTCCTTTATAAAAGAAGATTCTAATATAGTATTATATAATTTTAAATAAATTATATTAATAAATTTAAAACTAATATTTTATTCTTTAAAGAGTTTTAAGGAGTTAAATATATCTTCGTTATTACTTTTATTAATTATATTCGCCGAATGAAAAAAGAAGTAGGCTGAATCACTATAGAAATTTCTATATTTATTATCCGGCTCAAGAATATTAAAAAGGTTTTAACGCTCAAATAAATCCGGACCGACGGAAAATTTTAATAAATTACCCTCAAGGATTTCTAAAACCTTATCCTTCTTTTTAGGAAGTAAGAAATTGATTACTTTAATAATCATGATTACTTTAATAATCATAAATTTAAAATTAATTTAAAAATTGAATTGAAGAAGAGATTGGATAGTAGAAATTTTCTGCTTCCCTTCGGTTTATTATATAATATATTTTAAAAGGAACTTTTAATATTTAAAAAGATTCTTCAAAATTTAATAAATAAAGGTTTTATCCGGGTTAATAATTCGATTACTAAAGCCTCTATCCTCTTTATATAGAAACCGGGTAGAAATCTTTATTTTTACCATAATTATTAAACCTTTAACATAATTATTTAAATAGTTTGATACCCCTTACTATTAATCCGAGAAATATTTTAAATATTTAAGGGGATGAAGTAATTTTTTAAAGTAAATATAATATAAACTTTCTATAAAATTCGAAAGGCAGAAGAGGAAGAATATAAAATAGTATTCTAAATTTGTTATAACCTATTCAAATAATTAATAATCCTTTTTAAATTATATAGCGTTTTAACCGCTTTCTAATAGTATATTAATTAAATCCTATAGGAAATCCTTAATAATGTTTATTCGGTATATATAAATAATATTCTCATTTTTACCAACGGGTTTTAAAAAAATATATATAGAAGGTCTATTTAATATTCGAATATCTCTAAAATGTTAAGCTATATTTAAACTTTAATAAGTATAAGTTCGTTCTTAAGAAGGTTAAATATTTAAGGTTTATTATCTACGTTAGTGTAAATATTTAAATAGACTTTGAAAAAGTTAAAACTATTTTAAATTAGAACGTTTTAATATTTTAAAAAAGAGTTTAGAATTTTTTAAAATTTATAAATTATTACCGGATATTTATATCCGAATTTACTATAACAACCGCTTTATTTATAGTATTACTTAGTAAAGGGGTCCTATTTGAATAATTAATAATATATAAAGAAGTATTTTAATTATTTAAAACCCTATTTACTCGAATATTAATATTAATAGAATAGGATTCTAAACGTTTAATATTTTTAAAGGTTAATTATAACGGATTTACCTTTGGAGGTTACCTAATTTAAAAAATAGACGGCTAATAATATATTATACTTTTCTATTTAAAGTAACTAAAATTAATAGAATATAATTACCTAATTTATAATAAAGAGATATTAGCGATTATTAATTACCTATAAGAATAGTAAATAAAATTATATAACTATAATAATTTTACTATCCTAACTAATTATTATAATTTAGAATACTTTTTAATTCGTTAGTATATATTTAAATAATAAGCCTGTTAAATTAAATATCTCTCTAAATTTTCTTTTACATTCTAATACTAATTGGGTAGGGAAGTAATAATACCGGATACGTTATTTTGGAAGGAATAGGACTAACCTACCGAAAGTAATAAAAAAGTTTAATATTTTTAATTTATCCCCGAATCCGCTTTATATAATTATATCCGTATTATAATAATAAATTTAAAGGGTTTTCGAATAGCCCGAAGGAAGGGTATAAAAATCTTTAAAAATTTGGATTTATAATAATTTTAAAATTCTATAATAGGGAAGGATATTATATATTAATAAGTCTTTGAAGTAGTAAGAAGCGACGTAAGAGATTTACCCCCTTCCTTTAAATTTAAAATTTAAATAACTAATTATTCTATTAACGACTTTTAACGTTGTTTAAAATACTAAAAGAAATTATAAATCCTTAGGTACCTAATAATTATTAAAATAGAAGTAATAAGATTATTTAATACTAACCGAAAGTTTAATATATTTTATATTTATATTATTTCAATTATATATAATTTCTGAACGTTTAGGCACTTTAATAAAGAAGGTACTATTATAAATTTAACCCGCTACTTTTATTAATTATTATTCGGGATTAATATAAAATAGTTTCCATGTAATCATTATATATATAGTTTTATCAAATATTGAAAAGTTTAACGGAAAGGGTTACCCTAATTAATACCAGTATTAGACTAATTCTCTTAAAAAATCTAAATAAATTTTATTATAAATTTCCTAATAGTAGGAGGGAATATATATCTATTTATTATTAAAGACCGCTTTAATAAAAACGTAATATTGAAATCGACATTATTAATAAATATTAAAATTTACGTTAAAAGGTTTATGAATTATTTTATAAAGTATTATAAGTAGTTACAATTTATAATTAATAATCGAAGCTTTGATTAGACCGGGCAGTTTTAAAGCAAATTCTACAAGCTATTCGGAATTAAGTAACTTTTTAATACCGTTTATTATCCCTAAACTAATAATAGTTTAGAATGAATAAACTGAAAAATATAAGCCTTCTTAAAAGCGTATATTAATTAGGCTTAAATTAATTAGTATAAGTAGTATTTATTAGTATAATTCGCTATTAATAATTATATTAATACTTTAATTAATATATTTCCCTTCATTATAATTTATAACTTCGACCTAGAATTAATAATTCTAATAATCTTTAAAATAATTAAAGATTCCCGTATACCTATAGACGTCCGGGCTTAGTAATTCGTCGAAAAATTAGTATAAAGTATAGATTTATATTGAATTATAATAATTATAGTAATTTAGGAATAGGAAAAGTTTATTAATTGTAATTACTAATTAATAGAAAAGTTCCGGGTCGGTAATAAAGTATAATTTAATTTTAAAAATTATATATTATTAAAACCTAAAAGGAAATTAGATTAATTATATATTGGATATACAATCTTAAAAGTATTTTCCCCCCTAATTGTAGAACTCTCTAGCCTTTTAAATAATATTTATAACGTTTTCTATATTAACCTCCTCTAATAAATGATTAAAAACCCCCTGCTCAATTAAATATTAACTAACGAATAACCGCCGCTAATAATAATAGAAAAAAGGAATAAATATTATATAAAAAAAATTCCATATATTAAAAGACCCTTGATTAAATAAATAACTTTTATAAAATAGAAGGGATATTATAAACCTTTGTAATACCTATTTAAAAAGTTCTAAAATATTATAATATTTAAATTTTTTGAAAAGGAATATAAAGATATTCGAATTAATAATAGGCTACTGAATGAATTTATAAAGAGGGGAATATTAAGAGAATAAAAAAACTAAATAAAATTGGTATTTAAAGGCAAAAAATGTAATTACCTACCTAAAGCGCTACTCATATTAGTCTATTATATTTAAAAATCCCTAATATTTAACGTTATTTTAATACCCGACCGGACTATAATATTTGAAAATAATAATACTAAAGCTATACTGCTACGGAAAATTTATAATTTCCTTTTCTTCCTTAAAAGAGAAAGCGTCTACTCTACCGGATTTAAAAACCGAATTACCTTTTTTAATTCTTTTTTCTCCTCTAAAATATCCCCATCCTAGTATACTATCCCTACTAAACCCTCCTCTAATTCCTAAATATTTATTACCCCCTCCCCTAATTCCTCTTCCTCTTCTAACCCTTTAATACCTATCTCCTCCCTACTCAGTAATAGGTTTAAATAAATATATAAATCCTCCTCCCTTAATAATACCCTATCCCTTTCTATTAATTTATATTACCCTTCTAATTCTTTAATATAAACCTCTAATTCTTTAATTAATTCGCTAAAAATAGTAATTACCGCCTCGGCCGTTATTCTTTCCTAAAAGGATTAAATTACTTTAAATATTTAAATATTAATTCTAATAATAGAAATATTTAAATAAATAATAATTGTAATAGTAATATACTTAGTATTTTAAATAAATCTTATAATAGCGTTTATTAAAGTAATTAATTTGTAATTAATTATAGATAATTTAGTAAATAATAACGTTTATAAAGTTATTAAATTATTTTGATTTATACGAAGGGCTTTAAAGCCCCCCTCTAAAATTCCTAATCTCTTAAATGTTATAACCGAAATTAGGGCCGAAAATAAAGAAATATCTGGAACCGTAATTAGCAATACTATAATAATAGAACGGAACGCTAGTAGTACTTTACTAATAGAGTAATTAAATATAAAGTAAATAATATCTTTAAAATTTAAATTAGTAATAAAAATAGAATAAAGGGATTCGAAATATATTTATAGGGTAATATAATTTTTAGCCGCTAATTATTTGAAATTCCAAATAGAAATTACTATATTCCAGAAGGATTAGTAAAACGGAATTTTATTACCTAAATACCTTTCCTCTAATTAAAAGGAATAGTATTCCTAAATAGTAATAGACTACTACTAATAAATAGTAAAATTCTTCGAATATATATAAAATATATGATAATTTTTACCTTTATCGGGTATATAAACGTTATAATCCCTTAATACTATATACCGAGAATATTAAATAATTATAGTACTTTAGATAAAGGCTTTAATAAATCTATAATAACCGCCGCTACTACTACTAAGGGTTTATAATACTAGGAAAATTAATTTAATAGGAGCTAGGGTAGGAATAGTAGTAGTAGCCGGCGTAAGAGCGGATATAAATATAGTAACGAATATAAATATAAATATAAATATAAAAATAGGCGCGAATATAAGTATAGGAATAGTTATAGCCGGGCAATAACGAATTAAAGTAGTAGGCCGGAGCCTAAAAGGATTTTAATTAGAATTAATACTATAATAGAAAATTAATAATAAGTATTTAAAGGTATTCAAAGGCTAGACCGAAGGTATACGTATAATATAATTATAATTATTTGTTAAAGGAGTAAAAAGGAAAGTAAAAATAATAAAAAGGTGAAATAGGGGTAAATATTAATATAGTATATAACTATAATTAGAGGAAGAAGGGGAAGGTTAATATTATAGAATCAAGGCCCGTTAAAATATTTAACCCTAATTAGCCAAACTCAAATACTAAAACGGCAACCGGCGTTAAAATTCCCCTAACTAACCCGGGCTATAGTATTACAACTTCCGGGGTACGGGCTTTCTAAAGCCCTCCTCGGCTGCTTTAAGCCATAAGGCAGCCACCCGAACCTACGGCTATAAAAAGTTCTAGCGCTCGAGCGACCCGGAGGGTAGCGTTTTACCCCTTTCTTTCCTCGTAGAACCTTAATATATACATATAAGGCCAACACCTACGTATCGCTCTGCTGTCCCCTTACAAATATACGTAGCTAATTTATAGTTCTTAAGGATAACGAAGTAATATATACGCTTCTACTTAATAACTACAACTTAATCTTTACCTATACCAATATAGAAACCTATCTCATCTATATTCTATATATTTAATAGAAGGAAGCCTTCTTATTAAAGGATATTATAAGGTTTTTCGAAATAAACCGCTACCTATTATACTAATGGTTAATACTTTACTATATAAATAATATAATTAAACCAGGCTTACCTTATCCACACCTTTATTTTCCTTATAGGCACTATCTATTTTCTTTTATTTAATTTTTAAATATTTGTAGCAATTAATAAACCGTAATACTTAATTATAATTAAGGTAAAGTAATTTATTATTAGCTATTACCTCTTCAGATTCATTTTTATTAAACTTACTTTGTAATAAATAATTTACAATATTTTAAATATATTAAAAACGTACAATAAAGTTAATTCTATTAAAACGGTCGATATAGAAATATAGGGCCTTCTTTTTAACTACTATAAGCTTAATATTATATACGGAGAAGCCTTTCTTAAGGAGGATGCTATTAATATAGTTACAAAGGCGCTTATAGGATACCTCGAAAATCTTATACAATTAGGTAATAAGAACCCTTAAGCTCTAATAGTAAGAATCAAACGTTTATTACAAACGTACCTCTATTATAATCTAACAATTATTCTAATACAATACGATATAATAGTAGTAATATATAATAAAAGACAATATTAGGAAGCTTGAAATCGTTAGGTCTAATTAAAATCTAGCCGTTGTACTGGGTTGGCCGTACTAGTGGTGAACACCTACTTTAGGGGGTACGAGTCTGGCGAGTCCCAAAAAAGTGGGGGCGAGGCACGGGTAGTTACTTTGCGTAGCATAACAGAGCCGTTGAGGCAGTAGGGAAGGTCTATCGAGAATTATAAACCGCCTCTTAAATCTCTAGGTACACTAGTGTTGCATGCTAGTTAAACCGACGGATACCCCGACAAACCGTAGTGTGCTGTGTAGAAAGAAGGTAAACGTGATAAAAAGAAGAAAAAGAGAAAAAGAAGGAAAACACAATGAAGACAAAGATAAAGGAGATCGGAGAGATTATTAAAGTTGGGAAAGGAGTATTACGTATTTGAAGGTTATAGTAAGCCGGCTGCGATTATATAGTAAAGATCCCTGCTTTTGCAACCCCCCTTCTATTGTAAAATCCTCCCTTTTGCAAAGGATTTTGACTGCCTGCATTCCCTCTAGTAGTAATTCCTACAACCTACAATTTGCAGCGCTGACGGCCAGGATTTGCAAAAGCAGGAGTCAAATTTGGTGGGGCGGGCACTCTTATACCCGTATACTAGGGGCCCCGCCAGCCTAGAAGACCCACTTTTTAATCTATCAGCAGTTATCCAGCAGCCAAGAAGCCTATATCTGGTCTGTGCGTAGGCACCTTCTATTGCGAAATCCCCTCTTTTGCAAAGATTCTAGGCTGCCCGCATTAGTTGCAAAAGGGGGGGTTCTACTATACATCGCTCTAATTCAAATACGTTGTAGCATAGTCACCTTTATTAACCCAGTTGCCAAGCCCGGGTTCGGGATAATGCAGGGGTCTCAGTGGCTCAGCTACCTCCGATGGCCTATGCGTCTCTTCGACCTATAGGGCCAAATGGTTGCGACATCCGGTCCCTACCACCCTCACGCACCAATCTGGACATCACACCATCTAGCCCTGTGGGTCCAAGATGACTGCGCTACGGGGTGGCGGGAAGATGTATGGGGGCTGACTAAGGTTGAACGTCTGTTATGAGAGACTACTTGGGGTGTGCCGGGCGCCAAGGCTTTTCACCCCCCTACTTGTTAAGTAGGGGGTGGCGAAAAACTGGGACACGGTTTTAAGTTGGGACATCTGGAATCTTAGTCTTNGTGCCGGGCGCCAAGGCTTTTCACCCCCCTACTTGTTAAGTAGGGGGTGGCGAAAAACTGGGACACGGTTTTAAGTTGGGACATCTGGAATCTTAGTCTTCTGCTTAGAAAATTGTTAGTAGGCAAGATTTAATAGCGAAAAGTACACTGGCTATTTTTTGAAAAATCCAAAAAAAATCTAGGGGATTATAGGAGTAATAAACTAACTAATTTTAAATTTGCATCAAATTTGGCTAAAGCGTTGAGGAGAAAATAACGAGTGCGTTTCTCTGTTTACTATTCAAGCGTTGATCTAATTTGGCGGCCTAGGGTAATGCATTCTGGAAGCGATAATGTTTAGTAGTTGAGGAGGGCTCCAAAAGCAGCCATTTGATTAGCTTTCAAGATAAATTTTTAAAATATTGGTAATAGTATCTTCTCCTATAAATCTACTCTCTCAAATTTTGATATAATTTTAGAAAAATGGTTGACAGAGTTTTTGTTGTTGAATCTTACCTACTAACAATTTTCTAAGCAAAAGGCTAAGATTCCAGATGTCCCAACTTAAAACCGTGTCCCAGTTTTTCGCCACCCCCTACTTAACAAGTAGGGGGGTGAAAAGCCTTGGCGCCCGGCACCCNGATTCCAGATGTCCCAACTTAAAACCGTGTCCCAGTTTTTCGCCACCCCCTACTTAACAAGTAGGGGGGTGAAAAGCCTTGGCGCCCGGCACCCCCCAAGTATAATGCAGTGACTTTTTGGACAGCGTCCAATACAATATGAAGGTCCTGGAGGTTTACCCTAGCCCACAAAGAGCAACACTTAAACTTCCTAGTTTAAGCACTCTTTAGTTCTGTCTCTTACCAAACTACAGACCGGTTATAATAGTGCCAGACACTGAAAAAACAAGATCACCACATCGTCGACAACACACGGCGGATTTTGATGTAAGGCTGGGTTTGTTTGGGGAAAGAAAAGAAGAACACTCACTTTGACCTGTATAAACTGTACCCCTCTGCATAGATATAGCATGTTGAGGTGGTTTTTCTGAGGAGGGGAGGAGGGGGGGTTGGCGAAGAACCTTGATCTTCACACAAGAAATGTCTAGCTTGGCTTCCCTATGGCCCATTTTTCGTGTCAAATCAAGGTACCAAGCTAACAAGTCAAATCCATGTAGACCTGACCAATACCATAGAAGCTCGGAAAATTGGCAAAAAGCTAGTGCCTGAAAAACCTGGATATTAGGCAGGGTGCTGGCAGATATGTAACGCCCAAGTCCGAGCGAAACGCAGGTAAGATAGCGAACAGATGTTTTGAAGTATGCTGCTTCCTGTGCTTACTGTCGGGCGCTCAAAGAGGGAAAGCTTTTTGCCAATTTCCCGAGTTTCTACGGTAGGTCGGTTGTCTAGCAAGGTACACAGTGTGACCGGTTATGTGACACCATCAGATCGGTTAGTAGGGTGCATGGAAGGACAGAAACCATTATCATAATCTCATAACTATCTGGACCCAATGCATGCTTGTCTACTCCTGCAACACCAGAAACATCCACCTGGTCGCTGGTAAAGCGTGCACGCAGGAGCGAAGATAATGTGTGCAGGTAACCTTCCATCTGCCTGGGTTTGGGCCTTGAGCCCTATCACCAGTTGATGCTGATTGGTCGCCAAGCACTCTGCCCGGAAAGCCTCACCTGTTGCAGCTTTCAGCTTCTTTGCTCGAGAGCTCTGTTGCATGTGCCAAGGTCCAAGCTTGTTCAGGGTCAAATGCTGAACGTAGGGGTGCCTCCGAAAGCAAATGCACCAGCCTGGGGTCTGGTCTAGATTGTCTTAATCCTTCTTCAATGGGAGCAAGACTTCCTCGATTCCATCCTTGGTGATGACCATCATCTGCAGGCCATCACCGACCTCGATGTGACGCTCAACAGCTCCGTCGAAAGCATCCTTGACCAAAACCTCGCCTTCGGATCGTGTTAGCGGCTTGCGTTCGCGCTCCTGGAGTGCATGGCCAACGCCGCTGCCAGGCTCATACTGGTTCTTGAAGTTGACCTGGTTGTCCAAGAACGGCATAATCAAGCTGGCCGCCGCGCCACCAGCCCGGCACTGTTCCCTCTCGTAACTTCCAACGGGATCGTACGAATAGACGGCACCTTTGCCCTCCTCATCCAGACCACCGAGAATGGCATAGACGTAGTAGGGGAAAAAACGTTTCTGGTATAGAATGGTCGACAGACGCTGGGCGCATGCCTTGACACTCATGGGCTTTCCGTGGCGGTAGCGGTACATTTTGCAGATAGCGTCGAGGCGTTCTTTCAAGGCCTCTCCATCCGCCGCAAAGCCAACGACGGACAAGACGATGGTGGCGTCCTTCTGGTCTGCTGTGGTGCCTCCAATCTTGAACAGTTTGGGATGGTATCGTGAGTTGATGCTGTAGCCTGATGTCAGGCGGGTATCACCGGCCATGATTGTGAAGTCAGCGCCAGCGATGGCAAGCGTCGAACCGCCGTTGTCCGTGTATCTGGATAGTCAGCTGTCAGCTGCGCGATGTCTACTATTGGGAAACAGGAAGGAGCAGCAAACCGTAGTGTACACTTACGGATCAAAACGATGCTGTCGCGCACCCTCGGGAGCTGCTGTCCTCGGCGCATCGTTGAACGAATAGTTGGGCCCGTTCATGAGGGGGTTCTGACTGAACATGGCAGCCATGATGGAATCGCTTCGTGGTCACAGTTGCGGGGTGTTGTTGATTTAACGATATCGGCAAAATTAGAGTTGAAGAAGCGCGTCCTTGTTTGCGAAAGATCGGGTATCTGTCTTGGATCGTTGACGATGATGAGTTTGGTGGTGATGGTGTGATGCGTGGTTGATGATGGGAGGTTGCAACTGGCAAGCACCTGAAGCTCCCGCCTACCTAGCCCTGACCTCTGATAGCTGCACGCGTCAACGTGCAGCCGCCTGATGGCTAATGCCCTGGCGGGGACAGCGGCACTGACGGTTATGGATCAGAGGTGGCTGTTCCACCTCAGCTAGGTTACGTGTGGTCACAGGTGCCAGTGCCGGTACCTGTGTATTATTACATACTTACGAAACGTAATGTATTAAGGTACCCAAGAATCTCAGGTTAGTTCATACGAACTGTATTGCATCTGACGGTGGTACATGCTCGCTACGTTTATAGGAAAGTTCAATTCATGCCTAGGTAAAGCTGAATGCAGTGGAAAGGAAGGCAGATGCACAAAGGCCACTTTTTATGTCAGCTAGTTCGGGGCGCATTAAGAGACGGTGATTGAAGCCATCATAGCTACCTACCTGGAGCATGTGATGCTCTGACAAACAGAACATATACACTACGGTAATGTAAATACAACTTTCCTCTTTAAGTGTAGAGATGCTCTGGCCCCTGCTTGGACCAGGGGCAGCAGCCTCAACGGGACGAAGGATTGGAAGGTGGGGCCCAGGCGCTCTTGCGCGGTGCGGGTGCCAGCAGCATCGGATGGAATTTACTTTCCTGTAAATACATACATATAGTGGGGCTTGGGTGCCCCTGACGGCGCTGAGGCCTGCCTGGCCTGGACTTCCATCCACCCTCCACCGCTACCATCACGGCCCTCTGGAACTGACAACGCAATACAGTAGGTACGTACCGTACCCCTAAAATGGAGTGGAATACCGACTTCTGGAACTGCATGGCTACCTACGTACCGGGCAGTTGCAACTTGACGTTAACGCACCATCGTCCCCTTTAACGACTGGTCCATGTAATTCCGGCATACCTAACCATATAAACCTCCTATCTTTATTGTCATCGCCAGTGACCCATTGTCGAAAGCGCACAGAATAAGTTTTCACATCGTCCATTTTCCAGTTCCTAGCTGCTTGAAGAGAATTGGGGAAATTTCAAGGTAGGCTCCATGACAATCTCTTCAAGTACAGAGGTCCCTCCAAGTGTACCCTGGATGTCACATACACCGTACCGTCTTCACATTTGTGTTCTGACTTCTTGAACTTCTGCTAAGGTGTATATGATATCGCAGATTTCTGATGCCCTGCTGCTAGGCTTCTAAAGCAATCGCTCGTCTATCTTCCGGTGCCTTCTCTGGCGGTACGGCGATATAATACTGTAATCGAATCGATCCATATCTGCCCCTATTCGGCCCTTCAGCCAACTTCAACCACCCGACTCGTGTCGGTCTGGGCGACTCTCGGTCTCTTCATTATTCCCCGGTCTCGGCACCGCTGCTTGCCATGGCCCGCAATATTCGGAGCAAGGCTCTGCTACAAATCGCCGCCTTGTCGGCCTCGAACCCGGCCGCTTCCTTCGATCAGTCTGATCTTGACAAGCTATGCAGAGCCTCGGTCAAGCAAGGCCACTCTGCTTCAGGCGCCATCAATGGCCGTGGTCCATCATCTCCGTCTTCAGGGCCCCCTGCCGGGCCCGATGTTGGGCGTATCCCCATGGTACAACGGCAACGCCACTCTGTCCTCCAACATTCTAGAACAGTTCGCTGACTTGGCGTCTAGACTATCAAGGAATACGAAGTTCTTTTCGCTCTCTGCAAGGCCGCGCCCAGCTTGACGACAGCCCAGAGTGCACAGAAGCTTACAAGACACTTGGTGCCCTATCTCATGGATTCTCACTCTCAAACCTTTGGCCTGTCGCCTTTTTTTCGAGAAGTTGAGCCCTCTCCCACCGAATCTCTCAGCTATCACGTCACCACTGCTTTGCTGTCTCTCGGTATAGGGTACGCGGCTCATGTCCAACAAGAGGTTTCTGACAGTATCTGGGCCTTCCTCAGCGCCTGTGCCCATGTAACCCAGACTCTTACCGAGGCCAACTACGAGGGCCCGGCCGCACTTGACGATGCCATACAGACCGCTACCATTACCGTCGCACTGTTGGGATTTTTGGACGCTGCTTGTGCACAGGCTGATTTCTGGAAGTCTGGGGGCCGCTTGAGCCTGGTCGAACGGTTGCGTGATCTACTATCCCCGCCCTTTTTGGTGGCGGTAGAGACTGCCTTTTCTATCATTCGCAACTCGCATTCCCATGACCGTTATGCCAAAGAATGGAGGCGATGGTTACGCCATTACGACGAAGTTGGGCGGCCATTGGGGGCCTTGCTGTTGCAACGTAGCTTTATGAGATTGCTTGTTGCCGCCACCTCTCTCATGGTTGCAGAGCCCGAGGCGCTACGATCTACTCACGTACTGGATATCCTCATGTCGGGTGACGGGGTGCGTCAACCGCTGTCTGATAAATCTGGGGATGTCAACTTCCGCTCCGTGGAAATATACGCCACAGTTGCCATTGACCAGATGAATGATCTGGAATCAAGTGCTGATTTTGACAGCCTGTCGCCCGCCAAGCAGAGACTTGCCTTTGCTGTCAAGGGGGCCGCGCTAATCAGTTATCTCAACGCGGTTACCCTGAACGAAGAGGCGGCCGACGGCGATGTGCTCATGCCTTGGCTCGAAGATACCCTTGGCGATTCCTCGAGTATGGTAGACGAGGATCTGGCTTCTATAGTACTCAAGTCATTGGCACTCCTGTGCAGAATCATCCCCAGCTATGCCGCCAACGTCAGCCGCCTACTGCCACGCTTTATTGTCCAGGGTGGATACAGGAGCCAGACAGTGACGGTGGCTTCCAAGTGCCTCGCTTACGTTTTGCAGATGCTATCAAAGGATGCCGTTATCACGACTTTATACACCCTAGGGAATGTTCTGAGCCCTGGCGGTGAGCGGGCCACGACCAACGGAGTTGGCGGTGACACCAGAAATGACACTCTCGAAGTATATGGGAACAGGCAATCAGCGGGCAGTGCAATTTCTCTTCAATTTGCAGGCGAGGAAGAATCCTCTGCAGTTCAGGGCAATGTTGTTCAGGCCATTTGCGAAATTGCCGGTATTTGTAAAGATGTTAAGGTTACCGGCCTTGCTCAATCCATGCTCGCCCAGAAGATCGTCAGGCTGAGCAGTCCTCTTGATACCCGTATCATTACCGGTGCCGCCACTTTGGCTATCAGCGGCAGCCAGTCCGAATTCCGTAACCTGCTCAAGCACTACGCCGCTCTCGCCCACAACGCGGTGGTGGAAAACAGGGAGGGAATTTTGCTTGCCGTAAGTCAAGGCCACTATTCTCATTAGACGCACACATGCTGACTATTATGATAGATTGTGCGAGCTCGCAACTACCTTTCTTGCAACATCAATCGCGACTCTCCCCTCTACAGCATCTATTTGGAGCACTTACTGGATGGTATTATCTCTAAGGGAGATGCCCACGGTCTTCCGTCTCAAAGCGCCAAGGAGTCCGACATGGAACTCGCCGCTCGTGAGATCGCACAACTGCTCCAGCCTCTTGCCTTGTTCATGTCGACCAATGCAAACGACATCGGTTTTGGAGCTCAAGCAGATGATGATACCTACGCTATGCTTCGTGACTCATGGTTCAACATAGTTGTCCATGGCTTTACGCCCTCAACAGACCGTGGCAGATGCTACGCGGACGAGCTTCGTGTCATGGCTATCTACTCGCCACCCCTCGTACTGGACAGCCGCGGGGAACAAGATGAAAGTGATATTGAGCTCAACCCTATTCTACGCAGAGGCGAGAGCTCTGATCGGGAGTCCTTGCAAAAGAAATACCTCTCGGAGCTGATACCATCCAGGGTAGGTGAGATTAAGGGGCTCAGTTATCGCAAGGTGATATTTCTTAATGCCGCTTACCTTGTCGAGAGCTTGCGAGCGGATGCGGGTGATTGTACCAAGGCCCTTTCATACTTCAATGAACCCAGCATGCGCCGCGGTGAAGTTAGTCGTACTATGGATGGCATTATGGACGCCGTGATGACCCGATATCTGAAGAGGGCTCTCGGTGGCTCCAACCCGACATTCTCGGCTCAATATGCGGCTGGCCAGCTTGCTAGAATCTTCTGTGCGTGCTGTCACCGCATAGACCGAGTCCAGCAGGCAGCTTTTGGCTGTGCAGACCGCATCATCAGAGATATTCCGTCCGCGCTCTGCCAGAGATCGTCTCTGTTTGCACTCCTTGAACTTCTTTCCCTCATGTGGACAAGCTGCCTTGAGGCCGAGACAGATCGGTATGAACCAAGAACTACCTTCAAGTCGTCCAGGGGTAACGTTGCCGTTGAACTCTCTCACGATTACCAGTTCAGGCACCTCACACTCGAACGACTACATCGAAAGGCAAAGGAGTGGCTCACTAGCGCTGTTAACACAGCCCCTGCCGATGTCAAGGGCCTTTTGCAAACCTACCTTTCTGATTTTGATGATGACGCTTCTTATGGGCACATGTCGCTTGGCCGATCTTTTGCTGTTGACATTGGCTCAGTAATTCCTTCGACAGACCAGAGGTTGGCTTTACTCGATGTGCTGGGGGATTACCGTATCAACACTGCTTCTGATTTCATGGCGCAGTATACCAAGCGCCAGGAATATCGATACGCAGAGGCACTTCCAGACCGCAGCTTGGAATGGCAGGGTTTCATGCACCTCGACAATTCTTCTCTCCCATCGGTGACCAGCGACAACACCGACGCCATAGTCGCTCTTGCTCATATTGAGAAGCGCGTTCTCAGCCGCAAAGCCACTCCGCTTACAGATGTTAGAAACACCTTACGCCGTGCTGCTGCTCTGCTATGTCGCAGTACTAATGATGAATGCTCCATTGTCCACTATTTGGTTAGCATTCCGTTCGGTATTTTCACGAAGCAGTCTATCAAACTGGGAGTGTCTCTCTGGCTGGGCGTGATCAACGAGAATCCGCGGATGGAACCCCGAATTCTTGCCGAAATAGCCCAGCAATGGGAATTCAGTATCCAAAAGCGGCTCGGTCTTTTTAGTTATACCATTTGCAACCCCGATCCCTTCTTTTTGAAGGAAGAATTTGCTCCCACCGACGCGGCGTCCGTCACAAAGCGTAAGCAACTGGTGCATAACATTCTCGCACCTCACACTCGACTCCTGCAGTTTTTTGCGAGCCATTACAACGCTACGCGGCTTGGAAATCCAGATACCCAGCAGATCTTCCTCCGTCTCCTGGAAGTGACCCTGACTGCAATGAAGCTCTCTCATCCTCACCCGATGGCCAGAGAGATTCGGTTCCAGACTGTTTTGTTTGGATTGAGAGTTCTCGCCACGAGCACGACCATGGAAACCACGGCACAGTGGAGGCTGAAGGACCTTGTCCTTTCTGCGGGCCTTGACTGGTTTAGCGCGGCCCCATGCTGGTCGTTCGGGAGCAATGTACTGCAGCTGAAGACAGAAATCACCCTGATATCAGACGTCCTCGTGGCTTTGAAGACGACGGCAACAGTTGGAGCACAAACCGTGGGCAAAAAGTCTTTGGCATCAAAAGAAAGACTGTTGCAGTTGCTTCTGGAAAATGAGCAGTCGCGACTGACTGTCTGGGTGCAACCGCTGGGTGAGCCGCTCAAGACGCCACATCATCTGGTTCATCAGACGAATACGAACAAGAATCTTGTAGAGGTACGTATCGGATTTTAGTCGGCAGAAAACTGGTCTAACTGACCGTTGCATAGGCTGCCATCTTCCCCCTTGTCCGGATTGCGTGGCTCGAATCTCCTTCATTGGCTGTGCATCTCGTCAGCAGATTCCCTTATGCGCGAGTCAGGCAAGAAGTCCGATGGCTTCTTTTGAATTTCCCTGCCAAGGCGATCAAAGAGCCCGAAGCGGTGGCGACACTTGTTGACGGTTTATTGCCCGAAGATGTTAGCTTTCAACTCAAGGTATCAACACCCGTTGGCTGCCAACGACACTGCGACTGTGTCTTTGTAGTGGTTGCTAACCTTTACACCTTAGTATCTTCTCTTCTGGGCCCCGGTAAATCCCATAACGTCGATAACGTTCTTCCTGCCCGCATACCGGAATCATCCCTATTTGATTCAGTACGCCATGAGGGCACTGGAAAGTCACTCTGTTGATGTGACCTTTTTCTATGTCCCGCAGATTGTACAAACCCTTCGTTATGATGCCCTAGGTTACGTTGAGCGCTACATCCTTGAGACAGCCCAGTTCTCCCAACTCTTCGCGCATCAGATCATCTGGAACATGAAGGCAAACGCCTATAAAGACGAAGACGCTACAATCGTAAGTTATCATATTTTGGGTTTGGTCCGCAAAGAGATTGATTTAGTAACTAATACGACATAGCCGGATGCGATCAAACCAACCCTTGACAAAGTCATGGGCCACATGATAGACAGTTTCTCTACCGTTGATCGTGAATTCTACGAACGCGAATTTGCCTTCTTCGATGAGGTGACTAGCATTTCGGGCAAGCTCAAGCCTTACATTAAGAAGTCCAAGCCGGAGAAGAAGCAAAAAATCGAGGAGGAATTGCGCAACATCAAGGTTGAGGTTGGCGTCTACCTGCCCAGCAACCCGGACGGCGTGGTCATCGGCATTGATCGAAAGTCAGGCAAGCCATTGCAGAGTCACGCGAAGGCTCCCTTCATGGCAACTTTCCGCATTCAAAAGTCCAAGGGAGGGGTGGAAGAGACTGAGGACATGATCGAAGAATCGGAAGCGAAGAATGATGATGCGGCAAAGTCCAACACCATTGAGGTGTGGCAATCGGCCATCTTCAAGGTCGGTGACGACTGTAGACAAGACGTGTTGGCCCTTCAGATGATCGCCGCCTTCCGAGGAATCTTCCAGACAGTCGGTCTTGATGTCTTTGTCTTCCCCTACCGGGTGACGGCTACAGCCCCCGGCTGTGGTGTCATCGATGTCCTTCCCAACTCCATATCCCGAGACATGCTGGGCCGAGAAGCCGTCAACGGGCTCTATGACTACTTCGTATCCAAGTATGGCAATGAGGATTCACTTCGCTTCCAGCAGGCCCGGAACAACTTTGTCAAGAGTATGGCGGCATACTCGGTCATTTCGTTCCTCCTACAGTTCAAGGACAGGCATAACGGTAACATCATGATCGATGATGCCGGCCACATTCTTCACATCGATTTCGGTTTCTGTTTTGATATTGCCCCGGGTGGTATCAAGTTTGAGCGTGCCCCGTTTAAGCTGACATCCGAGATGCTTGCTGTGATGGGCGGCAGTCCAGATCACCAGTCCTTCAAATGGTTTGAGGAGCTGTGTATCAAAGCCTTCCTTGCTTCCCGGCAATACGCGGAAAAGCTGTCACAGATTGTGTTGCTGATGATGGACAGCGGCTTGCCATGCTTCAAGCCGGAGAGCGTGAAGCACTTCAAGGAGCGGTTTGTGCTGGAGAAGAGCGAGCGCGAGGCAGCCGATTTCATGAAGGATCTCATCAGGAAGAGTTACGCAAGCTATTCGACGGGATTGTACGACCAATTCCAGCTTTTGACGAACGGTATCCCGTACTAAGGCTTTGGGCATTGGTATTGGCTGGGGTACTTTATTCAACACCTCTGGTGCAAATTCTACATGATATTCGTCCAGTTATCTATCACCCGCACGGCAGTTCCGTAGTGTACAGTTGTTCATTCTTTCGTCGTCGCCTATCTTCGGTCATGATTAGGCCTTGACGCAAGCTGAGGACCGACGTGATTTTGCCCACTCGAATCGAACAGTGAGTGAATTGATTCTTCAACATCGGTGTGCCTGATGTGTAGTCACCACCTCGTAAGCCAAGCACGCTGGTCACTTCCTCTCATGCGGGCAACCTTGCCACTTGAACAACCAGCCAGCCATCAGCCAGCGTTCAAAGCAATCAACTATCGCCTGCTGAAGGCGTAAGTCCGCCCTTGTGCGGAGGTAAGGTTGCCAAGCTCACATATGTGATTTCTGAGAGCCCACAACCGGCGGCTATGGTTCCTAACAAACTCCCGAGACGTGGCAACGCCCCCGAGCCAGAAAGCTGGACTCACCAAGACTGGGGCCAGCTGGGGCTCTGATAACGTCGGGAGTCTCGCTGACCTTCGTATGATGGCACCATTTGACATCAACAATGAACCGGGCTTGCCTACGTGTGAGGTGAGAACACATGGCACACCTCGGTCTCCGGTGAGCCTAACAAGCTCGCTGCGCCGAGCTTAACTGTTGTGTTGCTGTTCCATATGAGTGGGGAGGTTATAACTGGCATAGTCGACGTGGACAAAAGCTCTATCGACAATTGGGACAGATTCGATGACATATTGGAGGCTTTCACTGTATCTCACAGGTCGGGTCGTCAGTCGCCAGATACGCAAAAAAAAAAAAAAAAAAAAAAAAAAAAAAAAAAAAAAATTGGGAAAGAATATAGACTCACGCCAAATCATGGCTGTCCTTGAGTGATGTGCTGGCATCCAAAACAATATCAACCTCAACGTTAAGCTTGTCTCCCGAGTGGTAGGCTTGCAAGCCCTGGATCTGTTTGATAGTCTTTGCGAATCGCATGGTCAAGTAGAGCACTGTATTTTTTTCCGGCTCTGTTAGCAAAGGATGGAGACAGGTAAAAGCGGACTGGGCTGGACTTCTCGGCAACGGTGCAACGGCAAAGGCACTTACAGATATTGCGTTGATCAGCAGTTGCGGAAAAGCCGGTCAGGTGTCTGATGTGCTCCCCAGATGTTTGAGACCAGTTGAAGATAACCACCAGGGAGAGCAATAAGCCTCCAAGCGCGTCGAGCCACCATATTTGACAGTAGTAGCCAACTGTATCGACGAAAGTGGAGGTCAGTATAAGGCAATGAACTTTGGAGTAAAAAGGGGAAAGACGGACTTAATGGGAAAGCGATTGAGCCGGCGTTGAATATGACATCGGTGCTGGCATCCGAGGCCCTTGAGAAACACGTAAGTCAGTGTCTTTCAGCTTTAGGGAAGCAGTTGAGGGATCGGGAGTTATGCGTTCTCCTACTTGCAAGGCCTGGACACTGGAGTTTTTGATGAGACGGCACCAGAGCCAACACATGCCCTTGATGACGACGGTACTCAACATAATGGCTATGGCCGGTACACCACTTGTAAAAAAGAAAGCATATCAGCACTATAATATAAGAAACGCCCCAAGAGGTTGACAGGGATTGAGAGTTGAGGATACATACAGTTCAATAACTTCCCGGTCATCTGACATGAGACGTTGAATAGCCTCGAGAGCGACCTGAGCAAACGACGTAATCATGATGACGGAGAAGACAAGCACCCCAATTGGCTCCAATCTTCTTCGTCCGATGGGATACCGATATTGATCCTGTCGGCTGATCAACCAGGTAGTGATCCACACAATGGCAGTCGACAGGAAATCCAGAATCGCGTCCACCAAACTTGCCAACACTGAGACGGATGGGACGGTCAAAACCACCGCGAGCTTACCAACTAGGAGGATAGCGTTGGCAGCAAAGTTGATGTAAATAGCCAAGGTAACGATGGAGGCGGAGCTGTCAACATCATCATCCTCAAGCCACGGGATTTCAGGCCGGGTCTCCTGGCTAGCAACTTGGTCACCGTCCTCGTCGTCGATGGCGTTGCCATCACCACCAAAGAGAGGTGTGGTCTCGGTTGGTCGGTAGATGTCCTTGGGCGTCCGCTTGACCTTACGAGTCTTGGAGAACGTTTGGGCAGGCTCTGCAGTGGCACCGCTGGTGGGCGGCGTGGTAGCAGGAGCCTCCAGGCCTCCACGGAAAGCCCATGGCGGGAGGTCGTTGTATTCATTGAGTAAGTCATGAGGCAAGGATGAATCCAGTAGTTTATCAATGTACAGATACTGCTGGACAAGGTAATTGCAACGCTCATAGTATTCACGGCTGCAACAGCGCGTCAGCATGAAGCGGCTTGAGCAAGGATTGCAGGCAACACTAACATGGGTTTCTTCATCGTCACCAGCTCGTCTTCGGTCTTCCAGTATCTTTCCCACCGATACCGAGGGTTGCTGTTTCCGATCAAGCGCATGCTGCGCATATGAGGTCCGTTGAGAACAGCGCTCATACGCCGCTCATCCCGGCGTGGAGATTCATCGTCCACTAATCTCCGTTCAACCCCAAGACCTGCAAGAGCCTCCTCCTCATCACGAAAAGGGTTTAAAGGGTTTGGTAGTGATATGCCAGGTCGGTTTCTGATGAGCGATGCCAGCGCGCTATGTCCTTTGGGGGCCGGTGGTTGCGGCTCTTGTAGGCAGAGGAATAGACCGCTGCGGCCGCCCGGATATGAATGTGCGTAATTTGGAGACGTCATTTCCTCCTGCCGTCCTTGTTGTTGACTTTGAATGGTGGAAGAAATAGTTGAAGGAAGGAGGACCCGCTGAATCAAAATAGACAAGCAAAACCGGACAGATGAGGCTGGCGAACAAGGGTGCTTGTTGAGAGAAGGCTATGAAACTCGCAGTGGATGATCCAGACTCAAGTAAACAGTAGCCGAACCCCGCTGCCGATGGACCGACCATCAATGAACGAGGTGGAGAAAATTGGTTGTATGTAGGCGGACCAAGATAGATTGTGCACTTGAGCAATCAACGGACTTTACTTCTCACTATGTAATATGGAGATTTATTTTTCTATGTAGTTTGCCCCACCATGGAGGTCTTTGTCAAGTCAACAATCGAGGACGATGCATCCTCGGCCGCCGCACTCCGGGGCCCGGCCGGGCCTTTGTCCATGGAGCCTGGATGACCTGTCTGATACACACGCTCCATCTCTTCCGGACGGTCTACATCCCGAATGTTGGAACGCCGGCGTGGCGGCGCCTAACGGCAATGATAACATTCGCGGATTGGCAGTCTCATGCCGTCATGGCACGGAGCAACCCGAGCGTGCCGAGGTACCTTGAGAAGCATGGGACGAACGAAGAAGGGAAGGGATTGGTGCTCCGAGCATGGTAACATGGCGGCGACCATGGGTATGGAATGCTAGACAGGCTCGGCAGGCACGGGGCTACGAGCTCGTCGTTGAATGGCGCAAAAGAAAAGAATAAAATAAATTAGTCACACAGGCCAAGTTTTGTAAGGCATCACTCGTCTCTATCTGCTACCCCGAGAGGAAGTGATTACCACTGCAGCCTGAAGCCCGTGAATCTAGTGTATGGGCACTGAATGCATGGTCAGAAACTGAAACACCTGTAGCAAACAAGGCATGGGGATTCACCAACTGGAAACATCATGTCTATGCTATGTATCATGGAAAGGAGCAATCCCTACCCCGCAAAACCGCCTTCCGTCCTGCAGCAAGGTCATATGTGCCGTTTTGAGTTGATTCGCGATGCGTTCGAGTTCAGTCGTACTAGTGTAGTGTACAGGCACGTCCCTACCGGATGGAACCTGAATGGAACTTTTACTCCCGATCTGCAGCACGCGCCAAACACCGTCACGCTACACACACTGTGCCTCAAACGTGGGAAACAGCCGACGTCAGCGTCAGACAATGGCGTAGTGTACAAGTGCGCTGTGTAGATCAGTGCCAGCCGCCGCGCTGCTGCCCTGTCTGTCGAGGTGCACTCACGTACGCATCAGCAGCGTTGCTGAACCACTCCCACCGGAACGGGTGACATCCCAAAGGAAGCCCGGGCCCAGGTCGGATGAGGAGCTCTCTCCGGCAGCGGGTGGCTCCTCGCTGCCCGACAGTCTCTCCAACATATGTACATACATGAGGTTCTCAGCGCATGCAATCGACAGCGCTCCACTGAACTGCACTGCACCACACCGCACCACACATGTCCGGGGTCACGTCCTGCAAATCGTCCCGAGTGCCGGAGAAGGAGGCTGTCTAAGGGGCATTTGCTTGGCAATATGGCCGAAATTCCAGGAAACTGTCCTTGCCGCAAGACGATATTCGTATGTGCAAGGGATATATACTCCGTACTTTGGAAAATCACCTACTTGGTGGGCCAGCTTGTTCACCGTTTTCACCTCCCAGTCCCCCGGCCTGTATATCCAACCCCACCCCCCCCGGCGGTCGTCTGGCGAGGGATTCATCCTTGGGGGGTACTGCCGTGATAGGAGAGTTTGAGATAGGATGATTTGAATCTCGAAAGCCATAGTGTCCACAGGCACAGGTGTGTTACCAGCCGCAATACACATCACAACACAAGAAAACGTGTTCGTGCGGAACCGAGTGGTGTATATACGATGCGCTCAGGCTCAAACCCGTATTACGATTTTGTCGGTGTCTGTGAGACGGTCGCGGGAGAAAGCTGGTGGTTTGGCCCATGAGCGGGCGACGACGAAAGAGTGAGACAACAGTCCCTGTCGTTGGGGGGTACAGCAGGAAAAAGCATCATGTTGAGCGAAATCTCGCAAGCGAAGGACACCTACCATTTACTCCAGTAGGACCATGAGCACGTGAATTCACTCACTCCTTGTCCCTTGCAAGTTAAGCCTTTTGATCAGCACTGCCTTCACACGGCTCGGCTGGGATCTCGCCATGGGCAGTCGCGGTGTGAAAGGAATATTTGTAAGTGTGCTAATATATCGAGACGTAATGATACTCTTCTCAACCATTGCTAATTACCCCAAAAACAGCAAAGTATTTCCCAACCAGTGCTCTGTGCATAGCTTTTGGAAGATCCTTTCCGTGACCCCAGTCCAGGCACAAGGCAGCGCCGGCTGAAAACGAAAGGCTCAAGACAAAGGAGCAGTCACCACAACCAACGGGGCTATCCAGTTTTGGATTCCCACCAATTTGCTAAGTGGCCCAGCAGGCCCATGCCGCCCATGCATCCACACACTCTCGTGGACGTCATGCACGTGTTGCTTGGTAAAGATCCTCGCCGGCTTGTTGCGGTGCCTGTTGACTGCCATGAAGCGGGCCATGTACTTGCGTATGTGCTCGCCAAGATGTTCCGAGGGAGCACACTGAAAGGGAACGAGGTTTCCTCTGTGGACAAGGATGGGATGGGATCCATACAGATTCATCCAGATCCATGGCCCCATACCAGACCCATTGGACCTGACGGCTCGAGACGGGGCGGAACCGGACTGGTGAAGTGATGATGGACGACGGACAACTGCCAAGCGACCTTGTAACCCAATTCCACCAAGATGACAAAGCCGTTGATGGGCAACTGAGCCCGCTCTGCTAAGATGATGACGGCCAATTTCGTACAAATTGGGCCAGCGAGCCAAAAGCAGAGACCCAGAAGCTGGAAGAGAAAGTAAAGGGGAGAGCACGAAGGATAAATTGATCAGGTCAAACAAGGGGGTGAGTGGTAACAGAATGCGAAGCTGTCGGGTAAGTCGCTAACAAAAGAGCGCTATTCTCGCCGTTACCTCGCCATCGCCAGTCAGTGTGCCTGTGAAGTCCTCCGGCACCCCACCTTGTGATTGTCCAAGACCCATTAACCCATGTCACGGCATCCGTCCCATTCCGTGGAAATAGGTTTTGGTGCCATGTGTACGCTGCAGAAATTGCAAGGTAATGTAGAGGTCGTCAGGACGCGTTTACAACTGTAGCCTTGTGAGTTGTGTTGTAGATGGTAGAACGGGTAAAATGAAGAATTCCGTTCAGTTTTTTTTCCAGCTTCTGGCAGCCTGTGTGCTGACTAGGGGCCGTGCCACTCTTGTCCCGACCAGGGAAGTGCCTTGCTCTTCAGTTCGTGCTCTGATCTCCGTATCCATAGTTCCATTCAGCCCATCGTTTCTGCTCTCTCGGTTTCTTTTCCTGGTAGAAACTCCAACCTCTCTAGGCTACCTCTAAAAAGAAAACATTCGAGTTGTTCTACCGTGTCTCACCTAGGTAGTGTACATCCAGACGTTCCATTTGCGTGCTTCACCAAACAAGGAAACCCGAACGTACCTTACCACCTCTACTTGTAGGTAACCGGCCCCTGGACCTGACCCAGCAACAACAGGACCTGGAAGGCAATCACAAAAAACACTGCCCCAATTACCAACTGCGTTTGCGCACCACGCCGGCCCACCAATCGAGTCAATCGGCCAATCTCCCCTATTTTGTACATAGCACTCCGTCACCTGCACTCGTACACTGTACCTGATCCCATCCCGTCTCTTTAATTCATCCTCTGTTTTCCCCTTCTTCGTTCTTTGGCCTCCTTTTTTTTTTGGATTTTTTTTTTTTTTGGATTTTTTTTTGACCTTTTCACTTGTGTGAATTCGTCTTTCCTTTCCGCCGTGCATCTACAGACCTCCCGTCTTCAGTCGTCGGCCTCTCTCCACTTTGATCGACGCCTCCCCCAGATTCGAGACTCTCGTCGACGCCGGCTCACCCATCGCCCAAACAATTTTCCTCTTCAATATTTGGCGAACCGCCTTTGCCAACGTCTCGTTGTTGAGTGCCGACAAACTGCAGATCTAACCGGCAAAACCGCCAACGACTGTCATACGCAGTTCCCCAAGCCTTCTTGCCACACACAGAAAAGAGTGTAGAGTGTCAAGAAAGTATTGACAGGCTACGAGACATATGCCACAAATTTTTCGTAATCGGTGGCATTCCCCTTAGTTCGTAAGTGCAAACTTCTTTCTCGTTGGGTCTGACGACGGCTGTAGTTCGCTGTCAGTGCGAATTACCTTGCAATCCACCAGTTATGCACCTTGAAGTGCCTGGGGTACCCAGAGTGCCTCGGATTTCATTCCCACCCCATGCTCCCTTGAATGCGCCTGGGATCAGGACAGGCAGGCACCGGCATACAGGGACGCGCCGCCATGTTTGCTCGTACCTGCTGCGCTTCCGCCCGCCTTGATTTTCGTTGCGCCAGTGCCAACAGATGGCACCCTGTCACCTGAAAAGTCTAAGCCAGCCCGGGGGTTGGGGATTGGCGATTGGCGATACTGGAATCGTCCTCCTTTTCAGACCTCCAGCACCGCTTGTCGGTTTCCCCTACTGGCACAGACAGTCAAGCTCCATACCACACTTCGGGCACTCGCATCGATGCAATTACCTCTTGTCGTCCGCTGCTAACCTTGGCCCTCTTTATCCTGCAGGTTGCCGATATCTTTCATAGCCAGTGCGTTTAGCCATTGAGGGGGAGAAACCGAATATCGACCTACAGCTACAGAAAGATATCGCTTTACCAGACTAACAACGCGCGTCACCCGCGCCTTCTTACGACACCACAGCCCGTCAAAGCACTGCCTAACTGCAGTTCGCGCGCCGGTGCAACAAAAAGAGGCCATAATCCTCTTTAACGGGCCTGACTGGGCGGAGTTAAAAGGGCGTTTGTTGTATAGCCGGTTGAGGAAACCGCCCCGGACATCTTTATGCCTAGGTTCTCGGTCGCATTTGGAAGGCGGAAGTCGACCGCTGAAAATGCTGACAATGCTCCGGCAGAGCCGTCCTTTCGTGTGCTGGAGCGTCCTGATGCTGGAGGGAACAAATTCCATGAGGCTGGCAAGTCTTTTGATGGGGCCATGAGGTTGGGAGGCAAGACCCCTTCCAGGCCCAAGACGAGTGGCAGCGATATACATCACGACAACTTGTTCGCCGGCTTCAACAGGTAAGATCAGAGCCGTTGTTTTCCTCCTGCTGACACCTGCCCAACCCTGGTTCTATCCCTTCTGACCCTGCCGGTTGTCGAAATATCCTTTCTGTTCCCATCTGGCCGTGTTCGCGGTTGTTCCTGCTTTACACCCTGACCAGGTCTCTTCCTGGTATTGAGTCCACTGGCTAACCGCCTGAAGGGGAAGCGCATCCTCGAGCACCACCAAGGCCACGTCGACTGACAATTCCTCGCGCCATAGCAACTCTTCCACTGCGCCATCCTCCGCTGATTCTGGTGATGTATCAGTACCGCCTATCCCCAAGTCTTCTTCGGCTGGACTCCTGAAGGCTGCCGGTCGAACGTTCTCTTTTGGGGGAGGAAAAAAACCTCTGCCCGTTTCACCGGCTGAACAAGAGCCAGTCCCGCCGCTGAAGTCCGGCGCCCAGGATTATAATCAAGTCCTAGCTCCTACTAGACCAAGGGCTACAACTGCTTCGACCTCGACGACCGTAACACCACCCAGAATGGAGGACGACCTTGGTATGGATTTGGGGGGTGACTTTGAGAAGATGGTGCCTGCAAATGACAAGAGAGTTACAATGGTGGGCAATCTGAACAACCAGAGCAGCCAGGCTACACAACCCGGCTTGGGACCGAGGTCCTTGACTGGAAACCGTCTCAGCCAGCCGTCGCCTATTCAGGTTGACAAAACCGCAAAGGTGGAGCCCGCGCAACCGTCGTGGACTAGCCAGCGCTCCAACGACCAGCTGCTCTCGCCAACCAGCCCTCCCCATTCGCCCCGAAACAGGGAGACGACCTCTCCGTCTCGCCATATGTTACCTTTGGCTCGCGAGGCTGTCCGACCAAACGCCTCCCCAGAATCAAATCCAAGAAAGCCGCTGCTCGTGCGCCAGAATTCGGACACGGAACAGGGCGAGGGCGAAGACGAGGAGGCAAGGCTTTTGATGGATTCGTTATCAACAGTGAGCAAATATATGGATGAAAGAACTGCGCAATCTATATCCGGCCCCTCTGCTGGTTCACGGTATCGCAGGGGTGGAAACGGTCTACCCTCTGGGCTCATGGACACTGCTCTGGGTGATGACGATAGTCTTTTCGATACCCACCACAGCTACGGATACGAAACAACAGTGAGCCGCAATCGTGTCCAGAACATGCAGTCACAAGGGGCCAACAAGGTAATGACCCCGGCCGAGTTTGAGAAGTATCGAAAGGATAAGGAACGTCAGGACAGGGAGCGGCAAATGGGTATGGCAGGAAACCAAGACAAGAGCACAGCGGGCGAAGAAGACTATGAGGACAACTACGATGATGAGGAAGATGATCTGGAAAAGGCAAAGCAGCAAGCCAAGCAGAGGAAGAAACAAGAAGCTCACATGTCCGTTTACCGACAGCAAATGATGAAGGTAACTGGAGAGTCGGCGAACGCGCCCATGCCACGACCTAACCTCCAAATGTCCTTCAGCACTCCAAACCTGCAGATTCCTGCGACAGGACCAGCCGCGTCAGATAATTCCGATGAAGACGAGGAAGTTCCTCTAGCCATTCTCGCCGCCCATGGCTTTCCTAACAAGAACCGGCCTCCGACCCGTTTGAGCACCATGATGTCGAACCCTAACCTTCGCGCCGCGCAGGAACCTAGCTATCAACGGCCGGGGTCTGCAGCGGCAGGCGGTCACCTTCCAGCTTTTGCCAGGAACCTGCCTCAGGACCCCTTCCTTGGTGCCGGTCTCGTTCGCAATAATCCACGCGAGAATTTTGCCCTGGGAGGAGGTAGCCCTGCTCCCGTGTATCCCAACCCGGCAGGCCCTCCTGGTGGTCTCATTGGCGTCATTGCAAGCGAAGAAAGAGCGAGGGCAATGAGACGGGGTAGCCCTCATATTGAAGCTCAACGGCCCATTTCTGGGGCTGCCACCTTTGACCCTGTTGCCGGCATTCCTCCGCACATGCTGTACCCAAATAAGCCCAGCTTGACGCCCGGGGACCAAGCCCAAATTCAGATGACCCAGCAGATGCAACAGTTCATGCAGATGCAGATACAGTTCATGCAGATGATGGCGGGTCAAAACGGCACTGGAGCATCACGTCCAGAAGGGCATATGGCCACAGGTTCAATCGGAAGCATAGGCTCTGCAGCCGGAATGCCTGGCGGGTTTCCCGGATTACCGCCAATGCATGGTGTTCCCGGTGGCCTGGGACTTGGCGGACCTGATATGCGGCATTCTTTCATGGGCAATGAATCGATGCTAGATCTGCCCCCCCCTCGAGGCGATGCCCAGAAGCGCACCATGAGCATGGTACAGCCCAGCTCGGCATCCTGGATCCATCCGCAACAGCCTGCTGGCTTTGCCCCATCAATTCGAGTCACAGGAGGTTACGCGCCGTCGATCGCGCCGACGGAACGCAGTAACGTTGGGCTTCCTGGCCGATACAGGCCCGTATCACAAGTGGCACCTCCAGCTCTACCAGCAATGCCGGCAATTGTGCAGCCGTTGGGCGCAAGTCATATGCGTAAGTCCTCGACCATGTCGGGGGTCAACCAGCCTACTGTTACTACGAAGCAGTTTGGCAGTGCTTCGGATGACGACGACGACGAGCAGGGATGGGAAGCCATGAAGGCCAAACGCGAGAAAAAGAGGTCCCTGTGGAAGAGGAAGAAGTCAGTGAGTGGCGATGCCGGCACACTTATCATGTGAAAGCGATAAACCCTGGTGCCAGGGACCGTGGAAGTTCCTGAGACTGAAGTCGGATATTGTTGGGCAGTTTGTTTTTTTGATCTTGGGCTCGGCGTGACAAGAAGGAAGGACGGGAGATGTAAGTTGAGGTTCGAACATATTGTACATGCGCATCACTTTAAAAGGAAGGGGGGTTCTTTACTCACTGGGCGAGATGGGAGTTCAACTACCTGCTATTTTCATTCATTCGAACTGCTTGGGGGACGTTTCACAATAGACTTACACAACCCATCAGTAATATAGTAATTCCAATATCACGCATGGTTGAATACTTTATACCTCATCCACGTTGTCATCGAGCGCATCGAGCGCATCTTAACCTAGCATGGAGCTCTACCCTTTGTTGAAGCGGTGCATCCTCTCAATGGGACGAAACCTGTCCCTCGACTGTGCAAAGTTTTCATCATAAGAAGCATCAGTCGTGTTTTGAAGTGCTCTTCGTCACCTCCCTTTCCCCGCGTCTAGCGTACGAATAAGCCAGGCTAGCAATGAGGTCACCTTAGATGATCTTCCTCCCTTTATGTGAAGCTCATGAGACTGCAAGTGTTTTTGTATTGGTTATACCTCTCCTCCTCGTGAATCCCGTCCCAACCCACATGATCGACGGTTACTCAATTTTGCCGGCAGCCCAATCCTTGCGCTTGACAGCCATCTCGACGGCAGCAAGACCCCAGTCCTCGCCATGGTTATGGCTTCCCGGGATGAGGCCGGCCCTCGCCTGCGCCTGCTCCTCGGTGAGCACGGTGAGGACGCCGAAAATGACAGGCACGCCCGTGTCGAGCGACACGCGCATCAGACCCTGCGACACCGTATCGGCAATGTACTCAAAGTGCATCGTCTCGCCCTTGATTAGCACGCCAATGGCGATCAGAGCGTCGAAGGGGCCTGTCGACACCGCAGACGCAGCGGTGTTGCTCAATGAGGCGAGGTCGGCCGTCGAGCTGCCCAGGAGATCGCCGGCGCTGGTGCCAACGCCGGATGAGGAGGACTGGACTTGCGATGCTGAGTAGAGTCTGTTGGAACGGTGAGACCCGAGAGTGGGTTGGTTTCTTGTCAGCCGGGCTTTCTACAAACGTGTACGTAGGATACCTAGGGAGAGCTCACGCGCGCAAGGGGCTGTATAAAGAGAAGGGGAAGGGGCGAGGGAGAGAGGTAGCTGGCAAGTAGTAGCAACCTCAAGCAGCTGCCGACAATGACAAGGGAAGCAATGCGGGAGCGGGTAAGAAAAATAAGGAAAGGCTTGTGACGCACCGTTGGACAGCAATTGGAAGCTCCCACGAACCAGGAACCGACTGGACCACAATGTTGGACTCCTTGACGCCGCACTCGAGCAATTTGGCCTTGGTTCCCGCGAGCAACGGCTCAATGATGGTGTCGTTCCAGCGGGCGTGGATGATGCCGATGCGCAGGCCACTGCCATCGTGGTGCTGCGGGGCGGGTCCCTTGGTATGTACCATTATGTAGGTATGTGTGTGTATGGTCGTGTGTGTTTGAGGAATTGGTCTGGTGTGCACGATCGGCGGTTCTTGCGATGGTTGCGCGTTCGGCTTTCCTTTATGACGAGCTTGGAGTTGGTATTTTATCTAGAGCTTGCGAGACCCGTGAGAAGGGGAACTTTGGTTGGAGTATGGAGGTTGGCCAAGTGGTATGGAACGCTACGAGCTTGGATACCTACCCTACGGAGCATTTACAGCAACATGCATGCCATGGCTCAATAAACATGTGCAGCTTCAACATGGGGGTGGGGTGTATTAGTCTCAGTTCTCAGCCCCATTCAACCTCCCGAAACCACCCCACCCGTTTCTGCGGTAGCAGGTCTGAGCCAATCTTGAACATTTCGGCCGTCAACCGCCAAAAATACTACAATACATAATAAATTGAAGTAAAATAGTAGAATTAAATCGGTGATACTATTATATAGTGCTTCTTTATTGAGTTTCAATAGTGGTTTCAAGCTTTAGATAATTAATATTCGGAGAAATATAGGGTTTTAAAATTATAAGAAAAAAGTAGTAAAAATTATTCTAAAGTTATACTACTTCAATAGGTAATAAATTTACTATGGAAAGAGTACTATTGAAACCTTCCTATTCAGACTATTCTTTGTACATACTTTTAATATTAAGATATTGTTTGGAGAGTTTGAAATAAAAGAAATACTAAAGTTATAAAATATAATACTATGCTTTCAAAGGTGTATTACCTCAATAGGTGGTCCGTATGTTATAAGAACAGTATTATTAAAGATATTTCATTCAGGCTATACTCAATATATGTTCATTTTATTATGGAATAAATATTAGTTTATAAAACAAGTAGTATTTAAAGGGTTTAAAGTAATTATTATTAATAAGGGTTTACCTTTAAGGTTATATTACTTCAACGGGTGGTCCGAGCGTTCTTAAGATTATATATCTAGGGAGAGCTCAAAAGACTATCTTTAGGAAAATTCTCTTTATCTTTTTTTTATTTTCTATATTATAAAAGAGTTATTAGCGTAAAATCTTTTCTTTTAATGGAAATAACTATATCTAACGGTAAAAGCATTTGAAAATAATATAAACTTCTTTATACAAAATTCAAGGAGAAATATATTCAATACAGGATAAGGGTGTAGAGGTAGAGAGCGTTAGTGTAATAGAGATTAGGGGTATATCTACTATTTGAGGAACTTTATATCAGTAAAATACAGTTCCCCTAGGCGGAGCCAAACTTCAGAGGAGACAGAGAGACGCCCTAGAATCTACTTAGTTTAAAATAAAGATTGAACTGAATAGATAACGTTTAGAAAAGAAAATAATAATAATAACTATTAAGCTATAAGCTTAACCAGTTTCTTAAACTAGTAGTTGAACTTTTCCTCCTATATTACCAACTTCCCTCCCTCTCCCCTATTAAAAAAAAAACCCCTAAAACTCAAAGGTAAAATATTGAATTTTTTTTCTTTTTATCCAAATTCTCGATTCTCAACCCTAACCGCAACTCTCCAAAGCGCTCTTAGGGTTAGAAATTTAATTTAGGATTTAATCTCATTTTTAAATTTAATTAATTTCTTATGGATTTAATTATTTGTAATACCTGAGTAGGTTTACCATTAAAATCTTCATTTCTATTTTCTTTTATATTTGTCTTAATCATTAAGCCGTGTACTATAATACGACTAATATTAAAATGATTGTTTTTCTTTTCTTACTAATTTAGTACTATATATATGTGAATGTACACGATGGTTGTAGGAAAATCCCTATTTAAAAGAAAAAGTAGTTTTTTCACTTTACCATTCAAACCGTATTTAATTCAGCATTAAGCTTTCCTATTTGAGCTTGCTAAGTATGTACCAAAACGGGTAATTATCTATATTCTAGCCTATCATAGATAAATACGCCGCGCTTTCCTCGCTTGCGTTGGGTAGGCCTATGGATTACGACCTTTGGTGCGGATCTTCTATGTCACTGGGGCCTACGACAACGGCCGGGCAAGCTCTGAAAGTATGGGCGTTTGAATAACTCATCCGATAGAGTTAAGGAACTTCCACGGGTTGCCGTACAGCCGAGGACACTAAGCCGCTCATGATGTGGATGAATTCCAGGCATGATTTTCCTTGCGTCGTTGGCGATGGATATTAGTTGTGATGACCGGGGCCGGTTGAGGACTTCATTCTGCGTTTTCTCTCCTGGCAGGAGTTCGCGATACTTCGATGGACCGACGAAGACTAGTTTGTCCACTTTCACCTCCCCAAGTCCAGATGAAGTTTGCATCTAGGCCTCAACAAGTCGTGAAAGACGGCCCTAGAACGAAGGCTATCCCATCCCAAAGCGATGGACCTTGTCTAGAACGCCACATAGATGCGGTCGGTCACTCAAAGATGGAATTTGTATGGATTAGATCTACAAACGGCGGGATAGATGGACCCAACTGTTTGCTCGTCCTGGCGATTATGATGGATCTAGAGCTTCGTTGGCACGGTGATTCCACGACGGCTGCCTTGTCGAATGGAAGTGTTGAGGAACCTCCTCAGGATCATTGCCCTCTCGGGTATAAAAGATAGGGTTCGCCCTCCTTTTCGAGGCGTTTGGATTTCTTTCCTCATCACCTTCCCTACTCCCATACTGGCCATACACTGCCAGCTTTGTTCCTTGCTCTCACCTCCAACTCAACCCTACTGTCAACATCGACACTATGCGATCCTCAGCTCTCGTCTCGAGGGCCATTTTGGCCATCCTACAGGTACGAACTCCCGCGGGCAAGGTTGTGGCTCCTTCCCGCACACAACTGTGCTGATATCCGGCTGTTAGGCTATTCCTTCGAGCGCCTTACCGGCTTCTGATGCCAAATTGGCCCAGGGTCCTATCCCTGGTTACGGTATCGAGGATGTTATCTGGGAAGTCAAGGCCTATCCGGATGGCCCGACCATGAACGTGACCGGTACCATTCAGTAGGTTTACGATGCCCTGGACAAGGCCAACCCCAACTTCCGTCAGGAATTTGGCATCGACAACACCGCCGAAAGCCCTGTGCTCGCCACAACCACGGAGTTCGACAGCTCTTACGAGCTCGACTCGCTTGTTTGCAATGTGTTTGATTATGCTCAGAGGACTGCTACCACGAAGGGCATCGAGTACCTCCACGGTGTCCCCGGTATGCCTGCCAACGGACCCGGTCCCGGCAACTGTGGCCGCGTCAGCTGTTCATATGAGAGCGCTATTTACTGGTGCAATAATGTAGGTGATATCTACTGAGGTGAAAACGACTCTTCGGTATTTGACACGGTTGCTAACCTTAAGGTACCCATCGCCTTACAGAACCCTGACATCAAATCACTCGACTCGTATGGCTCCATCGGCTGGGCTGCTCAGTTTATTCTCGACTCCAAAAACAGTGACTGCGGCAAGATTTGGGGCGAATTCCCCGAAGACAACGGCGTTAAGGGTCAGGTATTCGTTAAGGGCAACTGGAACGTTGTTGTTCGCAAGGACGACTGCTAAAACGCATGCCCGTGGTGCATAGGTACCCAACTTATCAATGGATGACATGGATAGGTGTAGACATCCCCAGTGGGCTATCTATGAGCCTTAAGCGAGGATGGAAGGAGAAAGAAGACGTTTGCCCTGGGTGTGCTAGAGTTTGTGAGGAAAGAACAACCTCTGCGTTAGGCTGAGGGGCCACTCTAGGTACCGACCTCTGGTAATACGAGTTGACATCCCGTCTCGTAATTTCCTGTTTAAATGTCGGAGCAGTCACTCCTTCTCTGTCTCTGTTTGCCATATCACATTCAATAAAGTTAAATCACTTCCTGCTGGCTACCGAGCGACCGAATCCTCAAAATTCGTTGTTCCGTTCCATATTGTCTTTGCATTCGAGCCGGTTCCAGTGGCATCATCATCTGTCTTCGACCACCGTCTCCTCACAACAACAGTCCTGATGATTATAGTTCTACTCTAATGTTTTTTCTCTTTCTTTCTGCCACCCTCTATTTCTTTACGCCATACTTGTCGTTGTGTGACGCTCAGGTTGCCAGATCCGCTTTCTATTCTTAGGCCCATCCCTAGTATTATCTCTGGAATTTCCGACATGCCCATAATCACTCTTCCCAAAGACACCAGACGCTTACTTGGCTCAACTTTGGTCATATCCTCACCCATCTTTCTCGTCAAAGAGTTGCTGGATAACGCACTCGACGCCGGAGCAACAGTGGTCGATATCCTGATTTCTCCAAACACCGTGGACAGAATCGAAGTCAGAGATAACGGCAGCGGCATCAGTCCGAGCGACTTTCACCTTCTTGGACAGCCAGGACATACCAGCAAGCTCACATCAATCAAAGACTTTGAGTCTGTTGGCTGCAAAAGCCTTGGATTCCGCGGCGTAGCCTTGGCCAGTGCTGCCGCTTTGGCTGGAATTGCAATCTGCACCAGAACATCGGCTGAATCGGTAGCAACTATCTTACGTTTCTCACGAGAAGGTGCCGCTGCTGCTCGTGGACACAAATCTGCTCCTACTGGCACTTCTGTTTGCGTCACTGATCTTTTCGGTGCGTATCCTGTCAGACACAAGAAGGCCATAAGTGAAGCGACTGCGAACATTCTGAAGCTCAAAGGCCTCTTGGAGTGCTACGCTTTAGCAAGGCCTCAGGTCAAGTTATCTTTCAAGGTCCTTGGCGGAAAGCAATGGTGGTCCTATGTTCCGTCCTCCGGTGCCACCCTCAAGGACGCTGTTGTCCAGGTAATGGGCCGAGAGCTGGCAGCTCAATGTATGCTTCAGACTTCACCGTTCCTTGTATCCGACAATGAGGCGGAAATCACACAGAACTGTAGTCACCCTCCGACTGAGCAGCCATCCAAGTTTGTGTTCGAGGCCTACCTCCCTACCACTACGGCTGATATTCGGAAGATTTGCAAGGGTCCTTTCATCTCGGTTGACTCTCGCCCTCTTTCATTCACTCAGGGGGCCGCCAAGAAGTTGAAGGCCGTCTTCGAGAAATATTTCATGGGGTCCTTGATCCTTGACGAGTCATCTAAACTTCCCGGAAGCCCGTTCATACGACTCAATATCAGATGCCCTCTTGGGTCCTATGACCCCAACGTCGAACCATCAAAATACGACGTTCTTTTTCATAACGAAGAGTTGGTGCTTCGAGAGTTCGAGGAATTCTTAATGTCAATCTATCCCGCCAAGCGCAATGACGCCGGTACTTCTTCAGTGGACGTATCAACGGAAGCAAGTGGATGTGTAGATGACATCGGCGGAGCTGATGAACACGGTTCAACGACACTGGTGAGCAATACCGTAGAACCTACGAGCTTTCGATGTACTAAAAAAAGATGCTAGGTTGAGACCACACGGGCAAATAGTGGGCCTAGGACCGGACCCCAAAGAAAGCGCCCAGTGACCCCGTCGAGCACCGAGAGAAGACTATTCATCGCAAGTACTGCACCCTTAGCACAGTCATGGTCTGTCGATATGTCTGCGGGTGACGAAGCCCTCGGTGATGGTGACGATGATGTCGATGTCCAAACACAGCCTGCTAAAGGTACGGCTCCCACAACACCCCCAACCAATGAAGAACTCCCAAACCAGTCAAAAGAGGGCCTCAATCCATGGATACTTGCCAAATTGGTGGCCCCTCGGCGGCCAACACAGCAAAACCTAAGCATTTCTACACGGAAAAGTAGGCACGTTGTTCCAGATGAATTACTGCCTCCAAGAGGGCAACCGTTGGAAGTGCCAGAACGGCAAGGCAACACACAAGATCAACCTCTCCGGAATCCTCAGCCAGCGATCGAGAACAACTACATGACCACAAGGATTCAAACCTGCAATCCGCTGATGAATGTTGGGAAAGCACATTATCAGCCTGCCAATCACTGTAACAGCAGATCGACAGTGGCTTTGGAACAACATCCGTATACAACACAAGGGTATGGCAGACAACCGGCGGGTAGGCGCTCCTATCTAACGCATTCCGGGCAAAGCCTTGGGATGGCACAGTCTAAACTTTCTTTTGGCGGAGGCTGCTCTAACCAGCAACGGAAAACACATACGAGTGAGATCCACGAGCTTGAGCCTCTCGTAAACACGGTCCCAGACACGTACGGTGGTGTTGGCAGGCACAACCAGCCACTCATGGGGATGTCTGGCCAGCATATTGCCAGAAGAACCAACGATGACGCACGACGGAGAACTATAGCCCCAAAGAGAGCAACGAGTCTGAATGATATGTTGAGCGGCATTATGCCTGTCAACCCAAAGACCGTCGACGACCTATCATCTATTCTGAAGGGCGAGAAGGGTGTTGAGGCATCTTTGCCGACGAATGATCCTAGAGATTATTTAATACGGAGACAACGGTCACTTGCAGATGAACCTCAGAGGAGAAAGATCCAACGCCTCAAGACAAACCTACTACCACTGGAGACCACGCCTCTAGGATCCAAAACCCACAAGCTTGCGTTGACGCTTCTTGTTAACCCGCAGACACTAGCCAGAAGTTTAGTGAGGACATCTCTACTAGACAGCTACCTAATCGAAGGCGCGTTGGGAGACCAATTAGAGAACAGTTTAAGTCCCGAGGAGGTTACCGCACTGAAAAGCCGAGTCAAGCTTCTTTTGTCACAAATGAGGAATCAGTTATAACGTCGTTCTCATGGCGGCTTGGAAAGCAGCTGTATCGAGCACATGACATACCTCCCAAACATCTGGTATTTGGTATCATTGTGTGATATATCAACTGTAAGAGTATTAGTATCGGAAAGGCAAAGAGAGAAAACAAAAAGTAGTAAGCTAAGTTCTTGTCAATGTCATCATGTAAAAGTATTCCACCGAGGGACTGTTTAGGGCGCGTTCGGTAGCGTAGGTAAAAAAGTAGAGGGTATTCAGATTTGCAGGGTTCGGATCGCAATAAGTATACTGCGTTACTATATTGCGGAGCGTTTATTAAATTGGCGTTATTTTCATGCAAATCGCTGTAACCATCTGCAACTATCTATAGTTTCTCTAAATCGTCGATTTGACCAATCAGAGGGCCAGGATTTGGATGATTTCCTACTACGTTCCTTACTATACTAATTCGTGATTTTAAGCAGCAGGGCAGTAAGGAACGCAGTAAAGGAAAAAAAAAAAAAAAAAAAAAAAAAAAAAAAAAAATGGAGCTATTCCCAAATGAATTCTACTATTGGGGCTCTAGTATATACATTATAATTAATTTTTGAGTAGAAGGAAAGAATTAAAAAAATGACGAAGGTAGCAAGTCTTGGCATGCTTAATTCTGCCTTAATATTGTAGAATATAGCTGTAATAACCTGCACAGTAAGGCAGTAGTAAGGTAAAATGTTACGGCGCTACCAAACGCGGCATTAGTGTCTTGCGGAAGGAAGAGGCTAAGTAATAGACGTATCCTACCGCATGAGGAGCTTTGTGTAGGAGAAAATTGAGGATGGCTGACTATAAATATAGTAGGACGTAATGAAGTTGAGATTATAATTCGGTGTAACGGGGATAGTAGAATGTCTATAGATACTGTGCTAAAGAGATTAATAAGATTCTGTAGGGAATAGAGAATAACTTGCAAGTAGGATTACAAATTATTACCTATTAAAGGGGGTTTCAAGCGCGTATATAGTACTGTAGCGGTATAACGCTATTACAAACTACAAAGTATTATTTAAAAGGAATTAGTATTCAAGTTCTTGTATAGTGGGTATGGGTATAAGGTAGAAAGTATATTGAAAAGGCTTAATAAAGAGAGAAAGAGTTTATATATATAAAGAGGGAAGCGGACTACGTTTTAACTTAGTAGGTATATATAGCAATTATTACGAGGCAAGGGCACCGTTGGGGGTAAGCTACGATATACGTTATTATACGAAGGAAGTAAGAGGAGAGGGTGTGCGCCAGCCCGGATTATAACTAGGTTGTGCAGCTTAGTAGAGTAGGTTATATAGAGCTTCAATACCCGGGCCGGCACTAGTGCTATAGTTAGGTATAGAATACGTATATGTAATCTGGTATATGCTATAGCCTAGCATAGGGTATATAATTTAGCCCTATAATACTACCTCTCTCTAAAACGCTCCTACTATAAGAATATTATTTAAATATATTATTTTATATAAAGTAGGCCCTCCTAAGTCTATTACCGATACGTCTAATTAAAAGTTAGTAAATTTCTTTAGCGCCTGTATTAAGACAGGAAGGTATTGGGCGGGGGTCGATATTTAAATTCCTATTAAGGAGTAGAATTCTAGTTAAAATATTACTACTTTAACCCCTTCCCTAAAATAGGTATTATTACCTTTAATAATCCTTCTATATATTATAAATAATTTTAGAATATTTTAATTGCTATATATATATAATATTCATTCCCTTTATTATTACTAGCCCTGCGAAGGATACTATAGGGACGCCCGTAATATAACGGTTTACGTAGGATACTTATAGCCGCTATTAGTATTAATAATATAGAAACCCTTTATTCGAATTTTATTAATAATTATTATAATTACCTTTAAATGTTTATATTAATTTCCAACCTCTTAACTTCTTAATTATTATTTTACTAACTTATAACTCTTTTTATTTTTATCCGGTAAAATAAATTTCGGGGGTATAAAAAAATATAAAACTATTATAAAACATATCATTTCTCAACACTATTGATAGTTACTTTAAAAAAGGATATATGAAAAGGTATTTAATTAAAGTATATATATAGATTAGATTGAACTTACTTTTTTTTATATTTATTCTTATTATTATTAATATTATTACGCAACTCTCCCGCTCTATCGGAGTAATTAATAAGGAGTTAAAGTATAATTAATATTAAATAATAGTAGAAGGGTAAAAATCAGTAAATTTAGAATTATTATTAGGAACGTTTTTTTCTTTAACTTCCCTTTACTTCGTTTCTTTTTAATTCAAGCTAATAGTAATAGTATATTAGGGTTTATACTATAATATTTCTAAATAGTATTGTCGCATTCTTTTAAATAATTAAATTAATTACTAAACAGGTTCCTTAATATTTTTCTATATAATATAATATATCTAACGTTTATTATCTATTTTACTATATCTTATAATACTTTCGAATTCCTATTCTTACTATTCGCTATCCTTATCGTCGTCGGTTTTCGTGATAACTCTTCCCTAATTAACTAAAATATTTTATTTAATATTTTATTAACCCGGGAGATCTAGTATCTCCTACAATTTAACTATCGGTATATGGAATATTAAATCAATCTTTATATTCTTCAGAAATTGGAGTTTTATTTAGTAGGAACTATATTCGAATATTAGGAGTAGGCCTTCGAATTGAGGAATTATTTTCACCTAGGGTTTACCTATAGCAAAATTCCTTCTATTAAAGAGTATTCTATTACTAAACTTATATTTAGGGGCGTTTTAATGGTATTTATTAAAACTTTATACCGGGTTTATATAAAAGAGTAATAATATCATTTAGTATAATTTAGAATTGGTTAATAATTTTTAAAGCTTTAAAGAATTCCTTCTTTTATACTTCCGAAAGGTTAAGGGGGTATAATTTTAATAATTTTATACCTATTAATTGGTAAAAGCTACAATTAGTATAAAATAGATTAATATTTATACTTTCGGATATTATGTTATTATAAGCAAATTTGGGTAAATAGTAGTTAATTGGCTTAATGATCCTATATTTAATTAATATAGACTTTCGAATATTATTTTATTTCTATATCAATCTATCTGATTTATCTATTAATTTAAAGGTAGAAGGCTAATAAAAGTTTCATTGTAACGCTTGAATATTTATATAGTATTTTCTAAAAGGTTAAAATCAATTGAAAATTGTTATTCGAAACGATATTATTCAATGAATCATAAATATTATAAATTCTTTCGATACACCTTTCGATTCATTTATTTATTTCTAATATCTCTATAGGAATATAGTATTATATCTTTCTTAACTAGTCGACTATAACGGTAACATAATAGTAAATTCGCCCTCTTTTTATATACAGTATTATTACTATTATATAATCGATTGAAATTTATAATTATAATATAAATAGTATTAGAAACGGCTTTACATATTCTATTAGCTAATATTTTAATGATTTAACCCTTACGTAGACTAAATAAGCTTAATGAAACTTTTTAATAGATTAATATATTTTTAATTAGTAGTAAAACTTATTAAATATTTTGTAAACTCTTTTATAGTTTAAGTACCTTCCTAGCTTCGTTATATATATTTTATGGATAAATCATAGTTATATTTCTTCATTATTAGGGTCGATTAATACCTTTCTTCCAATATCCTTTTACTAATAAATATAGCTTTACTTAATCGAACATTCCGTAAATACAATTTTAAAATACTTTTTGATTTTTATAGTCTAACCCCATTAATTATATTTTTATAAATAAGAAATTATTTCTTATTTAAAGTTTAATTTAGTATAATTATTATTAATAAAATTATCTTTTAATTTCGTAATATTTAATTCGTAAGAATTGAATTCCTAAGAACCCAGGTCTTAATCATATTACCTTTAATAGATTTCTTCTATAGCGCCTAAATATATATATATTACATCCGGGTCTTCTTTATTAAAAAAGGTTAGATTAAAGTAATTTAGGTTGATAAGAGGCTTTTTTCCAATTAGAAACCTCTCGTCCTCTTTATATTATAATTTATCTTTCAATTTTCTATTCAAAGCGTCCAGTCGTATATTCTACGGGTTGTTCTCATAAGTAATACAAAAATTAAAACGGTTTAAGAAGTCAGCCTATCTTATACATTTCAATATAGATTGTTCAATAATTATCAATATCTCAAAATATTCATAATCTATAATAATTTCTATTTATTTCTACGCCCCTTCGAACTTTAATTATTATTCTTTTAATACTCTCATAATAGCGATTAATTCTTTATTATAAATATTATAATTATATATTCCGCTACTATATATTTAATTAAAATGTAGGCTATTAGATAGAGAATATTATTGTCTCCCTATTATAAAAAGGTACCGTCCAATATTCAATTAAAAATAGCTACTTTAATTACTATTTTCTTCGTTTAATTATAAATCTTTAAAATTAATACCGTAGTAAATATCTTCTTCAAATTACTAAAGGCCTTTTATTATTCGAAATCCTATTACCAATCGGCTATCTTTTTTTTTAATTCGTATAATAATTTAACTATATTCGAGAAATCCTTGATTAATTATTAGTAGGAATTCGCAAATTCTAAGAAAGATTATAATAATTTTTCAAATTCCAATACCTCCTATAAAACTACTACTTTAATTCTATTTATATCTATCTCAATACCCCTTAACTTAGGTACTTCGTTTCAATTATTTAGAATTTGTATTTATTAATATTAATTTGTAGGCCCGATTATTTGAAGCTATTAAATATATTTGAAACGTATTTAATATAGACCTCCTTATTATTTAAATTAATTAGGATATTATGTAAATAAGTAATAATAAATTTACCCAAAACATTATCAAGGATATTATTAATAAAGTTCTAGAAAGTTATTAGGGCGCTTTATAGCCCGAATAAATATATAATTAACTTATATAATTTCAACTTTGTAATAAACGCCGTTAATTATTCATAACCTTTATAAATTCGGATTCATTTAAAATTAGTAATAATATCGAACTTTATAATAATTTTAACTGTCTAAATAATATTTAAAATTTCTATAATTAATAAGAATAAGTATTTTATTTTTAGGGTAATATTATTAATTTTTCAGTAATCAGTATATACTTATACGCTACCCCCAAGTTTCTTTATGAATAAAATTAAGGATATTACTAGGGATTGGGATAGCCGAATAAAATCTTATTCAATATTATTATTTAATTATTTTTTAATAATATTCAATTTTAAAGGAAAGAAAGGATGTAATTAAGCGTTAAATAGTATTACGCTAAGAATTAATTCGATTCTAGAATTATAAAAGTAGTATTATAATATGATTCTCGCTTCCTTAGGGTTTAGTATATTCTAATATTTATAATAGTATATTAGTATTTTTATTTTAATTCCCTATTCAATAATTAAAAATCTATCTACTTTTTTGTAAAGAATTTTAATATCCTCCTTATAATCCTGATTATAACTCCTCCCGCCTCACCTTATAGTATATAAAGGAAGTAATTTAAAAATCAATCTTTATATTCCGCGCTATTACTTATATAAATATCTTTATATATTTTCTCCGTAGTTCTTATCTTCAAAACTTCTTATCCGTTTATAACTTTTATATTTAACTTCCTTAATGCCTTGTTAATTCCCTTCTTTATTATTACAATTATTCTAAATTTCTCTGTTCTGACTACGAAATTAAAATTGATAGTATTAGATCTTATAATATCCTTAGGATTAATAGGGATATTACTAATATTTATAAGCCTTATAAAAATTGACAATAGTAGTCTTCTTCCGGAATTTAGGATCTAAATACGCTTACTACTAATAATTTTGGGACGGGTTTAATTAATTATTTAAATTATAGTATATTCGGGATTATTATTACCTAGCTTCCTATAAGCAATTAAGTAATTTAGAGTTATTCTGGACCTATATTATGAATTTTCTATAATACCCAAATTTCCTATATTTAAAGGCTCTACAGGTTAATAATTAGTATTAACCGGTATCATCTTCGGTTATTCTTATAACCTCTTCCTCCTTAGCCGCTTTAATAGCATTTTCCAATTGACTAATACTCTTAACTATAACCTCCTTTAAGGCTTTAAGGGCTTGTATTTAGAAATTTAGTATACTAGCGGGTAAGTAGGTAATTCTGTATTTACAATGGGATTTAAGCTTCTCCTTTTCCCAATTTATAAATAGATTATATTATTGGAGTTATAATAGTTTTAGGATAATAGGGTTTTTTGGGGATAAGGTAAAGACGAGGAGTTTAATTTCCTTACTATATAATCCGATTTATATAGTAATATTAATGAAATTAGTTATACAAATATTAATATTATTATCCGCTAGCTTCAATAGCATTAGTCGGATTAATTTCTTTATTAATATTTAATTTATTTTTATAAATTTCGTATTAACAAAACCTTTATTTATCTAGCTATTATTAATTAGAACCGGGTATTATATTCCATATTTGCTATAAAGAAAGTAATTTGAAATGAAGATAGATTTTTATGATTTAACTATTATTATATTGATAAATAAAAATTTTAATATCTCTTTCCAATTTTAATATAATTCCCTATTTAAAATATTCTTATTATATTCATTTAAGTATCCCTTTATTTCTAGGCTATCACTATTTTTCTCTCTTAATAGTAATTTTTACTTACGATTTAATATAGAAACTGTCACGAGCGACGTGGTCACGAGAGACAAGCTAAACACGTTAATCCTAGGTCTATTGTAGAATCACAAAATAAAGAAGAAAAGAAGGAAACGTATAAAGGTGTGCGCGGGGTTTAGGGTTTTAACCTAGAGCCCTAATACCCGTACTTAGTCGCCGGTACGGCAATACCGGTGCCGGTCCCGTATCTATCCTATGCCTACCCGGTAAGTATAACCGCTAGTACTATAATATTACCCCCCTAATAGAAAAAAACTCGTCTTAAATTGTATAGAGAATATTAAAAAATAATTATATATATAAAGTAAGGCCGCGGCCTATTATCTCCTTTAATTAAAATATATAAAAAAATTACTATTACTTTAATTCGAATATAATCGTTTTCTAAATAGAAGGGGGGTATCCTTAAGTTTCTAATTAATTAATTAGTTTTAGGCCCCTACGCCTTTCCCAATTATATTAACTATCCGCTATAATATATTAAATAATTAATTATTAATTACTCCCTAAATTATTTATCCTTAACTATTTCTCCTTCGACTAAAAAATATATTATTACCCCTAAATTTATTTCTTTATTCTAATATAGCGCTTTATCCTTTTTATCCTTATCTATATTGGGATATTATTATTATTATAGTTTATATTTAATTCTTCTAATTCAATTATTTAGAATTAATAATCTAATTACTTCGGCGGCCCTATTTATTCGGGGTATTCCTTGTAGAAGGTTTTAAGGAAGCGGGGTAAATTTTTAAAATTCCATATATTATAAAATTTCAAATCCGGATTATATCCTTTCTAATTAGCCTAGTATTCTAACCTACCTTAATATATTTAAATAATAATATAATTTCTACTTCCTATTTAGTATTATCTTTGATATATTCGTTAGCAAATTCTTTTATCTATTACTTAAGTAGTAAATTATTTAAATACTTCTTTAATTAATCCGTATAGAAAACGTCCGTCCCTTACTATCCTTCTGGAACTTTGAATCGGAAGGAATACTTATACTTTTCCTTAATAATAAACTATCGGTTCGTAAATAGGAAATTAAATTTATAATCGAATTTATTAAATAATTTACTTCGCTTAATAATAAAGACTTTATCCTCTATATTAAAATAGGGCGGGCGTCGGTATCGGTTAGTTTATTCTATTATATACTTCTAAAAAATAATAATAAATTCCTTTACTTTAATAATATAATATTATATCCTTTTAACTACTTCTTAGGCTTCGCTACGATTAAACCTCTCGCGGGCTAGTAATTATATTAAACTAATCTTTACCTCCTAATTTAAGGTACCGGGTATAGGGAAACCCTATAAGATTTTGTAAGGTTATATACCGCCCAAATTTTTATATGGTATTCCTATTTATATAGTATTTATAATTAGTATAGGTTCTAATTAATTATTTTAGAAATAGTTAATAAATAAATAAAGTTTTTAATTTAAATATTTATTTATAATTTCCGTTTAGCTAACTATTTAATTATACCCGGATAAGGCTAATTTTTATTTAATATTAAAGATCTTTGTAAATTTGTTGGTAAAATTAGCGATAAATTACAATTTTCGGTCGGAAACTATTTTTTATAACAATTTATAAACACAATTTAGTCCTTTATAATATAGCTTTATTATATTACATATTATAAGATTAATATAATAGGGTATAATTTGTAATATTTTACTTAACTAGTTTACTATTACTAATATATTATTAAACCTCTAACGGTTTTGTAATATAAATTCACAATTTATTATTAAATATGACTATAATTAGTTTATTAGTAAGAGAGGGTATAATTCGTTTAATATTTTATTACGTAGGACTTTTAAGGTATAGTATATTATATAATTAGTAATATAGTAATTTATATTTTTAATTATCCCGGGCTATTAATATTAAGTAAATATTAATCGTTGGGTTTTATTATAATTTAGGTATATAATTATAGTTTTTGCGTATGATTTATGAATTATTTATACCTTCAAAATTTTTAGCGGTATTACTAATTTGCTATATCGTATAAGAACTCTATTGTATACTATAAATTAATATTCATTTTCCCCCCAACGAGTTATATCTTAATAGATTTTTAATTCGATATTAATTTTATTTTTTAGGATTAATTAATTTAACAGAATATACCCTTTTAATAAATCTTCATATAATAGTAATTTACCCTCCGTTATTTATTTAATAATTTTCAAATCGATTTCTATAATTATTATATCAATAACTATAATAAATAAATTTACTTTAATTATAAATATAGTTAGTAAATTATTAGAATAAACTATTATATTATCTTTAAGGGTTTTAAAGATATAAATAATATAGTAAACGTTTTATTTAACTTTCTAAGTCTTCAAGTCTTTTAAATTTTTCGATAAAGCGTCGGCTACTTTATTATTTTTATTTAGCCGGTAAAAAATTATAAAAGAATTTAATCTAACCGGTTTAATATAAATTAAATAAGTATTTTATATTAAAATATTTTAAAACTTCGTAATTTGTAATAATTAAGAAGGGATTTTAAAATCCTGTAAATTCTACCTTCTAATATTATAAGGTTCGAATAATAATTATGAATTCCTTATCGTAGATAGAATAATTATATTCTACCCTATATATTGTTTCCGAGAAGAAAATTACTAATTTCTAATTGATATAAATCTTTTAAGAAAAAACTTTAATAATAATATTATTAAAGGTATTTATTTCGACTCTTATAGGGTAGTTGTATTTAAAGTATATTAGGATGGGCGTATTTAATAAATTTACCTTTAATTCTTTAAAAGCTATTTAATAATTGTTATTCTCATTATATTCTTTTCATTTCTTAGTAACCGTTATTAATAGTTTTATTATTCGGTTATAATCTTTTACAAACTTCCTATAGAAATAACAAAATCCGAAGAAGGATTATACCTTTTAAACGTTTGTAAGGGCCTACTAATTCTATATAATAACAATTTTTTATAGGTCGATAGCAATTTTATTTATCCTAATAATAAAACCGAAGAATTTTATTTTTTCGATATAGAATTTATATTTATTTAGGTCGGTTTATAGGCCGGCTACTTCTAAATAAATTAATATTTTCTTTATATAGATCTTATATTCCTTTATATTATTTGAGAAGATTAGGATATTATTAATATATATATTATAAACATTATTAAAGTAATTGATTAGGGTATTATTAATATATTGTTAGAAAGTAAAGGGCCCGTTAATAAAATTAAAGGGGAATATTTTATATTTATAAATATTATAATAAATTATAAAGGTTATTAATTCCTTATTGTTTAAATATATTTTAATTTTATGAAATATTTACTATATATTGATCTTCGTAAATATTTTAATTTAATTAATACGAGTAATTAATTTTTTAATAAGCGGTAGCGGATAATAATCTTTTCCAATACTAGCGTTGAAATTCTTATAGTCTACGTAAAAACGTAATTTGTTATTAATTTTAGGAGTAAATAAAATCGGTACCGCTTATAGTATTAAATTACTTTCGATAAAATTTTTAGTAAGAATTTCGTCAATATATTTCTTATAAATTTTTAGTTTATTAATTATTATTTTGTATAATAGATTGTAACCGAATTCCTTTAAATGCGTCCTATTTTCTAATTCGATTTTATAATTATTCGGTCGGTATTTAAATAAGGTATTAGATTATTTTTTACTAAAGATATTAAAATATTAATAAGTATACTTTAAGACTTCTTATTTTATTTATTCCTTTAATTCCTCTTCGTCTTCTATAAACTATTTATCTTTATGTTATTAATTTTCAATAAATCGATTTAATTCGTATAGATTAGTAATTTATATATATTTTTTTATTATAAATTAGAAGAAGGTTTTAATACCTATAACGGTTATATTGTTGTAATATTTATATTAATCGATATTATCCTATTTAAGTTTATACCTCCTTCGAATATTTTCCCTCTAATAGTGATTATTTTTATATTCTTCTTCTAATATTGCGATATATTTTTGGCAGGTAAATAATATTTTGTTTCCTTTTATTAAAGGTAGTTTTTAATTGTAGAAGGTTCGTTCTATTTTTATAAAGTCTTTGGATTTTCCTTTGTAAATTAACTATTCTTCAAATTCTTTAAACAAATTAATAGGGTATTATAGTATAGAGGGAATATTTCTTTCATTTATAATACTAATACAATTTCTAATTCTTAAATATAATAAATAATTTCTTTTAAAATCTTTCTAACCTTCTTAATTACTTCTTTTTCATCTTTAATTTCAGGGAAGATTAAAAAGTAATTAATAGCGTTTACTAAAACCTAATATTTTTATATTCAATATTTTTTAGAAATAAAATTATATCTTAAATTAAAAATAACTATAATCTTATTGGGGAGGATACGGTTCTAAACCTTAAATATATTACGTAAGTATTAATCGATGATTCTATTATATTAGCTATTATATCCTCCAACGGTATATAATTTAAACCCTTATAGTTATTCTATATTGATTTTATTAATTAATTGATTAACAAAATTACGGTTTATAAAAATATTCCTATTTATTTCCGAATTGATAAATGTATTGTTGGTAGATAATATTTTACTATTATTTACTATAGTATAAGAAGTAAATAATATTTCCTTTCCTAAATAATTATTTAAAAAATCTTTATCTATTTTTATTACTCCTATCGCCGATTTAGTTAGATAATTATATATTAATTTAATTCTTAAGCGGGAATTTATAATACTTAAGGTAATTAATTCTTTAATTCCTCCGGTTTAATTTTGTAAGAGAATTATTCGATTAATTTATTATTATAATTTAAATTGCTATATTTATTCGGATAGTCTTTAAAATAGTAGTTAATTTACTTATAAATAAAATATTTATTTTCCTTTAGTAACTTACGGGCCTCCTTTTTAAATATATTTAAGGGATAATAGGAATTCGAATCCTTAATTATAGGTAAAGACGACGAACTTTTAACTTTATTAGAAATATTTTTATTATCCTTGTTTTTATTTTTATCTTTACCTTTATTATCTTTATATTTGGATTTCTATAAATATTAATTATTTATTAATTATTTTCTACGTATTTTTTAACTATACGTATAAAGGCTATAAAATTAATAATATCCTTACTATAATTAAAAAGAAAGCCGTTTTAAATATCAGTTGGAAATTTCTAATTAAATTCCTATTTCTAAATTTCCGTTAGACGGTTATATTCTCTAATTAGGCGTATAAAGGTACTCCTAAAATTTTATAAATTTTTATTTATTTTAAACTTTAATTTAGTAAATGTTAGAATAGCTTTCTCTTTATAATTATAATTATAATATTTATCTTTAAAATAGTTAAGTAATTATTAAAAAGTTTGACAGTAATAGAGGCTATTTCTTAAATATAGTTTTAAATTTTAAATTACTTCATTAGCAGTATAATTTTCGATATATATTTTTTTTACCTTATTATTAATAAAGTAATCGGTGTTTAATTTTAATTTATTTTAAATATAATAATATTAAACATTAAAGGATATAGTATCTTTATTATTTTTATTATAGAAGTACGGCGGGTCCTTTTTTTTAGCTAATAATCGATTAATATTATAAGTAGTAGATACAGTAGTATCTAGGGTATTTTTATAATTGGAATTGTTTTTATACGAATAATATAATTAATTGTAATTAAAATAATTCAAATTCTAAAGGATTATATTAATAATAACTTTTTTCTTTTATTTCCGTAGGTTAAGGTTCTCCTTAGTAAAATAGGTAATAATAGTATTAAAATCTATAATTTCGCTTTCCTTAAAAGCTACTTTAGTACCTAATTTTTAAATTTATATTTTAATAGTAACGAAGCTATCCGCCAATATCATTAATTCCTTTTAAATTATTATTAGGGTATCTTTAATTTAAATTACTTTAATCAATAATTTAAAGTAATTATTATATTCTTTAAATAAAATAAACGAATTATTATAGCAATCCGGCGATAGGTTCTAATTATTATATAGACTTTAATAATTAAAGCGGGAAGGGTTATAGTTATTATAATTATTAAAGTTCCGGATCTCCTAAATATTTTTATAGTTTTTATAAGTCTCCTATTCTTTTAAATGCTCGTTTTCAATATAGGTATAATTACCTATAGCGGTATTAAAGCGATTAATACTTATTTAGACTTTTATAGTTAAGTCCTCGATCTTTTTATATAATATTATATTTTTATAACGTATCCGGATAACCTCTATATTAGTAGTTAGAATTTTACTATTGTTATATGTATTATCTAATATATTTTTTAGGACAGTAATCTTCTTCTAAAGTTCGGAATTATTATTTTTAATAGCCTCCTAATGGTTCAAGAGATTTATAATATATTCGTATATTTTACTAAGGTAAATATGTAAATTAATGGTAATAACCAAATATCTTTACTATTAGGTTAAAATTACTTTGGCTAAAATAATATATAATTTAATTTTTTAAAAAATAGTATTGAAATTGGCGGAGTTTTTATAAAAAGTTTTAAAGGTAAATAGGTCTACTAATAATTAATCCTAAGCGGGTTTTATTCCGGGCGAAATAATAAGTTTAATATTCTTTACCGGTTATAGTAAAGGGTTGGAAGGTAAAGGAGGGTTTATTTCTTTTCTTTAAATAATATTTTAACTATTATATTAATTTTCGTATATAGGAATACGTATACATCTTTTTTTTAAAAAGTATAATATACGTTAATTATTTTCGTAATAATTTCTTAATTAAAAAATGTAATAGTTTTATTAATATTATCGGAGGCTTCTTTATTATTAAAATTAAATATATTGAAGGTATGAAATTAAATATCCTACTTTTCTTTAATAGTGATAATATTTATTAAATAACGACGGAAGGTATTATCCTATTTTATTATTGATTCGGGGGTAATAGGTACATCGTCGATATTAAAAATAATTTACTTAGCGGCAACCTTATTTTTCTAAACCCTAATAGTTTACTTTTAAGCCTTATTTATTTAAGTATTTACAATAATAATTATTTTCAATTATGTAGATTATTATCCTTATTTCCTAAGCGAAGTTTAACCTACCTTTTCTTTTAAAATTTACGCTATTGCAAAGGTTAATCGAAGTCGATTAGTAATACAATATAATTGCTATTTAATATAATAGGATATTTGATTTCCTCCTTAGAAATATATAGATTAATCTTATAATTATTCCGAACGACGTAGTTACGAGAGATAAATTAAATACGTTAATCCCAAGTCTATTTTAGAATTATAAAATAAAGAAGAAAAGAAGAAAATGTGTAAAGGTATGCGCGGGGTTTAAAGTTTTAATTTAGAGCCCTAATACTTGTGCCCGGTCGCCAGTACGGCAGTGCCGGTGCCGGTCCCGTGTCTGTCCTGTGCCTGCCCGGCAGGCACGACCGCCAGTGCCGTGACAGAAACTAGGTATTTCCCGCTTTATTAACGCCTCTAATAGCTTCGGCTTTAAATTTAATAGTATTAATAACGTTGAAATTATTATTATTATTACTATAACTATTCTAACCAAATTTCTTCTTCCTACCTTCGGAGATATAAATAATCTTTATACCTTCAATTCCGCTTTTTCTATTTCTAATATTAATTAGATTCTAATATTTCTCCTATTTGTATTTTATTTTGCTATACCTCTAGTATTTACTATTCTCCTATCGTTTTTTCTAAAATATTTATAGAATGAGATAACGATTAATAATTTCGAATTAATTTAAACTTATAGAATTACCGCCTTAAGAAATAATCCTATCATTAGAATTACCTCCCTTATTAGAAGTAATATAACTTAAGAATTACTTTTCAAATATTTCCTCTTCCTAACGTTTTGTAAATTTAATAAAAAACTTAAATTATCCTTAAAAATCGTTATTATCCGGGACGTTAAGTTAATGAATAACCGAAGCCCGGAATTAATCGGTAACTTTCTAATGGAATAAAAAGATTCGTATGGTATCGCTTATATTATATCGGTTAATATGAAAGATAATTTTATTTATAAAATTATAGAAAAATAATTTTATTTGAAATTTCTATAAAGTACAATCAATTTCGACCTTAATATTTATAGTACTATATTAACTATTGAAAAATTTGATTAATTCTTCGGCCGTCTTCTATTTCTATAAATCTAAATATCCGTTAGTAAAACAATTTTATATTTCTAAGTCGATAATAATTATTAAGATTTTACTAAATAATTTAAAAATATATAATAATTTCTTATATTTGGTAGAAAAATACCATTAATTATAGGTTTAATATAAACGGATTTTAGTACGCTAACTAATATAAACTGTATTACATTCTTCAACGCTTTATATTAATATATTAAAAGTTTCTGGGTCGGTCGATATATAACGCTTTATATTATTAATAGATTCAAAATAGCTATTACTTTTAATACTACTAGCGTTACTACCTCTAAAACCTCTACTACCGGGGCTTCCGCCGTTAAAACTATTATTAAACCCGGTACTATAATTCGGATTTATAATATTAATTATAGTTTTAAAGTTATTATCAATAATTACAAAGCTAGCGATTCTATTTTTTTATATTTAGATTTAAATTCTAAGGTCGGTATTCTTATTAAAGGCTTTTATTATTTCAATATTATAATTGATATAAATATTCTCTTTAACTTTAAATTCATTAAACCAACTCTTGATTTCATTCCACTAATAAATTATATTATTTTAGAAGTCCTTTTAAACTTAAATATAAACCCGCTCGTCGGCCTCTTTCTTAATAAATTTTTAGTAATAATTATTCTTTATAATATAAAAGGCTTTTGCAATAGCTTTAAGAATAATATTAAATATTAAGAGCTAAATGATATTAGTAACATATTAACGGTAGATAATGGGGTAGGTATTACTTAAATCATTACCTTAGATTTTATTATAGAAATAAACCTAGAAGAATTTATAATATAAATTTAAATTGTAGGTGCGTAGAACTATTGAAAGGCTATTTCGTGATTTATAACTCTTTTATTATTGTTTAGATAAAAGGGTATCCTCGATCCTTGAGAAATGAAATCTAATTTATAGTAATTAAAGCCGGGTTAGTGATAAGGGGGGGGGGGGGGGTTATGAACCTCATTCCGTAAAGATAAAATAATAATTTATTATATTATAGTTGAAGACTAACGTTTAATTAATAATAAGTATCTTATTTAAGAAATTAAAGTCAAAGTTACAAATACTCGTTTAAGATTCAGTCTTATTATTAATATATTTATTAATAATAATTCATTTAATATTATTATTATTTTCAAGGTAATAAAAATACTTATACTTGTTAAATATGATTGATATTATTAAATTCGAACTTTAATTATAATAATTAGCGAAGCTATTTATAATATTTCCTTAATTTTATAAAGATTAGGTCTTTTAGGTTAATTATTTAGTTATTAATAGGATAGTAATAATAGTAATATTATACGTACGTAGTATAAGTATAAGTATAATAAACTATTATAGGCTAAGGGTATTATTAAGGGTAAGTTACGATATACGTTGTTGTACAAAGGAAGTAAGAGGAGAGAGTATACGTTATCCTGGGTTATAATTAAGGTTGTATAGCCTAATAGAGTAGGTTATATAGAGCCTTAACACCCGGGCCGGTACTAATGCTATAGCTAGGCATAGAGCACGTATATGTAATCTAGCATGTGCTATAGCCTGGCACAGGGCATGCGATCTAGCCCTGTGACAGCAATAAAAGGCCTTTAAAACGTTGAAATACGGGTATTTAGTCGACGATAACAACAAAATCGTTTTTAATATTAGAATTATATTTAAGACATCCGATTACCCCCTTCTATAATACTATATTAATTACGTATCGAAAACGTAGATGATGGGGCGACCAGAAACGTAGAGGGCCGATTAATATCGAATTAATACATATCTAGAGCGATTGGAGTTAATGTAATAATAACAACCTCTTAAGCTAGCATAAAGCCAACGGAAGCCCCGGGAATTTTAAACCAATTAAAAAGAAATGAAAGAAGTTATAATAAGTATAAACGGAAATTTTTTAGGAAATTATAATAACCATTCTACGTACTTATATTTAAACCCTTTAGAATAAGAAATATATCTCAAAATAAATTCCAAAAAGATATTAACGAATCAAAAAAGATGATTATAAAAATTGCTATAATATAGTAATCCCCCCCTTTAAAAACTTGAATTATAATTGTTATGGGCCCGAATACCCTTCCTATAGGCCTAAAGAAATCTCATTCGTATTAATAGGTAGTTGAATTATTATTTCCCTTCGAATTGAATAAGATTTAATAGTAAGATTAAATAGAAAGCTTTTGCTGATTAATAAAGAATAACGTTCGATAACAGATATAATCAATATAACTAATAAGAAATACTTAAGGCCGAAGCTAAAACAATAATGAAATTATATCTTAATAGAAATTATATAGTAATATCTAGCAAGGAGAAAAGGAATGAGTACTTTAGAAATTGAAATGAAGTTATATATATTTTCTATTAGAATATAATAATTTCTTTTAAAATAATTTTAGTAATAACCTATAGTGTATTATAGGTATTTATGAATAATTTCAAATTTGAAACGCTAATAAAGGGCTTGACTAAAAAAAATAGAGTTAATATTGTCCGAGTAAAGGTATAGCAAAGGAAGTGCCGGAGCGAAGAAGGTTTTTTATTAATCGACGTATTAATAGTAAATAATAGAATACGTTCAATAAAGGACCTTTTCTTTTGATTTGAATAGGTAACGCCTTCTTTTATAAGCTTTTCGAACGGGATGTAATTTCTTAATAGTATTATAACTACTAAGAACTTAATTATCTAGGCCGGTTTTACCTTAATAAGAAGGAAATACAATACCCCCATTATGCTTCAAGGAAATACTTAGACGTAATTACGATTAAATGTAAAATCATTTACCCTTCTAATTAACAATCCAAATTTAGAGAATACTTTTCATATAACTGTAAAGAATATATTGTAATATCGAATAATTATCCGTTTATAAACGTTATATAAGGTTATATTTTAATGATACTTAGAGCGATTGATAGAATACGCCTTACAAATTATATTAATTATAATTGATAATATATTACTCTCGAATTAGAATTATTAATAGACTACCTAATAAATCCCTATTACCTTCTAATAACTTTTTATTAGAATAAAAAATAGTAATATTAATATTCCTAGTATTTTATTTAATAATTTGAAAACTTAATAGTAAAAGGTCTATTCTATCAAAAAGCGTAATGATATAAAAGAAAATATAGAATATTTGAGACCCGATTTAATACAGTATATATAGGATAGTAGCGATAAATTATTGATATAATTAATATTGTACGAAGGTTTAGCCTTAGATTATATTAGAAGTCTACCAAACCCCGATTGTCAATTTAATAATAATAAAGATTTTATATTGAATATGGTAAAGTTATATAATGGGATAGAAATTGCATTAAAATAAAAGATTCTTATAATATTATAGTGATTTAGAAATTAGGTTGAAGTGTAACTATATAGAATATATTAAATATGAAAGTATTTCACTACTAAGTATTGAGCAATATTAATTAGGGGCGTATAATAATATATATTAGTAAATACTTTGAAACCGAATAGTAGAATTATAACTAAAGGGATAATTGAGTAATAGTATTATTTAGGAAGGGAATTAAAGAAATAAGGGTATAATCAATATATTTATTAATATAGGGTTTGGGGTTTGAATTAGGCTAGTAAACCCCGTTTAAGGAAATTGTATTGAGGTTGAGAGGAAAAGATATTGTAGTAAGCAATATAAATTTATTCTTCAAATCAAAATATTCATAGAAGAGAGAATTGGGGTAGTAGAATATTTTTAGCGTCAGTAGTTAATTACTGGTTAACTTCAATAACGCTATGTAGCGAGTTAATAAGGCTTAGGAATATTATAAAAAGTGAACTCTATATTATAGTTAATTATATTCAAGTTACGGAATTATATACGCTACGTATTGAATAGTAGAAAATAGAATGTTTACAAATTAAAATTACTAAGCGTAATTAGTAGTAATCTATATTAAGGCTGTAGAAGGGCCGATGGAGCGCAATATAGGATATAGCTAGGCGCTTACAGATGCTAAGAACGGTTAGCCCGCTCCCTAGTAGCGGCCTTCGTACGGGGAATACTAGCATAGGTGGTGGCCGAGCTACGGAGCCGAAGGATGCGATATCTATTACCTTTAGCGTAGATTAGTAGTACGGTAAAAGCGGAATAGGTAACACGGTAAACGCTGATTGAAAACATATTAATATTATAAGGAGAAGTAAGAAACTTTATCAAGAGGGAGAAAGAGAAATAATTGGAGGAAGTAATAAAGAGGGAGTAGGTAGTGAAATAGTATATAAAAGTTATTAAAACAATAAAAAAGAAGAAATATTTGAATATTATAGAGGTATACATACGATTTAATAGGATTAGATTACAATACTATATGTAGTTTAATATAAATAATGAACTTATATTATACTGTTTACTAAAAATAATAAATTCCTCAATAAAATGGGTAAAAATAGGGAAAATAGGTTTACAAGTACTTCTCTTTAAAAGGAAAGTATTGAAAGTAATATTATTATATTACCGATATAGTATAAGGAAAAGGACGTTCGAATACTTTATATTAGAATATTAGGAGATGGAATAAATTTATTTGTACAGCGAAGGCGTTTTAGTATAGTTAACAAATCAAGAACAATCTTATGATAAATTTAAAATAAATGCGGAATGGATTCTATGATAGGCTCTACAGTTAGGAAGGTTATAAGAATATGAATTAGTAATTGAAATTGAACAGCCGAAAGAGGTAGAAGAAATATTAGGGGGAATAAATTAGTATAAATTAAATATATATATAAAAGACCCGGTCGATTCTAATAGTTACTTAATGGGAACAGAACTGGATCAGAACTAATAACAGGCTAATTAAGTGTATATTTAATATATAAATAGTAACTTTAGAGGAAAATTAAATTCTATTTAGATTAGAAGAATAGTAGGGTCTTGATTACTTTATATCGTTAGCGTCTAATATTATATCAGCGTTATTATAAATATTACTTTCCCTAGATATAAAAAGGTTATCTTCCGTATTAAAATCTTCATTATTATCCTCCTTAGGAATAATATTATTAAGTACGGTCTTTATACCGTAGTAAAGTTGAATAGAAGAAGAAGTATTAATTAGGTTTATATTTAGAATACGATTATAAATAATAAAGATAGTTTACTTGATATTAATAAATTTTATGAAGAGGGTTAGTAAAGGAGTTAATATAAGAATGTTATAGATTATTTATAATAGAAAGATAAGTGTTAAATTATGCTATTTAGTACGAATTACTATTACTCCTTCGCTAATATATTTGATATTAATAGTAATTATTTTAATTTTATTAGAAACAGTTTGGATAGATTTTATACCTTTGATAATATAGAGGCAAATCATAGTAATATTGTTATAAAATATAATAAGATTTATGGAAATATCAATAGGGATATATGTAAACTTTCTCTTTTTCAGTTGAATTTCAATAATTATTGCCGAATCCAAAAGCTAAACTTAAATTAAAAAGGAATGCCGAATCTGGAAACGCTAATTTCTAGTCGAAGAGTGCTCCAAAACGGATAACGATAACGGCAATTAACTTAGGAAGGTCGTTTACGTCCCCGACAACATTTTACGACGTACGCAGTAATAGCGTTATATTATTATTACTAATAAATATATTTGAAACGGTTTGTAGATTCGAGAATAGTATTTGTAATCCGCTCGTAGGAATCTCGTTATATAGTAACCTAAAGATTAAATTCGCCGAAAAGAATTCGGAGATAATATAAAAAGATAGTAAAATAATAAAAATATTTATTATTGAGGCGAATAAATTTCCGGATTACAAAATCGTTTTAATTGAGGATTATTATTAAATTTAAGAATTTTCTCTCGAATTGATAAGAATTCGTATCAGAAAAAGTAGATTTATACGATCCGAGGTTAACGAAGTTAGTAATAGCTAATTCGTGACTAAAAGGGATTTTAATAATCTAAAAAAGAGATTATATAGGGAAAAAAAACGCTTATAAAATATTAATAGAATAAACCGATATTGTAATAAAATTATTTTGAATAAAATTAATACTACCCTTTAATAGCTATTTATTGTTATTATTAAGGGATTTATTCCTACGAACTTCGAATATTGATTTATTATTAAAGGAGCTATGATTGTAATTAAACTTATAAATTAATTAAATAAAAATATAAAGGAAATAGTAATTTAAAACCTAGTTTCAAAGAAATTAGGTATAGTAATTTGAATAGTTATTAAAATATTTTTAATTAGAAATTATATTATTATATTTAATTAATTTTTTTACAGTTAGTATTACAAATATTAAATTTAGGTTATTACAATCTTTAGTATAAAAGTTTTTATTATTATAAATAACGTAAGCGTTCTTATTTGAAAAGTGTTTCAAATTAATATTAAAAAGTATAATAATATAGAAATATCAATATAGGTTATCAGGGGAAAGAATGAAGAAGTAATTATTATAAAGGTTAGATAATAGAAGAGACGGGCCGGGGAAAATAGGGGATTACTTTTAATAGAGGTTGTAATAGTAAAAATAATAATTTTCTTTGAAAAGAAACTTCCCTCTTTAAAATAGGGGAACGTACTTTTACGAACCGTTTAATATATTGAATCAAGTTTTATAATATTTTAAATAATAGGAAATTGAATATATAGTAGAACTTTAGTGTAAGGAGGATATTTACGCCTATTATAATAAAACTCAATATAATAAGGATTATTTTCATAAAATAAATTACCTTTCGAACGAAAATAATTTACTAATCTATTATAGATTATATAGGAAGTCCAGATATTGTACCTTTGATAAGAAAGAATATTTATTTTCGAGGAAAATAATAGTAAAAATATCTATAATTTATATTAAAAGATTATATACATTTACCCCCTATTAGAATCCAATTAAAAGAAGGGTATTAGAACTAGTAATAAAGATAGAAGTAAAGGATATTAACCTCCCTAATACCCCCCCTATCTTCAATATATATTTTACTATAAATCTAAGGAAATAAATTGGAAAAATGGGAGAAAGGGAATAGCCGAAAAGAATAACTGGACCGACCTCTTATCTAACATTAATAATTTAAGGCCCAATTAATATATTTATATATTTTTATAGCGTAGGAGGTGAATATTATTATAATAATATCATTTTAATACGTTCGACCTGTGAAGGCACGTGACGGGCGAGGTAGGGCTGCAGCGTTGTTGACGTTCAACATAGAATTTACGATTAAAGAGTAAAATAAAAGGTAAAAGTTGTGCGGGCAGCTGGGCTAGAAGATATACCTTTAGAATTAAGGTATTCGGATTACTCTCCTTATTTAATTTATAACTAATTGAATCACTTATATTATAATAATTACATAATGCAATTGTATACCTAGGTATAATTATAGAATTAATAGGGCTAAGTTTTAATATTACCCCCTCCGTAATTAAGGATTCTACATTTAAAATCGAAAAGATTTAATTTCAATATAGTTCAAATTTATAGCCTTTTCCTTACGACCACTTTCCAAATAAAGGAAGGGTACCCTTAAGGTAGTTTATAATACAATTTAGGAACCTTTACTCTTATTATTATATTATTAAACTAATCCTACGAATTGTTATTACTTATATAAAATTATAACTTCTTATTAATTTAATTATACCTTCTTTTTATTTATGTAAATAATTTAATTTTTAATAATTTTACTTATATTCCCTCAATCAATATATCGTCTTCCTTATAGCCGGCCAATATCAAATCCTTTATTCAGGCGCCTTTCTATATATATAAATAATAAAGTAGGTTAGACTTCTCTAAGTTTATATTATAGAAAACTTTAAATATATTAGGTATATTTTTATAATCTTAAGCGAGATACTAAGTAGGATCCGGGTCCTAACCTTTCTATTCCGTTTAATAGTGAAATGTATCATAAATTAATTATAATATTATAATTCTTACGACATCCTATTCTTTTTAATCTCTAACTATTTTTCTATTAAAATTCTTACTTATTTAACTTAGTAGGGGATTATTTAAATATTTATGAAATTGGTTAAGGTAATATACTTTAATAGTTTGCTATATAAGTAATAAATCTAATTCGTAGGAGAAATTAAATAAAGTTTTAACATAGTATAATATACGGGTAAGAAGGAAGTTAAATTTATTATTAAGTCTATCGGTAGTTTAGGATTTTTTAATAATAAATATGCGATTTCCTACCCCGAAGTTGGGCTCGCGCTAGTATTTATTAGTTTATATAATTTATTCTTCTTATTTTTTTGTTATAGTAGCGCGAACGGATTCTTAGAACCTACATAGAATTTTTAATACCTCTTAAGCTTCCTTCCTTAAATATTTTTCCTTTACTAAGGTTAATATTATAGTCCGTTAATCCTAATAAAATGGAAATAATATCAAATAATTTATAATAGCTTTATATAGGAATATACTAATATTTTTATAGGGGAAAGAAATTTAAATAGTATTGAGGGCTAAGAATACTTCTAATTAATTATTTTGATTATAGTTGATAAATAGTTGGAAGTATTAATTAATATACTAATTTATAATTTCTATTTGGTTTGTAGTTTAGGAATATCCGGAAGAAAATAATTTCTATATAATATTTAAAATTTTTACGATTTCGTTAATAAAGGAGGAGATAAACTATAGATTATCATTATTAACTATTTTTTCTAGGTAGCTATATACCCTTTAGGGGTTGTGGTAATAGAGGTAAATTGTTTATTTAGCGGTTATAATATTTTTATATAGGATATACTATAATACTTTAAATAAGCGATTTACTATTACTATTATATTATTATAGCCCCGCCTATCCTTTAATATAGTTTTAAAATCGATAATAATATATTACTATAAATAATTAGGTATACTTAAAGGATATAGGAGATTAGGGGTCTTTTTACGTAGGACCTTTGAGATTTTATAAATTTAATAATTATTAATAAAATAATCGATATTATTAAATATACTTACCTATTAATATTATTAGGATATGAAACGGCGGATTTTATTTCGGCCGGGATATTTAGTAATTAAATGTATATAAGTTTTGTAAATAAGAATGTAGTAGAAATTTCTTTTAGGGATTACAAATCGGTTTCTTTTCTTAAGTAATAAATTATTTAATTGTATAATAAATTTGGGGTTACTATTCTCTACTTTTATTTAGTAAACTACTAATATAGGGTTTTCATAATTAACTTTTAAACAATATATTGATTAATTCTATTTTTAATAGTAATAGAGGTTCTTCTCTATTATTTAATAAATAGAATTCTACTATCAATATCTATATTTTATTTATAAGTATATTTCCTTTATTTCTAATATAAGAATATATTTTACAGTTATTCTATCGGAATAAATAAAAAATCTTTTAATTTTATTTTTCATTTTTAATAATTTAGAGATCCTTCGATTTTTAGGAAAATATATTAGCTACAACGTTCTCTTTACTTAGGTAATAAATAAATTTAAAAGTATATTAGGATATAAATTCGGTTTATCTAGCTTGTTAGGAATTAAGAAATTACTTAATAGAAAGTATTCTAATATTTAATAATCTATTATAATTAAGAATAGGTAGACTCCTATTAATGCTATATGTTAAATTTCGAAAACTTTTATTACCGCTAATAATTCTTTATTGTAAATAGTATGATTTATTTCCGCTAAGAGTATAGTTTCTAAATAGAAAGTTATTGGATATTATTTTTTATCTTCGGATTATTATTATAATATAATATTAATGTATATTCCGTTCGAAGCGTCGGTTTTTACCTAGGTAGGCTTTTTATAATAGAAATACGTAAGAATTAGTTTTTTTAATAAACAATCTTTCAATTTATTAAAAGCTATTCAATATTCCTCGGTTTATTGAAAAAGTATATTTCTCTTAATAAAATTAGTTAATAGACGTATAACCCTTCTAAATTCTTTTATAAATTTGCTATAAAAGTTATAGAAGTTGATAAAAAATTAAATTCCCTTTACGTTAATAAGTTCCTTCTAATTATAAATAATAAAGATTTCTTCGGGGTCTATAGAGATACTATCGATAGAAATAATAAATTTTAGGGATTTAGTAGAAGTTATATAGGATTTTTAATTTTTAGTATCGGTTTATAGTCTAGTGTTTCGGAATTTTTCTAGTATTTTCTTGATGTATATCCCGTACTCCTCTCTAATCACTAAGAAAATAAAGATGTTATTGATATAAGTACTATAGAAATCGTTTAAGTAATTTATTAAAGTTTTATTAATAAATCCCTAGCAAGTAGTTAATTTATTTATTAATTTAAAAGGAAGGACTTTATATTTATAAACGCTATAGCGCGTACGGAAGGTAGTAAAATCTTTATTATTAGGGAATATACAAATACGGTAGAACGTTTAATAAATATTAATTTTAATGAAAACTTTTGTTTTGGTAAAATGGGTAATAATTTTATTAATTAGGGGTAGGGGGTATTAATCTTTTTTAAAAAGGATATTAAGTTTATAGTAATTTATATAAAATTTTAATCCTTTATTAATTTTAAGTATAAAAAGTACCGGGGTATATTATAAAATAATATTTAATTCGATAAACCCTTTATTTAAATTCTTCGCAATATAATCTTAATACGCCTTGAATTCCTTAAGGGATATTTTATAAAAGGGGCTATAATGAAGGTCTTTGAATCGGATTTTTTTTCTTAGAGGGATATAGTAATTAATATTAAACTAAAAATCGGGAGGACATTTAATTTGATTTCATTAAAAACTATTGGGAAATTATAGTATTAATTAGGGATTTCTTTAAGAATTTTTTAGTATAATTCTATTTTATTTATTTCTAATAACTTATTACGAATACGTTTCTTATTTTTAATAGAATAGTCTAATTTATATAGGTTAATAACGTTAAAATATATTTTTTTTACTATTTTATTGAATAATTCAATATTACTAAATATAAAGTTAACCGATTATTTTTTTAGTTTATCCCTAATTATATTTTAATTAGTATTAGCTATACGTATTGTATAATAGGTATAGGTTTTAAGCAAGTATCGGCTTCGCTTTTCGAAATATAGATAATAAAAATTCTTTAAATTCCGGTAAAGAATTATCGTCTTATTCGAATAATTAGCGATTTATCCAGTTGAAATATGATTTTATTATATTAAATAATAATAACCGGTTTAAATATTTTCAAATAATTACGAAGAATTCGTAGGAAGGAGTAGGAATTATTTAACGATTTTATAAATATTCCCTTCCCAACTCGTTAATCCTTTAAAGTACGGTTTTATAATTATTACAACCGTTTTAATATTATTTATGTTCTTTGTTTAATAAAGCCTTTCAAAATTTAGTATCCTTTTGGAAATTAGGATATTTTATTAGAGAGGAATCTTTCCTAATTTCAAAATCATAAAATTATTTAATTTTTAATTAAAGGAAAATAGTAGTCGGGAATATATTAAGTCGATAAAAACATTATTTTTTACTAGTTATATATTACCGATAATTATATTGCATTTTGAATTTAGTAAAACAATAACTTATCAATCCTTAATTTTAAAAACTTTATTTTCTAATATATCCTTTTAACGTAATATTAATTAAACTAGGTTAGGCTTTTTTATACGGTATAACGTATCTGGGGTCGAAATTGCTATAAAGGGGTAAATTGAATAATTTTTATAATTTATAAATAAGGGATAAATCTATAATAATATTAATATCGGCTCTAATATCAATAAGGCTATTAGGAACTGTAATAACAATTCTATTAAATATTATACTATATATTATAAGAAAGGAATATTTTCTTCCCAAATAATTATAGAAATGGAAATTTAGGTGTTATATATTAAAGATATCTATTATAATAAATATTTTACCCTAAGGAGAAACTTAGCCTAAGGTATTTAATTTCCCTTAATAACATCCGAAGTAGCGTCCTCTTTATTGGAAGAAATAAATTTATTATTATTAGAAAACGGGGTATTAAATAGATCCTTGAAATTCGAAGAATCTTTACCCTAATTAATATCGGTAATAGACTTAAACAAATATAAAGTATTTAGCGAATTTTTCCTTATAGGGGTATTCGTTATTTATATATCCCTTCCTATAATAATTAAAGTAACGGCCTTCGTAGGTAAATTCCTTCATTTCCTCCGGTGTAGGACGTTCGAATATAGGAATCTTTATTATAATTTTAGGGGTAGTAGTAATTTCTTTAAAAGTCTTTATTATAGCAAAAATTTTACTTTCTATTATATTAGCGGTTTTTTAAGGTATTTATTTTATTGCCCTTATTAAATAAATTAATAAGAAGGATATAATTATTAAATTGTTCGGAAGGGTTTAAATAGGTAAATTCTATTATTTAGCGGAACTCTTAGGTAATTTTGCAACGAAAATTACTTTTCTATTAATTATAGGGGTAGCGGTATTAATTAATTAAATATAAAAAAGTATTTGTGAAAATTTGGAAGCGTTTATTATATTTCACTTTTAAATTATTAAATTCCGCAAAAGCTTTTTGGTACGTATTATAATTATAATATTCCTCCTATAAGTATTTTAATAGGTTATTAGAAATAATTAATTAGTTAGGGTAATTAGGATTGAAATAAGGGAGTAGAATTTAAATTATCTTACTAATTAAATAGTTAGTAATATAACTAAACTTCTATTAATTATTATCGAAATAATTAATATTAATTTCAAACTTTATTTTAATTCAATAATATTAAACGTCGAAATTAACTTTATCCTTTTTATTATTATCATGGAATTTTCTAAGACTCTCCTCTTTAATAAGATATTTATTATTATTAGAATAAATTATAAAAGTAGCGGTTGTAATTAGAATATTAGAACGAAAATAGTTATTACGTAGGGGGTTCCGAGGGGGAGGGCTATTTTGAATCCCTTAGAAGTAATAGATTTATTAATATTTCTATTAAACTCGTTTAAATTTATACCGCCGGTAATAATTTTATTAATAATATTAAATATTGTTTTAGGGAGGCTAATAAATATTTATTTTCCTTCTTAAATCGTTAATCTTCTATAAAAGTTTATTAAAAACTAATATTAGAAATATAGAAATTACTATTAGAGGCTAGAGGGTTAAGGTTTCTATCTATAATTTTTTTAAATAGTCCGGCTATAATTAAATTAAAATAGTTGGCTTAATTTTCGAAGATAGAGAGGTTTTTATTAATATAATTAAATATATTATAGAGATTGTTAGATTATTTTATAATAGTTATAAAGGAAATAATTTCGAGGGACTTTTAAATTAAAGCGATAAATTAATTGTAAGTTATTAATCTATTAAAGGATTTAATTTTAGCGTCGCTTTTACCTTTTAAGGTTATAAAGGTAAATAATATAAAGGCGTTTCTATTATGATAGAAATAGTCGAATAAATTATAGAAGTATTCTTTTAAGTTGCGAATTGGTATTTCCTTATTAAGAAAGTAATATGTACGACGAATAATAGGTTAGATATAATTAAAATGATATTTATAAAATTCTTTATGGGTAAAATTTAATAAATTAAATTCTTTATTATCGTTATTATTAATGTTAATTATATAAGAGGTAGCGCCTTAGAATTTACGGTTAATAAAATTGTTAGGATTGAAGGATTTACGTTTAACTTCGGAAGGGGGAAGTTTGCCCGCTTTAGGAGCGTACATCTATAGAATATTAAAATTAAAATAGATATAACGCTATTATATAGCTTCAATATTATTACGAGCTATTATAGCGGCGGGGTTTTTCTCAATCATTATTAACCTTATTAATAATCGGTTTAATTTCTTCTTCGGAATTCTTTAAAAAAGGAAGGGGGTAATTATAATATACTTCGCGTTGAATCTTTTAACTATACCCTAATCGTTAATTCTAATAACTATATTATAATACTATAGCCTTTCTTTTTTAGGTAGGATATTTAATACCGTCCTCGGTAGAGAGATAAGTCGTAAATAGTATAAAGGTATATAATAGGCGAGGTAGGGCTATAACGTTATTAACGTTTAATATAGAATTTATAATTAAAGAGTAAAATGAAAGATAAGAATTATACGGGCAGTTAGGTTGGAAGATATACTTCTAGAACTAGGGTGCCCGGACCACTCTCCTTATTTAATTTAAAACTAATTAAATCGCTTGCATTACAACAATCGTACAATGTAGCCGTATGCCTGGGCATGGTCATAGAACCAGTGGGGCTGGGCCTTGACACGACCTCTATTAAAAACATAACCCCTACCCCAATTATAACAGAATTAGAAAGGACTCTATTTTAAAGTAATTAATATTTTATGCAGAAATATTTTATTAAAACGTGGGGAAGTTGTAGAAAAGGGGGAAATTACTATTTAAATAAAGGGAGATTTATAATATTATAGCGATTTAGGAGCTAGGTAGGAATTTAAATAAAGATATTTATTATTTAAACGATAGGAAATATTTTAGGGTAAGTTATTTGGAAAAAGGAAGGGCGTTAATATATATAAATAAGAAGTAGAATTTTCAAGATTAAAATTTCCAATTAGGGAAGAATTAAATAGTAATAACTTTTGAAAGTTTTTAAGAATTGGTAATTATTTACTCTATTTACTTTCCTATTCTAATATAGGGAATATTGGAATATTAATAGAAATTTCCCCTCTTTAAATTTGTAAAAGTAGAACCCCTAGTAAAATATTAAATTGCTACTAGGGATTATAATTTCTATTATTCTAATTGAAATATAGAAATTAAAATCAGTTTAAAGACTATCAGGTTTTTAATACCGATACGAAAATAGTATTTTAAGTTATTAACCTTCCAGGGCAAATCGATAAGATAAAATAATATAATATTTTAAAAAAAGGATAGAATAATTAACTATATATAATTATTACTAGGGGTAAAAGTCGAATATTAAGGTACGTAATAGTATGAATAAAACAATTTGGATTATTAGCTTTAAGAAATTTAAATGTATACGAAAAGGAAAAGTAAGAAAGTAAAAAAAAGAGGCTATAATTAAAGTTTAATAAAAATAGAGAAGGTATAGAATATAGCAGAAAAGTAAATATCGATTCTAAATAGACTTAAAACGATAAAAGAATTCGAATTCGGTTTCGATAAGTTCGACGGAGAATTATTTAGTATAATAGAAAAATTCATCCTATATTAGAAGAGAGGTTGGGGGAGGAGAATAGGTTAATAGAATTTGGAATATAAAATGGTAATAAAAGAAGTGAAAAGAAATATTAGGTATAGTTTAGGAATTAAATATCTTCGCATTAAAAGGAATTTATAGAAGTATTTATAGTAAAGAGATATAGAATATTAAAGGTTTAATAAGCAAAATAGTATAAGGCGTTATGATATACTAAAAGATCATAAAGATCATAATTAATTTTGATCATTAAATTAATAAACGTAAATTAAAAGTTACCATTAAATAGACCCTCTTAAATTCCTAACCTTTAAAATATATAAGGGGGTAATAGAAATTAATATTTATGATAGTAAAATTAAAATCCTTACCGACCGTTTTTTCCTTAAAGTAGAAACTTCTATAAGTTATTTACTAAATCAGGTTTAATTATCAAATAGTAGTAAATTAACAGTTATCAATAAACTAGTTATGGAGGAAAATATTTAAGATAGTTTTCTATAATTAATTCTTAATGAGGTACTAAATATTAATTAATTTTTCAATAGATTTTTGAAAATATATAGGGAATTATTCAGGTAGGTTGTAACGGACCTAACGGCTGTAAATCTCTAATTTGGATATTTTCTTTAGCAATTTGAAAATACGAAAGTAATTATATTTGAAAATTTGGAGAAGAATATTATTCAGTAAAAGTTTACCGACGTATAGAAATTTATACTACTATTTAATGACGTTAGAAAAATATTCGAAACTTTAATTATTAAAAGGTTTATATAAGCTATAAAAGAACTTAATTTCTTACCGGAAGGTTAAATAAGTAATCAAATAAACTATTCGGTTAAATTTACTATTAGGGTAGTAATTTATACAGTTTATATAATATAGAAAGTTAGGACCATAATGTCCATAATATTCTTTAATTTGAAAAGTGTATTTAATAGGGTGAATTATAAGTAATTTTTATATACTTTATAGGAAATATAATTCCTATATTAAATCTTTTATTGGATAGCGAGTTTTATAAATCAAAGGAAGGGCTCCCTCTTTTTAATTATTAGAATCTTAATTCATATATAATTATTATAGGAGTCCTTCAAAATTTATCCATTTCCTTTATTTTATTTATCCTCTTCATTAAGCTGCTATACTGAAAATTAATTACAATTCAAAATACCATTACTATTAACTTTACAAATAATTATAATATAGTTACTATAATCTAAATAATAAAAGAGAATTGCTGGACCCTTTAAATAGTATAGGAAATATATTCGGAATAGGCCTAAGAAAGAAGGATAGAATTTGAAGTAAATATAATGAAATTAATATCTTTTATACGGACGAAGGAATTACAAATGGAGATTCTCTAATTTATGGATATTATTCTGAAATTAACAGAATTAATAAAATTCTTCAATAGATAATTAGACTATAAGTTTAAGTATAGATTTATTGAAAAAAGAAGATAGCTATCTAAATAAATATAGTTACGAAATTAGTAGCGAGAATTTAGGGTTGCTTCCTTACTTACGCGAGGGAGATATATATTAAGTGTATTCCTAGTACGATTGTGTATAGAATATTAACCTTCTATTAATTAAGTAAAGTTTATAATAAATTACGAAGGGTTATAATTAAATTGATTAAATACTAAATTCAATATTTCAAATTTATTACTAGAATATATAAGGCTATCTTAATTGGAAGGTCTAAAATAGAAACGTTCTATCTATTATTCGATTTCTATTTGAATAAACGGGTCCGGGCCTTCGAAATAAAGTTCGCCCGTACAAATTAAATTAAATTCGTGTGAAGAATAGTAATTTAAATAAACAATTACGTTTAAGTAAAGAAAGTAAAAAAATCAATTACCTATTAATAATTTGGAGAATAATACTATTAAAGTTGGGTAGGCCGAAATATAAATACCGACGGAAAAAATACTAGTAATAGTAATTCGACTTCCTTTTAAAATAGAGATATTACTACCTATATTGTAAATATTAGAATTGATAGTTATCGCCCGGGAGAAATAATTGAATAATATAACGTAAAGAGAGTACGAACTTCATTATGATTACTAATTAGCGGCGGCAATAACTAAATTAAATTAATAATACAAATTTACTATTACCAACCTTAAAAAAGAACTTCCGGAACCTAGAAACGCCGATTTCTAATCGAGGAATACCCTAAAACGACTAACGATAATAGTAATTGAGTTAAGAAGGTTATTTATATCCCTTATAACATCCGGCAACGTATATAGTAATAATCTTATATTATTGTTACCGATAAATATATTTAAAGGTGTTCGTAGGCTTGAAAATAACGTTTATAACCCGCTCGTAGGAATTTTATTATATAATAACCCAAAAACTATATTCGCTAAAAGGAATTTAGAAAAGATGTAGGAAGATAGCGAAACGATAAAATTATTTATTATTAAAGCGAATAAATCCTTAGATTACAAAACCCTTTCGACTGAAAATTATTATTAGGTTCGAAAAATCCTTTTCGAATTTATAAAAATTCGTATTAGAAAAAATGAATTCATACGACTTGAAGTTAACGAAGTTAGTAATAATTAATTCGTTATTAAAAAGGTTAATAATAATAGGAAAGGAAATTATATAGGAATTAAAGAAAAGCGTTTATAAAACGCTAAAAGAATAGGCCAATATTATGATATAAATTATTTTAAGTAAGATTAATAATACCCTTTAATATTTATTTACTATTATTATTAAACAATCTACCCCTTTGAACTTCGAACGCTAATTTACTATTAAAGAAATTATAATCGTAATTGAATACTTAAATTAATCGAACGAAGATATAAAGGAAATAGTAGTTAAGATTTTAATTTTAAAGAAATTAAGCGTAATAATCCGGATAACTATTAGGATATTTATATTTAGAAATCATATTATTATAATTAATAAATCTATTAATAATTAATATTAGAAGTGTTAAATTTAAGTTATTAAAATGTCTAGTATAAAGGTTGTTATTAGTATGAATATAGTAGGCGTTCTAATTCGAAAAATATTTTAAATTAATATTAATAAGTATAATAATGTAGAGATAATAATATAAGTTTCAATGGAACAGAATAAGGAAACGGCTATTATAAAGGTTAAATAATGGAAGAAACGGGCTAAGGAAGATAGGGGATTCCTCTTAATAGAAATTATAATAGCGAAAGTAGTAATCTTCTTCTAAAAAAAAACCTCTTTTTTTAAAACCGGAGAATATACTTTTATAAACTATGTGATATATTATATTAAATTTACTAATACTTTGAATATTTAAAAATTAAATATTTAGTAAAATTTTATTATAAAGAGGACGCTTACGCTTACTATAATGAAAGTAAATATCATAAAGATTATTTTAATGAAATAAATCACCCTTTAAATGAAGATATTTTACAAATCTATTATAAATTATATAGAAAATTCAAATACTATACTTTAATAGAAAGGAACATCCGCTTTTTAAAAAAATAATAGTAAAAATATCTATAATTTATATAGAAAAACTATATATATTCACCCCTTATGAAAATTTAGTTAAAGGAAAAGTATTAGAATTCATAATAAAAATAGAAGTAAAAAATATGAACCTTTTTAACGTCTCTTTTATTTTTACCATATATTCTATTATAATTTTAGAGAAGTAAATCGGAGAAATAAGAAAATGGGGACGACCGAAAAAATAATTGGACCGACCTCCCGCTTGAAATTAATAGCCTAAAGGCCGATAAATATATTTATATATTTTAAAACGTAGGGAAATAATATTATTCTAATAATATTACCCTAATACATTTAACCTCTGCTAAAAATATAACCCCTATACCGACTGTAATTAAACTAGAAGGAACCCTATCTTAAAGTAATTAATAATTTATTTAAAAATATTCTTTTAAAATATAGGGAAATCGTATAAAAAAGGGAAATTACTATTCGAATAAAAGGAAACTCATAATATTATAGCAATTTAAGAACCGGATAGGAATTTAAATAAAAATATCTACTGTTTAAAGAATAAGAAATATTTTAAGGTAAATTATTTAAAAAAAAGGGAGGGCAATAATATATATAAATAAGAAATAGAATTTCAAGGATCCAAACTTCTATTCGGGAAAAGATTGAATAGTAATAACTTTTAAAAATCTTTAAAAATCGATAATTATTTATTCTATTTATTTTCCTATTTTAACGTAAGAAATACTAAATCATTAATAAAAATCTCCTTTCCTCAAATTTCTTAGAATAAAACCCCTAATAGAATATTAAATTACTATTAAAAATTATAACCTCTATTACCCTAATTAAACTTTAAGGAATGGGATTAATCTAAAGGTTATAAAGCTTTTAATATAAGTACGAAGGTAATAGTTTAGTTTATTAACCCTCTAAAGCAAATTCATAAAATTAAATAACGTAATATATAGAGAGAGAAATAGGATAATCAATCATACATAATTATTATTAAGGATAGAAGCCAAATATCAAGGTACGCAACGGTATAAATAAATCAATTTAGATTATCACCTTTCAAAGATTTGAATTTAGATAGAAAAGAAAAGTAGAAAAATAGAAGAGGAAGGAAATTATAATTGGAGTTTAATAGAAACGGAAAAGGTAAAAGATATAATAGAAAAGCGAATATTAATCCTGGATAGGATCGAAATAATAGAAGAATTCGAAATCGGTTTCGATAAACTCGATAGAGAATTATTTAATATAATAAAAAAGTTCATCCTATACTAAAGAAAAAATTAGGGGAAGTAAACGGATTAATAGATTTTGAAATATAAATTAGCAATGAAAAAAGTAAAAAAGAAATATTAAATATAGTTTAAGAATTAAACGCCCTCGAATTAGAGAGAATTCGTAGAAATATTCATAATAAAGAAATACAAAATATTAAAAGTTTAATAAATAAAATAGCGTAAAGCTATTATAATTATATCGAAAGACTTTATTTATTTTTAATTATTAGAATAATAAATACAAATTTAGAATTACTACCTAATAAACCCTCCCAAACTCCCAACCCTTAATATATATAAAAAGGCAATAGAAATCAATACCTATAGTAATGAAATTGAAATTTTTACCAACTGCTTTTTCTTTAATGTAAAAGTCCCTATAAATTATTTATTAAATTAAATCTAATTACTAAACAGTGGCAAATAGATAAATATTAATGAATCAATTATAAAGGAGGATATCTGGGATATATTTTCGTAAATAACGTTTAATAAGATACTAAATATTAATTATTATTTAAATAAATCTTCAAAAATATATAGGGAACTATTTAAACGGGCTATAATAAACTTAATAGCTATAAACCTCCGGCTTAGATATTTCCCCTAATGATTGAAAAATATAAAAGTAATTATATTTAAAAAAGTAAGGAAAAACGTCGCTTAATAAAAGTTCGCCAGCGTATAGAGATTTATATTATTACTTAATAATATTAGAAAAATCCTCGAAACTTTAATTGCTAAAAGGTTTATATAAACCGTAAAAGAATTCAACCTCCTACTGGAAGGCTAAATAAGTAATTATATAAACTATTTAACCGAATTTACTATTAGCGTAATAACTAATATAATTTATATAATATAGAAACTTAGGGCTATAATATCCCTAATACTTTTTAATTTAAAAAGCGCATTTGATAAGGTAAATTATAAATAGTTTTTATATACGCTATAGGAAATACAATTCCTATATTAAATTCTCTACTAAATAGCAAATTTCGTAAACTAAAGAAGGGGTTCCCTTTTCTTCAATAATGAAACTTCTAACTTATATATAATTATTATAAAAATCCTTTAAAATTCACCTCTTTCCCCTATCCTATTCATCCTTTTTATTACGCTAGTATATTAAAAATTGTTTACAATTTAGAATATTATGACTATCGGATTTATAAACGATGTTGATATAATTACTATAGTTTAAATGGTAAAAAGAAATTACCGGTCCCTTTAAGCAATATAGGAAATATATTTAGGATAGGCCTAAAAGAGAGGAATAGAATTTAAAATAAATAAAATAGAATGAATATATTTATACGGACGAAAATATCAAGAATGGAAACATTTTATTTTAGAGACGTTATTTTAGAATTAATAGAATCGATAAGGTTCTTTAGGATATAATTAGACCGTAAATTTAATTACAAAATAAATATAAAAATAGTAAAGAAAAAGATAATTACCTAAATAAATATATTTATATGATTAGTAACGAAAGTTTAAGGCTACTCCTTTACCCGGGTAAAAGAAATATATATTAAATATAATTGAAATATAATTATATATATAATATTAATTTTCTACTAACTAACCGAAATTTATGGTAAATTATAAGGAATTATAATTAAACTAATTAAATATTGAACTAAATATTTAAGAATCGTTACTGAAGTATATAAAGCTAGGCTGGTCAAAGACCTTAAAATAAAAATATTCCATTTATTATTTAATTTCTATTTAATTAAATATGTCTGGACCTTCGATAAAAGAATCGCCTATACAACTTCAATCGAATTTATCTAAAGGATAATAACTTAAATAATTAATTATATTTAAGTAAGGAAGGTAAGAGGCTGACTATTTATTAATAAACCAAAGAATGATATTATTAAAGTTAAATAAGCCGAAGTATAGGCGCCGATAAAGAATTTAATAGCAATCGCAATTAAACCTCCCTTTCAAATAGGGATACTATTACTTCTATTATAAATACTAAAACTAACAGTTATCAACCGGGAAGAGTACTTAAAAATTATAATATAAAGAAAGTAAGTATGTTACTATAACTACTAATTAATAGTAATAATAGTAAAATTGAATTAATAATATAAACTTACTATTGTTAACCTTACGCCTAAATTTTATAATAAAGTTATTAAAAAATATATCATCTTTATTTAGTAAAGAAATAAGAAGGTATTAAAGATGGAGGAAGAAGAATTATACCTTTTAACGAAAATAAAGAAGTCCCTTCTAATTCAAGCGAAAATAAAGATTATTAATTTTAGGACTTTCCTTTTTAAAAGGAGGGTCCCGAACGTTATAATACCTATCTACTTATATAAATTTGGGAAAGAGACGTTCGGCTTGTGAGGGCATGCACATCCACGAGCGAGAGCCAGCGCAGGGAAGGATATAGCACAAATCAAATATAAAACTAAAGCTAAAGAGGGAAAAGGAAGAAGTTCAAGGGTGTACTGGCTGCGCGGGTTTAAATGTGCGTGCGCCAGACCCTTAGTGGGTCGCCTATACTGAACCGCGAAAGCGGTACGGTATTACGTAACCTTAGACTTCTAGGGAATTATAGAACCGGGCTATAATGTTACCCTCCCCTCCGTCGGAAAGGCTTAACCCTAGAGCCGTTATTCATAATTAGAATATATAGGATAAAGAAGAGAAAATAAAAAAGAAAAAAAAAACTTCCGTATAAGCTTATTTTAAACTTACAACGTCTCGCTTTCTAAATATATTAAATACCTTTAGGGTAGGGATACGATTATTCTATTATATTATCTATCCAATCCTACGGACGTTGTTAATTTATTAATTTCGAATATTATTTTCCTATTTATAATCCTATACTAATATTATTAAATCCTCCTCCTACGTAATGTCTTTCTACGAATTACTATTATTAGAGTATTATTATTTTAATTAATATCCGTATTATTATTAAGCTATATTTTTAAATAATTAGGGGGTCCCGGCTTATTTAAATATTTATTGTAATATTCCTTTAACTTCTTTACCGTATTTTTAAAACCTTCCGTAAAATATTATTTAAAATCCGAGTCTTAACCCTTCTATTTTATTTAATATTATAATTTATTATTTATAATCTTCGACGATAATATTTTATATACTTCCTATTTTTCTTCGCCGTTATTTATAATAATTTTACTTATTAAATTCTATTTAGTTTATTTTAATAATAGATTACCTAGATCTCTTTTTAAACGTTCTGTATAAAATACCTTCTTACCGCGCTAGGAAGCTAGAAGTTTAAACTCGTATAAGAACTTTTTATTATTTAAATATAATATATAATCCTAGTTAATAGGAAGTCTAGTTTATTATTAGGGCGATTAATAAACTAGTATTTTTTTAATAATAAAAACCTTATCGCCTACTATAAAGTCGGGGTTTCGATAATATTTATTAAGTTATATAATTTATTATTACTATATCTTATTAATTACTTTAATAATTATATTCTTCAATAATCCTAATCATTTAACTATAGCCTATACTTTTATTCGGTTAAGTCTCTCCCAAGCCGGTAACCCTATTAGAATAGTCCGGTTTCGCTAATTGAAAGATATAGGTATAAGGTATTTTATAATTATTTTATAGGGTAATAGATTATTTAAATTCTTATAGGGGAGCGTTGCTTATATTATATTTAATGTTAGTAGCGCTATTGATTAGTTGTTTTAATTATAATTAATAAATAGCTATAATTGCTAATTTAGATATTAATTTATAATTTCCGCCTATCCTGCTATTTATAAATGTCCCGGGCTATTTAACTTTTAGGTAATTTTTAGTAATTTAGTTAATTCCTATATAAAATTAGAAATAAATTAGGGTCCCTAATTATTAATAATTTTATTAGGGTATTTAAAGATTTAATAAGGATTATAATAATATATTTTTATAATTTATTTAACTATAATTATATTTCCGTAGGGGATGTATTATAATATTTTCGAAAACTGATGTACTATTACGAATATATTATTAAAACTTCTCTTATCCTTTATATTAATTTAAAATTCATTATTATATTTTATTAAGACCGTTTATTTTTTATAGGTATTAAATAGAATTTCCTTAAAGTTCTATTACGAAGATACTTTAAAGTTTTATAATTATAATAGTTTATTATAAAGTAATTTATATCTATTATTATAGTAGGCTATTAGTATTAACCTTAAATAAGCCTCTTAATTTCAATTTTTTTAAAGTAAATTATTAATATTTGGGAATAAACGTCCCGAATGAAATATATCCGAATATCTTTATCTTTAGGAATAATTAACTTACCTTTATAATATAGGAGGCTATTATTTATTATAAATAAAGTATCCGGTTATTTAGCTTTCTCCTTATATATTAATATAGAATTACTTTTATAATTTAAAGTTAGTAAACGGTTTAATAAAGTTATCTCTATTAATTCCGCTATACTTATTTTGGAATTTCTAATACTATTATTTAAAAGGGTTAATTCGGCTCCTAAAGTTATAATGATAGCGATTTTAATTATTAGGATTATATATATTTCTATAGTATTCGTTTCCTCTTTATCCCCTACGAAGATGAAAAAACCTTTTTCGTTAAATTTCAAGAGCCGAAGTATATATTAATCGTCCTTTTTAACTTTTATTATTTTTAGATTTTTTGATTTCTACGATAGTATATTTGCTACTATATTTTCCTAATTAGGATAATAAATTATATAAAATTAATATTCGGAGAGGGTCTTTAATTATTTTATTTATTAATTATTTAATAACCTCTTACTCCCGAAGTATTTTAATATTTAATAGTCTATAATAATAGTAAATAGTGCTACTCCTTTTAATTTAAACCTTTATTATTTTATTATTTTTACAATAATTAATAATTCTTTATTGTCAATTAAGTAATTTAATTCAATTAGAATTATTATTTTTAAATAGAAAATTATTAAGTACTATTTATTATCTTCATATTTTTAACTCATAATATTAGCGTAGACTCTATTAAATAAATTTATTTCGATTTTCGATTTACTATAATAATTGAAATAGGTTAAAATAGGAGCGTTTAAGAGGATGCCTTTAAACTTCTCAAAGGCTTTTTAATATCTTTCTATCTATATAAAGAGTTGATTTTTCTTAATTAAATTCGATAATAATTTCGCTATATAATTAAAGTCTTTAATAAATTTGTAATGGAAGTTATAAAAGTTTAAAAAGATTTATATCCCTTTTACTGAAGTAGGTTGCTTTTAATTTCTAATTATAATTATTTTCTCCGAATTAATTAAAATTCCTTTAGTATTACTAATAAAGCCGAGGAATCTCGTCTCCATTATACTAAATCTATACTTTTTAATATCGGCCTATAGGCCTATACTTTTAATTAATTTAATACCTTTCGAATATAATCCGTATATTCGTGGATATTCTTTAAGTAGATTAGAACTTTATTGATATACGTAGTATAGAAAATATTAAAATAGTCTATTAGGATATTATTAATAAATCGCTAGAATAAGGATAATCCTCTTATAAATTCGAATAGTAACACTTTATATTTATATGTTCTATACCTTATATAAAATGTGATTAAATCTTTATAACTTAAATATATATAAATATTATGAAAGGTTTATCTAATATTAATCTTCGTAAATATTTTCATTTAACCGATATAATTTAGTATTTTATCGATTAAGGGTAAGGGGTACCGGTCCTTTTTTAATAAGGTATTAAATTTCCAGTAATTTATATAAAATTTCAAATTTCCGTTAACCTTTAATACGAATAATATAGGCGCTACCTAAGGGGCCGAATTAACCTCGATAAATCCCTTTTAAAAGTTATCCATAATATATTTTTAATATTCCTCTAATTTTTCTAGAATTATTTTATAAAGGGAATTATATCCTAAATCGCCGGGTATTTTCCCTTCTTCGAAAATGATCTAATAGTTGATCTTGTTGTAATAATTAGGTAAAGTATTGGAAGTAAATTTACTAAATATATTAATATAGTTATAATACTCCCGCGGCAAGTATTTTAATACTAAATTTCAATAGTCCTCTTCGTTTAGAAGTAAAACTTTTTTTTGATTTTTTAAGTTTATAACTAACCTATCTATTTTATAAAGATTTATTAATTTTATTTATAGCCTTTAATCGATATAATAGTCGAATATTATTATATTAACGATAGTTATATTTTATAGTTTCTCCTTTATTTACCCGAATATCTTTTTCAATTAGTATAGATTTTAATTATTTATTAAGGGATAAGAAGCGTATAGTCGATTACCTCGGTATTCCGTTTTCCTTTTAATTACTTCTATTTAGGATATTTCTTTAGGGGATATATATTTATATTTAATTCCGTTAAATAATCTTTAATTTATTTATTCTATTAGGGATATTTTAGTATTCTATATTTAATATTTTATAGAATAAATCCTTTGAAATTATTAATAAGCGGGTAATTTAAAATTAATTGAAGTTGTTACTATTTAAGGGATTAATTCTATTTCTTTTAATTCACGGATTTAGATTTAGAATTATTGTTCCTTAGGGGGAGTATTTCGAAGACTAAATATTACTACTCCTTCCTCTATATAATTTATATTAATCGCCTCTACTAGTAGGGGAGTTTGGTTATATATTTGCCATATCGCTCTATTGGTTTTACGTTTATTTTTATAGTTTATTAATTATTCCCGTTAATTAATATCCTATTGAAATTTATGGTTTTGTAGTAATTAGATTGGCCGAATAATTAAGTTTCGAATATTGGGGAATAGTATTAAAGAATTAGGGAAATAAAATATTCGGTTATAGTAATCGATGAATACCCGATAGCGGGCTAGCTATATTCGTCCTACAATTATATCTCTTTTTAACCTAAGTAATATAATTCTTTATTCGTTAAAGAATTTATAACTCTAAATTATAAAATGCCCTTTAAAGGTTTAGTTAATAATATTTAATTTTATATTATAATATAACGTAATATATCCCGGTTTGAAATTGTAACGAGTTTTAACTTATAAATATTATAATTTTCTAATAAATATATTATTTATAATAAAGTAAATATCTATTCCTATATCGATTAATATTTTGTAAGTAATAATAGATAATTATTTTAAATTATATTATTTTTAATTAGAAAAAATAATTTATCGTTTAAATAATTTTTTAAATCAAAAGTAAATATTATAGAGGTAATTATTTCTTTAATAGTTACTGTATTACCGATCGATATTTCTCTTAGGAAGGAGGCTATTTACCTTAGGGAATTTAATTTTTTGAAGTAATAGTAGAAACCTCTTCCTTACCGAATCTTCGATATTAGAATTAATAATTATAATTCCTTTAAGGAGATCTGGGAGGGCGGTTAGTATAGCGTTAATTTAAACCCCTTTATACCTTTCATCTACCTTTTCTACCTTTTAATAATTAAAATATTCTTTGCTAAATAACCTTCCTTATAATAAATAAAATATTTACTTTCTACTTATAGTTTACAAAATTCTTTAATACTAAATTTATATACAAATAAAAAATTAGGGAATCTATTTTTATTAATATTAAAAGGTTAGGATTTAGCAATTTTATAGCGGCCCTTCTTCGTATAAGAATAAGAATTAATAGTATTAAATTAGTAATTTTCGTCGAAGGATTATAAAAAGGCGTAATATTATTTAAATATAATATCCTTTAATAAATATATTAAAATAACTAGGTTCTATAATTGAGCGGGTAATTTATATTCTATAATTAATATCCAATGATAATAGGGAATACTAGTTTATCCTACTAAATATACGAAAGTAATTTTAAAATCTTGGAAACGGTTAGAGTTATATATAGCGAGTTTTTCGAATTCAATATTAACCTTCTCTTCTAAATTGTAATTTAGGTATGACTCCTTTAAATAGTCTAATAATTAAATTATTATAATTAGACGTAGGGTTCCTCTATTGAATTCGTAAATAAAAGGAAAGAAATGTTTAGCGGTTTTATTAATTCAATGATTAATAATAACGTTGAAAGCGGCGTTATTATTTTAAAAATAATTAGTATTAATATTTAATATATTATAGATCTAATATAGTTATATTTTAAAAGATACTTTATTTTTATTCTTTCTACTATAGAATAAAGGGATTTCCGGGACTTTAATAGATTTTTTACTATATTTATAGGAATTAAAAGAAAGTAATAAAAAGTTTAATTTAGGACGTAGGGAACGGTTCGAAAAGGTATTTAATAAATATTATTCGTAATATTTATTACTATCGGATCCGTTATAATTATTTAAATTATTAAATTTATTATTTAAAGAATCGGAATTAGAATTACTTACGCTAGTAATATAGGGTATTCCTTTATAAGGGGTTAATTCGTATATTTCTCTAATTAAATTATTAATCTATAATTTATAATAAGTACCTCTAAAGATTTATAAATATAAAGATAATATTTTAAAAGATAAGGAGATACTGTCTATAGTTACGTTTATTTTAATTTCTAGGGAAATAAATATATAACGTTTTTTATTAATTGAATTGAATTCTTTTTTACTAATAAGTTTCTTAGCAAATACTTCTTTATTACCCATTTTTATAAAGGGTTTTGGAGTAGGTCTTTCGATTATAATATATCGCTTTGAATGTCGGTTACTCTTTTTTAATTAATCGATTTTTTCGTTGATTATATCGAATTAAATATTTAGGGTAGTAATTTTATTAATATCCATAGGGTAACCCTTTAAATATAATATATTATCCACTTTAATAGTAAGGGTATTAATTTATCCTTTTAAACGAATTACTTTTTAATTATAAATAAAGTAAGTAGCTACAAGGGCTTTCTAATAACTATTAATAATCTTCTTTATATAACGGTCGTAATCTTCTATTAATTAGTTAAAGGAATGGTCGTAAGAAGCTTTGAATCGTAGAACTTTATTTTATTCTTCTTATAGGGTTTCTTCTAATTACCGGTAGAAATTACGGTTATTATTTATTATAATTAGCTATACATTATATTTATCCTTTAGGCGTAGGATAGTTACTTCTTATTCTGTAATCTTTTAAATGAAATAAATAATAAAATTATATATCTTTTTACTTATTCCGTTAATTTATCCGGTTATTCTATTAATATTATTGAGAATTGCGTAGAAGGTAGTAAGGGTAATAAAATAATAGCGAATTTTATTCTATATATTAATAGGGTTTTAATTAGAATAAATTAATATATTAGGTAAAAGTTATTATATTTTTCTAATTCGCTAGAATAACGAATATTTTGACTCTTCGGTACTAGGTTAAAAATAAATATATTTAAATCCCTTTCGAATTTTCGAAACTTCTATTATATAATTAATTCGTTCGATAATATCTTTTATTAATTAATCGAAAGAGAGATTAAAACTTTTAGTAATAATAATAAGCTTTATATTAATTATATAAAAATTGTATATTTAAATTAGAAAGTAATTTAATAAGTTTTTACTAGTATTAGAGGTTAAAATATATTTTTATTTATTAGGTATATAACGATTTATATTATAAGCATTAATAGAAAGATATTTAGTAGTAAATATATTAGCGGGGGCTATTATTTTGAAACTTTTAATAGTTTCGAATTTTGAATATAATGTCTTATAACAAATCAGCTATAAATAGTAAATTATAATTTTAATTCTATCTTACTCTTTATTTTTTAATAGAAAGGGGTAAGGAAGAATAGTTGAAGTAAATTAATTTACATATACGCATAAGGTAAATAAATTACGTAGGGTAGGAAATTATTCTTTATTAATATTAAAGGAAAGGTTGCAATTTTTATTATAATTACAAATTTAAAGGGTAATTAATTTATCGGTATTTAATTTAAGGTAAGCGACATTAAAAGAAGGTACCTTTTTTTTAATATTATTAAATTTATTATTAGTATTTTCAATATTTTTTTCGCGTAAAATATAATTATTTATAATCGGACTACCCTTAAGTTAACCGTTAGGGTTAATTAATATATCGAAATCTTTCTTTCGGGGTTATAGGTTATAGGGGCCCTTAAATAGGGTTTCTTTTTCTTTATAGGTATATACTATAATATCCGGTTATAGTTCGGGTCCTTACTATTTAATTTATTAAAATAATATTTTAAAGGCTATCGGGTTCTAATTAGCATTTCGATTATAATTACACTAATTCGTAAAGTTCTAAGGTTATTAGAATATTATAATTACCGTCTCCGGTCGATTAATAGGAATTAATTTTAATTTTATATGAAAATATATATATTTACGAGCGAGAGCTAGCGTAGGGAAGGATATAGTATAAATTAAATATAAAATTAAAATTAAAGAGGGAAAAGGAAGAAGTTCAAGGGTGTACTGGCTGCGCGGGTTTAAATGTGCGTACGCCAGACCCTTAGTGGGTCGCGTATACTAAACCGCGAAAGCGGTACGGTATTACATAACCTTAGACTTCTAGTGAGTTATAGAACCGGGCTATAACACGCCTATTCAGTATTTAATTATTATTAAATAGGGTTAAAAATACTTGGTATTATTATTTAGTTAATAATATAAAAAGAATTTTTATTAGTTTTAAAAAAAGGGGGCCCAAATAAAATGAGTATTATTATATATATTAAAATTAGGAAAGTTAAATAAATATTAAATAATCGAATTAGAAAGAAAGCAGTAAGGAACTTACGTAATATTCTTAAGGAAGATAAATAAATATTTAATTATAAGATTAAAATAAAGGGACGGGGAGATAGGAATATCGATTCTATTAATTAAAAAGTATTATCGAAAAACGTATAGCGCGACGGATATTTAACGAAATAACGATTAATTATAGCGAAGAATTTCCTATGGTAAGTTTAATATATAATTTTAATTTAGGGTAATAGTATAACGCTATTAAATTTAATTCTTATTAAAGATAAAACGATATTTAGGGGTATTAAAAGTTATAAGGCTATTTGGGATGGAATTTCTATTATTGATACCGGAATTGGAAGTAATCTAAGAAGAGGCAATCGAGCTACCGCTACTATTAAAAATAATATAAATAGAAATAACCGGATTACTATTATGAAAACCGGAAATAGAATAATTAAAAAACGCTATACTACTATTAGGGCTAAAAAGGATATAAATCGGATTAATAAAATTACTACTATTATTAAAAATAATAAAATCAATTAAAGATTTCTTATAATAGTTATTTGCTATGTATTTAACTTTTTTAATATTTTTAATACGTAATAAAGTTATATAATGGGTAGGGAAGCCGTCCGATTTAAAGTAAAAGCGTATATAAATCAAAAAGGTTGTAGCAGCCCTATAAATATCGCCCAACTTATAATTGAATATTATTAGGGTAAAAGTAAATATTGTAAGGTAAATTGTTGCCTAAGTGTTATTACGCACGCTGTAAAAATTATTAAAAGCGTTTAATATATATTTATTTTCTATAAGAAAGTAAATCGATAATTAATTCGAATTTATTAATAAATTAAATAAAGGATATGGAATATTAATATAGGCGAAACTTCATTACAAGTATCATAGATTTATTTAATAATAAATATACAGAGTATAAAAATTAAACTTAAATATTAAATAGTAATAATATAATCTATGAATATTAAAGTATAGTAAAAGTACGGAGTATTATGAATAGAATTATATAATTTAATTATTGAAAATTGAAGAAAGGAGACGCAAAGGGAATTTACTAGACTCAAAGTAAATTAAACAAATTATCAATATAGAATATATAAGAGATTTATTCGCAATCGATAGGTGTAGGGCCTGAGGGGGCCGGGGGATTGAGGGTAGGGGACGAAGGAGGATTTAGGGAAGGAATATCGGGTAAGGAAATATAATTACCTATACTAAAATCGATGGGAGAACGATTAAATTTACCGGGCGCTATAAGTAAACGGATTAATAGGGGAAAGAAAGAGAATTTAAAAAGAGAAGTTAGGAGGAGGTTTATATAAAAGAATTTGGGAGGCTCCTATATTTATATATATAGAAATAGAGTCCGGAATATTAAATGAAAGGAATAGTATAAAGAGGAGAGTAAATAAGGGGTTAGAATTTAGGGAAGGGATAGAAAGGCGGAGAGAAGGCGAAGGATCAATAGTAGGGAACGAAATTAAAATAGAAGCTCTTTACTATTTTAATGTTAAAATAAATATAGTAAAAGAAGAGACGGATTATTGATTATAATAGTAAATAAGAATTATTATAGTAGGAAGTAAAGTAGGAGCGGCGTAGAGTAATTATGATTAAAATAGAATTAAAAGTTTTTGTCCGGCGGCGTTTCAATACCGAATAGTTTTCCTTTTAAAAAACTTAGAGAAGGACCTCATACCAATAAGGCGCTATAGATATAGCTAGGGAATAAGATTATTATTATTACCAACCTTATACCTAAGTTTTAGAATGAACTTATTAAATAATATATTATCTTTATTTAATGAAAGAATAAAAAGAATTAAAGATAGAGGAAGAAGAGCTATACCTTTTAATAAAAGTAAAGAACTCCCTTTCAATTTAGGTAAGAATAAAAATTATTAACCTTAGGGCTTTCTTCTTTAAAGGGAAAGTCCTAAATATTATGTTACCTATTCATTCGTACGGGTTTAAAAAGAAGACGTTCGCCTATTTAATATTTAGGTAATTACTCTTGAATAGGGTTAGAGATGTTTAATATTATTAATTAATTAATTATATGAAAGAAATTCTAAATAACTTTGAAACAAAAGGGCCTAAGCGGAAAAAAATATTATTAAAGGCATTAAAATTAGCAAGGTTAAATAAATACCGATTAATAATCGAATTAGAGGGAAAATAGCGGAAGAAATTCGTATAGTATTTCAAAAAAGATAAATAGATATTTAACTATAATATTGGAATAGAGGGATAGGGAGAGAGGAGTATTAATTTTATTAATCAAAAAGTATTACTAGAAGGTACGTAGTGTAATAAATATTTAATTAAATAACAATTAATTGTAATAAAGAATTTTATATAGTAAATCTAATATATAACTCTAATTTAGAGTAATAGTATAATAATATTTAATTCAATTATTATTGATAGTAAAATAATGTCCGGGGGTATTAAGGACTATAGGGTTACCCGGGGCGGATTTTCTATTACTATTATTAAAGGTAGAAATAATATAACAAGAAGCGACTAAATTACTATTGTTATTAGAAATAATATAATTAGAAATAGCTGGTGTAAGGGGACAGCAGAGCGATACGCAGGTACTAGCCTTATATATGTATATTAAGGTTCTATAAAGAAAGACAGGGGTAAAACACTACCCTCTGGGTCGTTCAAACGTTAGAATTTATATAGCTGTATACCCTAGTAACTGCTTTATAACTTAAGGTAGCCGAAGAGGGCTCTAGAAGGCCTAGGCTCTAAAAGTTGTAATACTGTAATCCGGGTTAGTTAGGGGAGTTTTAACGCCGGCTACTATTTTAATACTCGAATTTAATTAATTAGAATTAAGTCCTTTATTGGACGCTAATCCTATAACATTAGCCCTCCCCTTCTTTTCTTAATTATGATTATACGCTATATTAATATTTATATTGCCCTTATTTCACCCCTTTATAGTTCTTACTCTCTTTCTTACTCCTTTAATAAATTATTATAACTATATTATATATATACCTTTAATCCGGCCTTAAGGTACTTTTAAATATTTATTAATAACCTTTTATTATAATATTAATTCCAATTAAACTCCTTTTGAACTCCGGCCCATTATTCCAATTTATTACCGCCCGGTTATAATTATTCCTATACCCGTACCTACGCTTACGCCTATCCTTATACCTACGCCCGCGCCTATTTCTATACTTATACCTACTCCTACGCTAGCTATTACTATTCTTACTTTAACTCCTATTATGCCAATTTCTCCGGTATTTTAAACCCCCGGTAGTAATAGCAGTAATGATTATATAAACTTATTGAAGCCCTTATCGAAAGTACTATAATTATTTAATATTCTTAATATATAGTATTAAAGGATTTTTGCGCCTACGTACCCAATAAAAGTAACAATCATTATATATTTTATATACATTCGAAGAGTTTAATTACTTTCCAAATGGTAATTTAAATTATTTAGGAATATTATTCCTCTTAGTTAGAAGAAGGTGTTTTGAATAGTAAAATTCTATCTTATTAATTCTTTTAACATATAGTAACTTCTACTTAGAATTTCGAATAATTAGCAGTTGAAAATTATATTATTTTATAAATATTTCACAAATCACTCTATTCCATTTTAATTAATTTAAACTCTGGAAATATTACTTATTTTGTATTCGGTTACTCGATTAGTAAAATACTGTTAGCGCCCTTTTCTATTATTATAATATTTCTAATTACAGTTTTAAATATTTCTTCGTTTTCGGCCCTAATTTCTGTTATAGTATTAAAGAAATTAGAGGTTTTAGAAAGGGGTTTGAAGACCTTTTATACGGATTAAAATAATTTAACGGCTTTATAATTATTATTATTCATTGAATAATCCCTAATTAACTACAAATCGGTCGCTTCGGTAAATGTTATTATAGAATTTACTTGGGATATTAAATACACCGCTGTTATAATATTATTTATTTAAATACCTTTATTATTAGGATTAATATTTGAATATTTAAAATAGTTTAATCTTTTTAAAAGAGGGTAGCAGCTAGAATAATAATTATCATTTTTAACGAATTAATTAAGGAATTGAAGGTTTACATGAAGGAATTAGAGGAGTAGTATAAATTAATAGAAAGGGATAAGGTATTATTAGGGGCAAAAGATTTATATATTTATTTAGGTTTATTATTTCATAGGGAAAAGGTAGGTATTAAGGGGTTAGAGGAGGAAAAGGAATTGAGAGAAAGGGTAGTAAATATTTAAAAATTAGAAAAAGGGTTTAATAGGGATAGTATAATAGGAAGGGGAGATTCTAGAGGAAAAGAAGCAGTTAAAGAAAACGGTTCGGTGTTCGGATTTTATAGAGGAGGTACCTTCTCTTCTAAAGAAGAGGAAAAGGTTATAAATTCCTTATAACAGTATAGTTTTAATATTATTATTTTTAAATATTATAATTTAATTGGGTACTACGGCGGCGTTAAATATTAGAAACTATTAAATGTAGCGGGCTAATATTGTTATGGGGCTAGCGCCCGGGCCATAAACTCGGGTCTCTGAAACTAGAGTAATTACTAGCGCGCCGCCCCGATAAAAACCTCTACGCCGGTAGATCCGCATTTTAAATAGACTTTCCCTCCTTTATAAAACTTTAATTAAGCTATACAATTAGTACCTATATTAACTATATTACCCCTATTATATTAAATTTCATTAATACCCAATAGAACCGATAGATTAGGATATATTACTATTATAATAGTAAGGGTAGTAGTATACTATACCGAATATTGAAGAAATAGTATAATAAATTAAAGCCAAGCGAATAGAGAAAGAGAAAAATAATTTTATCGGAAGCGTTTTTATTAATATAATATTTACGGACGCTGTTAAAAATACTATTAATATATTACTTATTATTTAAGGGGTATAGAATAACCCTTAAATAATTACTTATATAACTACTATTACCCTTAATATTACGGTTAGTACGATTTGAAAAGCCGCCTTTATTATTATTCTTAAAATTAAATATAAGAATATTCAATAATTAAAATAGGATAAATCTATTTCGACCTTCCCCCTATTCCTAATACAATTACGTTTTATATACGAAGAAGAGAAAGTAGCGGGAGCGATTTTTAATAATAAATCGGAATAATTAATATTATTCAATACGTTTTTTAATAATAAAATGATTAAAGTAGAGGTATTTTAGTATTATAATTATACTAATAATTCTTACCGACCTATTAATTAATTTAACTATTTAAAATCGGTCTTTAGTAATAAGAATAAGAAGTAATTTATATTAATTCGCTTACAAATTATTTACTAATATAAATATTAGAGTTTCGCTAATTTTTTCCCGGTTTTTAAAGAGAATTTAATTAAAGTAGGAAGGTTAAGATAGAAAAATAAATCCTAATTCGCTTATTTAAATACTTCTATATTTAATAATCCATACAATTAATTAATTTCGGTCCGTATACTTAAAATTAATAATCGGTATATAAAAATTTTAAATAAAATTATTTAAAGGTTTGAAGTAAACCGAACCTTCTACGAATTTAATGGAAATAATAAGGGGGTTGCTAACTATTAATAGAAGTCTTTCCTTTAATAAAAATAAATCATATATTTATCTTCGAAAGATATAAATAATAATATATTTATAACGATAAATATTATTAAAATAAAGAATAAGAATTATAGTAAAGATTTTAAATATATTAAATAAGTTTTTTAGGAGGAATATAGTAAATAGTATTTAATTAGATTCTATTTATATTAAAGTATTAATAGGTATATAATTAGCAGTTATATATATAAACCGGTTTAACGTTTTAGTAGGGTTAATATTAAAATTACTAAGTCCTATATTGATTTATTATTAGAAGATATTAAGTATTCTTCTTTAGAGGGGTTAGGGAAAGAATAGTTCCTATATAAAGCCGGGTATAGGAATGGATAGGAGTATTAAATAAGGAAGCGGAAGCTTCGAGTTTCCTAAGTCCTATAGAAATAAATATTATTAAAATCCCTATTATTCTTAATAATAAAAAGTAATTTTATACCTTTATTAATAAAAGTTATTAATATTATATTACTATTAGTAAGAAGGTAATTGAAAAATTGAAAATTCTAATAATCCTAATCCCCCGGAGATAAATTAGAAGTACTTCTATTAAAATAGAGGGTATTAAAATTTAGAGCTTTATTTATTTCAAAATAGATATCTATAGTTATAAATTAATTATCTACGCCTATATAATTTTTAAATTAGAATTCCCTATAATATCAGGAAAACTATAATTAATTATAATAAAAACGTATTTAATTTTATATAAATACCGATTCCAATATAGAGTAGCCGGATACTAAATCCTATATTTAGAATATTTACTTAAAGGGTCTTCCCTTCGTATAATTAAAAGTAAAGAAACTATTTACTATTCAATTACTACCTTTATAGCTATTCTAAACCGGATTAAAAGGAAAAGTAGTAGAGAAGCTATGGAAGTAGTAATATTTATAATTAATCCATAAAACGTAGAAAAAGCTTTTAAACTAAAAATTAATTTAATTAAAGAAAAATTAAAGAAAAGGATCCTTATTAATATATATAATTTATTCTATATATGAAAATAAGTAGAAGCTAATAAAGTAAATTTATATCGCCCGGATATTAATTATAAGGTAGAAGTAAGGAAAGACAAATATAGTTAAAAAATTACTACTCCCCTATAGATTATTCTATGATATATTAAAGGATAAATTTTTAATATTAAAGAAGACGCTTAGAGATTTCTTCAATAAAGGGGTTATTTATATTAATAATTTTTCGGTTGTAATATTAGTTTTTTCTACCTAGAACTTAAATAGAAAATTACAATTCTACTATAATTATTAAATTCTAAACGCTATTACGAAAACAAATTATTATTTACTTCCTTTAATTAAAGAAACTTTCTATCTTATAATTAAAGTTAAATAATTTACTAAAATAAATATAGTATAAATAATCTATAAAATCCGGATAGCTGAGGGGGAGGAAGGGAAAATTACCTTCCGTACGCGTTATAGCCTTTTCAAATAATTTATAATATTATTTAAATTATTAAAAATTTTAATAATTTTTTAACAATATATTAATAGTATCTTCGGTAACTACTTCAACGATTTCGCTTTAATTTATATAAATAATATATTAATTTTTTCATTTAAGTTAAAGAAAGATTATTTAGAGAAAATCTATAAGGTAATAGAACGGCTAGTAATAACGGAATTCTATTTAGATTTTAAGGAGTATAAATTCGTTATTAAAAGTATAAAGTATTTTAATTTTATAATTGAGACGCCCATGCTTTCAGAGCTTGCCCGGCCATTGTTGTAGGCCCCGGTGACATGGAAGATCCGCACCAAAGATCGTAGTCTATAGGCCCACCCAACGCCGCAAGCGAGGAAGGCGCGGCGTATCTGTCTATAATAGGCCAGAATATAGAAAATTACCCGTTTTGGCAGGCCTAAATAGAAAAACTTAGCGCTAAGTAGGACACGGTTTGAATAGTAGAGCAAAAAAGCCACTTTTTCCTTTTCAATAAGGATTTCTCCGCGACTATCGCGTGCATCCAAATGCATAGGGTGCCTAAATGACGAGAAAAGAAAGGCGGTTATTTTGATACCGGTTGCATTGTGGTGCACGCCGTGGTTGTTGAGAGAAATGCAAAAGAAGTGGAAAATAAGGATTTTGGTAGTAGATATACTCGGGTATTGCAAATAACTGTCCCAAAAATGACTAAGTCCTAAACCGCACCCTTAACTCTGAAAGCGTTAAGGGGTTAGGGTTAGGGTTAAAGCCGGAAACTCTGGAAAAGAAAAAAACGAAATCTTTTTTTTTCAGAATTCCTCCCCAAGGGTTTTTTTTTTCTTTTTTTTTTTTCCTCTTCTTTAATTTATTATAGTAGTGTACCTACTTAAGTATGGGCGTCTCTCTGTCTCCCCTGGACTTTGGCTCCGCCCAGGGGAACTGTATTTTTATAGATAACATAAGTATTTAAACGGACCTTAAGAAAATTAGAGCGATTATAGATTATGAAGTACCGATATTTTAAAAGGGTGTAAGGAGTTTTCTAAATTTTACTAATTATTATTATATATTTATTAAAGATTTTACTATAGTAGTAGGATTATTAATAATATCAATAGGGAAGGGGGTCCCCTTCGAATAAATTATTAAATACGATTCTATATTTTAGTAACTAAAGAAGTTATTAATAGAAATGATCCCAATTTATTTATATTTTTGGAAGTAAATTATAGCAGTTATAGGTTTAAAAGTATCTTTATTTAAAGGAAGGATAATAAGAAGACGGTTATAGCATATTATTTTTAGAAATTCATATTAATAAAATATAATTACCCTATTTATAATAAGAAAATATTAATAATTATCTAATATTTAGGAATATAATTAATAGAATTTAAGAATTATAAAAAATTATTATAACCGACTATTGAAATTTCGAATATTTTATAGAGAGGTAAAAGCTCTTTAAATATTAAGCGTATTAGGCTGAATTTTTTTCGAAGTTTAATTTCGAAATTTAATACCGTCCGGGTAAATTTATTATAATATTTAATACTTTATTATAACGGGATTAAAATAAACCTAATAAAGGGGATGCAGAGGCGAAGGAAATATAATTAATCCTTTAAGAAGCTTTTAAAAATTACGTTCGTATAATTACTTCCTTTATAGCTATAGGGAAGGGTATAAAAATATTTAAGAATTTAAATTTATAATAATTCTATAAGAAGGTAATTTAATGAAATATAATTTATTAAAACGTCCTCTAAATAGTTGCGAATCGTAATTAAAACTTATCTACTATAACCTAAAGTTTGAAAATATAATTAGACGAATATTTAATTAATAATTTAGGGAAGTTAAATTATAGAAGCTATATTTAAATCCTTAATACCCTAAGTATTATTAAAGTAACCGCCCTCTATATATTATTAATGCATTTAAAGAGAGTATTATATATATACACTTTATTTAAAAGATATACAATTTGATTATTTTTAATTATTTAAGAAGAGAAGGTACGATTTATATTATTAATGGAAATTGTTATTAGCTATTAATAAATACTTATATTCGTCGGTTTATAACTAATTGCGATATTTATAGAAGAGTAAAGTATTAGAGAAATTAAAAGAAAAGATTATTTAAACTATTACTAATTTTAAATTAATTTTTTAAAAATGTTTAAATAGATTTTATTATTAATTTACTACCCTTAAAAGGTTATATAAACTTTTTAATTATTAAAATTTAATTTAATAAAATAGTAATTCTAAAATTTATATTTACTATAGAAGTAGGAGCGGTTATCGAAACATTCTTATAATATTTCGTATATTATGATAACTAGCTTGAATTTATTATTAGTAATAGAAGTCTTAATTAAGTTAATAATTTTTAAAAATATTTTTATAATTTCCTTAGGGTAGAATAGTAATTAATTATAGTATTTTACATTTAAACCGACGGCGGGCTGAAATATATAAATTAAAAGGTTTAAATATTTTTAAGAATTTTTATAAATTATATATAGAATAGTTAGAATTATTAGTATTCTACTACGTCATTAATGATTAATAATAAAGTAAGTAATACAATTAGAATATTTCTATTCTTCGCTACTTATAATTACTATTTATAATCCCCTATAGCTATCGCTATTTAACCTATAGGAATTAAATTCTTAAATCCGTAGAAAAGAATAAAAGGCTTTATTATATAGTTATAGCAAATTACGGATCTTTACTAAACGATAATAACTATTTTAGTATAGGATTAAAAGCGTTTTATAAATTGTAAAAAGCGATTAGCTAAAGTATTTAAAGAGGGGGATAAAGTTTAATTAAATTTTAAAAATTTTAAAATTAAATGTCTTAAAAAGAAGTTAAATTAAATATATATTAAATATATAATTTTAAAAGTTTTAAACTTATATATAATGGAATTTACTAATTCTATTATTAGGGTTTTTAATAAATTCTATATAGCTCTTCTATAACGGGTTCGAAATAACCGTTTATTAAAATTTTATTTTTTTATTAATTTGTAACTTTTAATTATTATTATTAATAATAAGAAAAAATATTTTGTAAAGGAGATTTCATATTACTAAATTAATAAAGGGCGTAGAAAAACGTTTGTAAAATAGGTAGGATAAGTAAAATAAATTTAGGAATTTTTATAATTAATAATTAATATTATAGTATTAAACCGCTTTAAAACTAAATATAGCCTAACTATTATTAATAATAGCTTAATAAAATATTTTATTATAGAATACGAAAAGTAATAATATTAATTACGAAAGAAAGGGAAAGGAAAGATATCAATATTAAATTTTACTATTTCTTTTGAATTTTACATTTATAATTATAATCCGACTCCTATATATCTATTTTAATTTAGAGAATTACTATATTCGTTTATAATACTTATAATTTATAAGGAAGGGGGGGCGCCGACGGAGGGGAGGGGGGTAGAGGGGACGCCGTTTCAATATAATTAAGGTATTTATAATTAAAAAGAAAGAAAAAAGAAGAAGAAGAAATTAATATTAAAATGGTAGTAGAGAAGGAAAGAAAGGGGTAAAAATAATATATTAGTCGATAAAAGCCTTCTTATATAATTTAATAATATTTCTTTAGATATTTATATACCAATTAAAATTGCCCTTTACCGCTGCTTTAACTATACAATCCGCCGCCTCCTAAATAGCGAATATATATAGGGTTAAAGGCGATGCCCAGTTGTATTATTTATTATTATTATGATAGTTTATATATACGGCGTAATTAGGCACTATAAAATATATCCGCTCTATATTAATATATATAATATAGGGGATAGTAGATGTTTTATAATTAGATTATAATAAAGAGGTTACCGATGAAATAATAATAGAGAGGAGATTCGAGAAGGATGGAATATAAATAAAAAAAAGATTTACGTTTTGCTAATACTTTTTAATAACCTTTAAATTAGAGGGGGTGGTAGTAGCGGTATAGCGGGGGTTAAGAGTAATAATAGGAGGGGAGGGGCGTATTAGGGTTTAGGGAAGGGGCGTTAAGAAGGTTAATATTAAAGGAAATAAATATTAGGAAGGAAGGTTGATAAGTAAAGCGTTAGGGTAAATAAAGGAGGAGCTAGCGGGTAAGGAATTAAAGCGAGCGGTAAGTATTTAAAGGCTAGAATTTAGAGTAGTAGGAAGGGATAATATAACGTAGGGTATTTAAATATATTAAAAGAATTAAAAGAGAGGAATAAATATTAAGTAGCGAAAGGGATAATACTATTTACTTTAGAAAATTGAATTATTATTAGAAAAAGGAAAGGAAGAGAGAAAAATTTTAAAAAACGAAGAGGAGGGGGAATTATATATATAGATTTAAAGATTTAGATTAAACGTATACGTTTAAACTATTACTTACTACCTATTATTACTTACTGCTCTTTAGCGTTTAATATTATATTTATAATATTAAATAGAAGGTACAATATTATTGATTAGCGGTATAGAAAATAAATTCATAATTGGAATAGAAATTATAAATATATAGGAGATTAATTATAATAGTAGGTAAGAGAGAGATAGGGGGGGGGGGTAAAGAGGGGAAGGGAAGGGGGTAATATTATAAGGCTAGCGCCCGGGTTATAGATTCGGGTCTCTAAGACTAGAATAGTTGCTAGCGCACCGCCTCGATAAAAACCTTTACGCCGGTAGATCTATATTTTAGATAGACTTTTCCCTACTTCATAGAATTTTAATTAAATTATACGACTAGTACCCGTATTAACCGTGCAGCCCCTGTTACAAATAGAATTAGTATTTTAGATTAATAACTACGTTTTTTACCTTTGAACATAAAATTTATTTATATTTCTTATTCTATTAATAGTCGCCCTTTTATAAATTTATTTAATTATTTAATCTTAATTTGAGCGTTTTTATATTCCCTTTTAAGAAGTTTAAATATTTTAGTATTTTTAGAAATCCTTTAGCGGATACTACAAAGGTTTATAATATCTTTTTCATTTTACAAAGACTATCCGTTTAATTAGGAGTCTTTTAATATATAGAATATTTTTTATATAATATTCCTTCTCTCTTTTTATTATTACCGGTAATAGTTATTTATCGGTTAGTATTTAGCTAGGTAGGGGATTTTTAATAATTATTAGAGGAGGTCGATATAGAAAATATTATAAACGTTATTTAGGAAATGAAAGAACTCTATGAATAAGGGGGAAAATACTTTTAAAATTATATATTTAGTATATAATTAATTTAATTTCTTTTTGAATTTTAGTAAAATATAGTTTTTAAATTGAATTATACTTTATTACCGATTTAGAACCTTTCTATTAACTCGCAGTTATGATCAATAAACCTCTTCTATTCTTAAACCGTTATACCTATTATAATTTAGTATAAATCTATAATTTATAATAGCTTTTCGATAAATTATTAAACTTAGACGTCAGCAGGTATATAGGAATTTCTAATTATTTTAAGGATTATTAACATTATTAATTCCGGATTAATTTTAAAGATTATTAAGAAGGGAAATTGTTACCGGATATATACGATTACACTTAGAGTAGAGTGCTGGACTAGCTCTAATAGGCCATACCCAATACTACAGCCAAAGTATAACTAGTACTATAGCCGGGTGCGTACCAGCCAACTGCCATTGGCAGGCAGATAACGGGAAGTGGGGAATCCACCCCTACAAACTAGGGTAGATCCCTGCCTAGGCTAGGGTTCTTATATAAAGCACCTTTAACTAGGCCGGCCAATAGCCGCCTCTTTCCCTTCTACATCTCGCTTTCTTACTTTAATATTATTAATTACATTAATAAATATTTAGAATTCTAAATAAACCCAACGAACTATAATATCTAGTAACTATAATTAAAAGATCCAATTAACTAAACCATCCTTAATCAATCGATCCTTTAATTAAAAATTTATTTAATTATTCTATAATACGTTCTATATTTTTAAACTGATTATTAAATCCTACATTTCTTTTTAATAAATATCAACCCTATAATTAAAACCCCCTTTACCTGCTATCGCCGCTTCGGTTACTTTAATTACTTACCCCTTTCTATTATTCTCTTACTAATTATATTTCGGCCTTTCAATAAAATCCTTACGTACCTTCAATACCGCTATTATTACTAACTAATATTAAAATAAACAATTATACTACTTTAATCCAAACTATTATATAATTAGACTTTAATACGTATAATATAATCCCTTAATACAATAGGTATCCCCGCTCTAACGACTTCGCTTTAGTAATTCTATCCTAATTATTTCCCCTATTCTATATTTATACTATTCTGTAATTATAGTATCGATATTCTGTTATATTTAATTTTATAACTATAATAAACCTAATATTTAGTTCCTTCGATAATAGAGAATCGTTTAGTAGTTCCGAACTAACTCCTCTTCCCCCTAATTTCTTTAAAGAACTATTTTATTACGAAATATTTAAAAATCTAATACTTAAACGAATTAATTCATAAATTAATCGAGAATTTTATACTATAAACGCTAGCCCTAAAATTCCCCTTTTATTAAATAGCCCGGATAAAATCTCCTATAATAATATTTTAAAAATTATAGTTTTTAACCCTCTATTTACTACGTTAACCCAAACCCCTACTAATCCTTAAAAGCTATTTAATACTATCCTAACCTTATTTTCCAAATTTAATTCTACTTTAACTGCTTCTCCCAAACTTCGTACTTTATTTATAGAAATCCCTATAGCCCCCTCTAAAACCTTTAACCGGATTAGAGGAAGTATTCTTCCGGATTACAAATACCCTTATATAAATATTCCCCCTAATTTACCTACTAGCAAAAATATAAATCAATTTATACTTACCCGGATAAAACATTACAATTAATATATTAATTATAACTTTAATAAAATTTATAATTAATTTAATATAGCTATAACTAATATTAAATTTATTAATATTCGTATTAATAACCTTAAGAGTAAAGTAGATAAAAATATTTCTAAACTCGATAATAAATTCGGAAATATAATTATTAATATCAAAATTATTATAAATTATACTAAAAAAATATATATTATAATTACCGAAGTAATTAATAATTTAAACGAAGCTAATCTAAAAATTAAAATATTTAATAATAATATTACCCGTTTAACTACCACCTTCTATAATATCGATTCGAAAGTCGACCTCCTATATAGAAATATAAAATAATTAATAACCGCCTTCTCCAACAAATAAAAGGTTTCGGATTAATAATTTAATTATATAATTAGTATATTAAATATTAGTAAAATTTAAACTTAAAACATATTTAATATAATTAAAGTTATCGAATAATAACTCCTTTCTATTACTAACTTCCGCAAATTTAATACCTATTCCCTTATTATTAACTAAATTCTAAATAATACGGAAGTAACAATTATTAATAAATTAATAAAAATAATAATTTAGGTAAGCTTTAAAATTCTAATTATCGAATTCTATTTTTTAAGAAGATTTAGATATATTTATAAATACCTAAATATTAAACCCCCTAATAAATATTATATTATAATAATTAATAATATTAATAGCCCTAATCCCGCTCGTTTCTATCAATTTAAAACTATTAATTTCCTTCTAAATATTAATAAGCCGACCTCTATACTTAATATTTTAATTACTAATTATTCTAATTTATCCTTAAATAAAATAGCCTACCCCTATAAATTCGTAAAATAGGAGCTCGTACGTTTAAACTATTTAATAGACTTATAAAAGAAGTTAGAAGTAGTTATTTAATTCTAAAAGGAATTAATAACGGAAATTTATAACGTTATTAAAAAAGTAAGAGACTTTAATAAAGCCCCCCCTCCCCCCTCCAATATAATTAAAAAAAGTTAGGATAGAAGTAATAATAGTAAACCTCTTATTAAATTAAAGCATTATAATAACCCCTCTAATAGTTCGAATTTTAATAAATTTAAATTTAATAATTCTAAAGATAACTATCGCTATAAAAAGAATTACAAATATAAAAAGGCCCGTTGAATTATATATTATAAAATTCGACATTACTATTATAATAACTCCAATTCTAACCCTAACAATTCTAATTCTAGAAATATAAATACTCTTTTAATATACCCCCCTAATAATAAAAGAAGTAGAGGAGGCCCGCCTAACCCGCTTAATAACCCTTTTAAAGATAATCCTACCTCTAATAATAATTATTATTATAGTAGTATAATCAATACTTATAATACCTCCTATTCCTAAAAATCTAATTTTAAATTAAAATATAAATAAATTAGCTAATTTATCCCCTTTTATATTAACCTTAACGATATTAAAATAATTATTAATAGTAAGACCCTTATTTATATTAATACCTTTCTCTTTTATAAAAGACTACTCTCTTTCTTAGAGGACGATAAAACTATATACGAAGTAAAGAAATAAATTATATAATATTTTTCTACCTTTTTAAAAGAAATTATTATATTTTGATAAAATAATAAAATTAATCTATTGAAATATTATTCCCTCCGTTAAAAAGGTTTGGAGAATTTATTTAAAATTTTAATTGAATATTTTATATTTAATTCTATAATAATTATTAGAAAATTTATAAAATACTACTTTAAATTTAAAAATATCGTTTAAGATGAAAACACCTTTACCCAATTCGTATAATATAAATTATCTTATATTTACGCTATAAATATTTTTTTATTATATTAGAGAAAACTAATATAGTATTATAATTTAAATTTAAATTACTATGAACTTTAAAATTAAATATTACTTTAACGCTCCCCCCAAAAAAAACAACCTTATTAATTACCTCACCGAAATTGAAAATATTAAAGTAATACTATTAACCGTAATTCGTAAAAGATACTTATATATTTACTAGAAGGTTACTAGTAGAATAATAAAAATTAAAGTAATTATCCCTACCCCCGCCCTTTAATATAACCGACCTTACAGACGAAATAAATAATATAATTATTAGAATCGTAGTAATAACCGTAATCGACGTAACAATCGTATAAATAACTAAAATAATTGTAACGACTATTGCGATAATCGTAATAACCATTGTAATAACCGCCGTAATAACTGCCGCAACAACCAAATTTACTATATTAATTCGGAAGGTGATAAAGGAATTAATACTAATTCGGAAGATAATTAAACCACTTATATTAGTAATATATCAGCCCCTTTAAATTCGGATTTAAATAATAGTAAAGGTATTTTTTATACCGCCGAAGTATTCATTTATATTTAATTCCTATAATAAATTAAAATATATTAATTATTATAAAATCTTCCCCTCTATAAAATTAAAAAAATAATACGTAAAGAAATATTTAATATACTACTAATTAAAATCACTATCTTCGGTCGCCCTATTATATTAAATATATATTTATTACTTTTAGGTATTCCTATTTAAAAATATATTCTTTTACTATATTAATTATTATAAAAATAAGAAGAATAATTATAGGAGGGTAACGCCTCTAAAGTTACTATTAATATATAAATTATCTATTATTAAAATATTAATATATAAAAATCAAAAAATACTAAAGGGATTACTCTCGAACTATATTTACCTCCATATTATAGTATAACTATTACTAATAGATACAAAAATAGAAATCTATATAAATCTTAACGCTATAAAGATAATTATTAACTAGCAATTTCTCTTTACCTTTAATTATATAATCTCTTTTAAATATACTACTAAAATATAGGGAATTAACGGTAAATCTATTAAATTAATTAAATAGATTACCTTCACCCTATTTATTAAAGGAATTATTAATAGGAAACTAAGCCTAATTAAAATTAAAGCTATAAAATAAATAATAAATAAATTCCAACCTAACCTACTCCTTACCAATTCCTTCCTCTACCTTCGTTAAACTAATATTAACTACTATATTAAATCTATCACCTTCCTAAATATAGGCCCTATAATAGTCTTATTCAACATCTAATAGTATAAAATAAAATATATAAAGAAAGTTATAATATAAAAAAAGACTATCCTATAATTAAGAAAAGGAATTATAATCCCTATCTATTACAAACCACTACCTAAGGGATAAAACTTTATATTTAATTCCAATAATAATAATACTATAAATATAATAATTAATTATAAATCTCCTAAATTTATACTATTCAAAAACTCTACCCGGGGTATACAAATTATTTCTAAGAAATAGTATATAAAATATATTAAAAAACACAAAGATAATAGATACTTCGCCAATAATTAAAATAATATCGAAATAGTAGCTTTCTCTATCCAAATACTCAATACTCTCAATAAAAACCCTATAATTACTATCAACGAAATAATTATATATATTATAGTAAACTATAATCTACAAATCAACCTCGAAATAGATTTAATTTTTATTACCAAAACCGCTATACAAAGCTAAAACCCTCCGGATTTAGAAAATAATATAATTAAAGCACTTACCGTCCCTAAAAAATACTCAACTTTAAATATTAGAATAAACGGCCCCGAGATTATAATTAAAGAAGGTGTATATATTTATACTGTAAATTCGAATTACTTTACAAAACTCAAAACTCTTATCACCTCTTACCCATTATTATAAATTAAAAGAAATTTAATAAATATACTAGTAGAGGATTATATATAAATACTATTAATAGAAAAATAATAGAACTAGAAAATCGTTACGAAAATATACCTTTTAAATAAAAAAAAGCAGGCAATTATCGATAAAATCTTTAATACCTTATATAAGTAAAGTAAAACACAATAAATTACCCGTACAACCCTAATTATATACCCTATATTTATGATTTAAAAGGAAATAAAGGATAGGAAATAAAAGAATACCCCGTTATCGATATAAAAATTATTAATAACCTTACTATCCTAAATAATTACCCCCTTCCATTATAGGAAAAAATAATCGTATTTATATATAGTAAATATTTTATCGCTACTATTAACACAATAACTTTCTTTTACTAATTCAAAGTCTAGCTATCCTACAAAAACTATTTAATACTTATTACCTATAGAAGCCTAAAAATTCCAATAATAATATAAATAGGTTTCCAAAACACGCCCGCTTATATCCAATAATTTAATAAACTAATTTCTCTAAAACTATAAAGAATATTATTATATTTATATTAATAATAATATTATTATTATTTCTAATATTTAAAAGGACTATATAACTCACTTAATAACTATTTTCAACCTATTTACTTCTAAAAATATCTCTCTATCCTTTAAAAAATTATTTTTAAAATACTTTAATATCGAACTTTTAAATTTTAGAATAAACGGATTAGGACTTTAAAATACCTAGTAATAACTTAAAATATTTAAAAAACTTATTTTCCTAAAGTAATTAAAAATATTTAAATAATATTCAAAAGTATTTAAATTCCTACAACATTTAATCCTATATTATACCTAACTCTTAAAATCCTTCTAATAGAGAAAGGTATAATTATTAATAGTAGGCCGTATAGAAGGTATAATTATTAATAATAAGCCAGTTAAATAGGCGGTATACTATATACGTATATAATTTATACTTAGAAAGGAAGAAATTACCTTATTTAAAACAATCTAATCTTAAATCTATAATAAAGCTATATTCTACTACTTAAATCCTAATAAATAAACTTTCCTCTAAATTAATAGCTCTATTAAGAAAGGATTTAACGTTATAATATTTTACCTAAAAGACGATTATATCTAAAAACCCAACTCGCATATCCCCGCAAATCAAATCCTCCCTATTCTCTTCCTAAATAAATATCTAACTAATATAGAAATTCAATACAGCCCTTTAAAAAAAAATCGCATACCTAATCTAAATTATAAAATAATTATAAATATATATTTATTCCTATAACTAAATTATTATTATCCTTATAAATTATTCTATAATAAAGGGAATCGTCGAATAAAAGTTATTACGTACTAACTCTACCAATAAAAATAACCGGCGCTTTATTAACGTATTGATATACCTCTCCTAATATAATATTAAAATTTACTATTTACTTAAGAAATTAAATTTTATACCTAATATTTCAAATTGGTTTAGGACTATTAATAATACCTAACTATAACCCGATAATACCCTAATATTCGATAGTATTTAACTAACTATTAATTAAATTTACTTTACTATTGTTAAAGCTATTCTAAATAGCGACCTAAAAGCCTAATTTGTAATTAATTACTATAAAAACCGAAAGTATATTATAATCCTAAATAACCTATAAAATTTTAAATTAAATAATAAAGACGTTATATCCTTTTATCGCCCGGGGTATCTATTCTTTATAATTAATAGAATAATCTATATAATTTAACTAAACGGTTTAAAAACCCTTTACATCTTTTATAATTATATATAAAAGGTTTTAAAATTAATATACAATAAAAAGTACTACTTCAATTAAAATAAAATACTCTACGACTTCAAAGGCTTTTTTATTATTAATAAAATACTTCCTTAAATAATATATACGAAATTGCCTATCCTATAACCTAAACCAAACTAACTATTCTTCCCCTATAGGAAATCTCCACCCTATTTATTTAAAGTTTAATAATATACTCCCTATACAGACGGTAACTATTAATTTCATTATTAATCTACTAATTACCTTAATCTAAAACTCCCTATAGAAACTCCCTGGTTATAATACCTTCGATTCCCTAATACCTATTATAAATATTATATCCAAATAATTATTATTTATCCTAAAATATTCAACCTATATAATAAAAAATTAGAATACTACATTTATACAATCTCTAATCCTATCGGACTAGGGGCTCCCCTTAAGAATTATTTCTAATCGAAATAAAAAATTCACTTCCAACTTCTAATAAAGTATATAAAAGGCCTTAAGAACCCGATTACTAATAATAACTATATATTACCCCTAGGGAAACAGGGCTTCTAAACGGAAAAACTAAAATATCGAAATCGCTATACAGTTTTATACCTTCAACTACCCAAATAATAATTAATTAACTTTAATTCTATCCCTATAATAGAACCTTAATAGCGCCTATATAAACGCTATTAAAACTTCACTATACAAATACCTCTTTAACTACTATTTATAAAACCTACTAAAATCCTTTAACAACCCTACCTCTTTATAAGAATATAACCCCGCCTTTTATAATTATATTCGTAAAAAATTTAAATTCGCTATAGACTTCGCTACCATTAAAATTAAATAATTTTATAATTTAGGCCGGAGACTTGTAAATATTATAGTTAGAAATAAAATATTTTTAAAATTATACTATAAGTATTATTTATAAAACTACCCGTCTCGGAAATTCTCTTAATAATATATTAGACCCTTCAAAATTATTAAATAAATCGGACCACTAACCTTCAAATTAAACCTTCCCCCTACTATAAAAGGGCTCTACTTAATTATATTAATCGCCTATTTAAGAAGGGTTCCCTATAAAGAAGACCCCTTCTAACGTATTACCCTAACTCTAAACCCCGTAGAAAATTTATAAGAAGACTTAGAGCTAAAATTAAATTTAAAATATAAAGTAGAAAGGGTAATAATTTATAAAAAATTAAAGGGAAGAAAGATTAAATATTAAATTAAATAGAAAGGGTATAGTAATAAAGATAACGAATAGAAAATAGAATTGTAATTTAAAAGTTCTCTATATTTAATTCTAGAATATTAGGAGCAACGTAGAGGCTGTCCTATTATAGGGAAGGGTAATAGTAAGACTAGGCAATAAAATATTAGAAAGAAGGATTAGAGTATTATTAAGGATAATAATCTTTTTATATATGAACCGGGACTTATTACCGGATATATATAATTATATTTAGAGTAGAATATTAGACTAGCTTTAATAGGCTATACCTAATACTACGGCTAAAGTATAACCAATACTATAGCCGGGTGCGTGCCAGCCGACTGCCATTGGCAGGCGGATAACGGGAAGTAGGGAATCTACCCTTACAAACCAGGGTGGATCCCTGCCTAGGCCAGGGTTCTTATATAAAGCACCCTTAATTAGGCCGGCCAACGGCCGCCTCTTTCCCTTCTGCATTTCGCTTTCTTACTTTAATATTATTGATTACATCAATGGATATTTGGAGTTCTGAGCAAACCCAGCGAACCGTAACAGAAATATATTGATTAAAATATTAATACGGTTCTTAATAGCGAGCTACGTTAATGAATATTATTTATATTAATTATTTTAAACCTATTTAATATACGCTCTTAAAAAGGCTTAAACTTCTCAATTTATTTATTTTGGATTATTATCGGTTTAGGGATAGTAAACAGTATTAAAAGATTGTTTAATTCCAGGTAACTTGGAGAATTTATTTTAGAACCGCCTAATCTGATTGGGACTTTGGTTATTAAGTATAAACTATAACTATTTATAATACTTGATAAGGTGATTCAAAAGTTTTATAGCGTAAATTTTAACGTTTATTGATAATATTAGTTTTAATCTTACGTTTTTATTGAAGCGGTATATAATAATAAGTAAGTAAATATTCCCTTCCGATATTAGAAGGTTTGTAATAAAATTTATTTAGATTTTTCGGAAGAATTAATCTAATTTTAGTATTATATGGAATAACCCTTTCTATTAAATTATTCAATATATAATAGAATTATAGATATAGTAATTATATAGAAACTACTTTATATAGATTTTGAGTAATACTTAATAGAAGTAGCGGATTAGGGTTGTAATAGTATTTTCTCTATTAGGGTATTCAAATACCTAAAATTTATATATATTTTAGATAATATAGGTGTAAGGTCTATTAATTTTTAATTGGTATTAAATAATTTTATTATTTCTACTTTAATGAGTATGAAGTACTTAGGGATTGATAATCTTCTTGTATTTTAAATACTTAAGGTTATTAATAAAATAATTAACTATTTGGACTTTAAATTTAAAAGAAGGGGGTAAATCCTTTATATTATTTTTTACTACTTTGAAAATTCATTAGTATAAAGCGTCCCTCCCTATTATAAAATTTCAAAATTATTATAATTCTAAAATTTTAAAGACTTTTATACCCTTCCTCCAAGTTATTCGAAAGCCCCTTGGGTTTATAATCATAACATAAATATAATAATATATAGCGGATTTGGGGGTAAACTAGAAATTTTAAACCTTTCTATCGCCCTTAGTAGGCTAGTCTTATTCCTTTTGAAATAATATATTTAAAAATACTACTTCTTTATTTAGTTAATATTGAATTTTAAAAGAGAATTTAGACAAATATTCGGCTTAGCGGGCTTATTATTTGAATAAATATTAACGAATTATAAGATATTCTACGTTACAATAATTAATTAGAATAGCAAAGTTATTATAGTTATATAACTCTATTTACTATTCCTATAAATAATTAACAATTATTAGTATCTCTTTATTATAGATTAGGTAATTGCGTTCTATTGATTTTAATTTCTTTAAATAGAAGGCCATAATATATGATTGATTGCCTACTTTTTAAATTTTAAAAGCCCTCGAAGGTGAATCCGTTATAATTAGCCTTGAGGATCTTATTTAATAAATATTAATATTCAAATAAATAAGGTTCTAAATAATTAGAATACTTCTTTATATATTATGAATTATTCGAACGGAATTCCCTTACCGGTTAATATTATAAATAAAGTGCCTATTATAGTAGATTTAGGTATAAATATCCGGTAATAGTTTATAAATCCTAAGAAGTTTTAGCTTTTTTTTTAAGATATTAGAACGTTCTATTTTAAAAACCTCAATCTTTTCAGGGTTTATTTAAATACCGACGTTGGCGTAAATAATAAATCCTAAATAATCAACCTTTTTAATAATAAATTAATATTTATTAGGGTTTAAATGATATTTAGTATTCTAGGAATATTCAAATACTATATAGACCTTCTATATATAATTTTCTCGAAACTTATTAGTAAAAATAAGAATATTATTTATATATATCTAATTAGAATCGTTAGGGAATTTTCGTAATATTTAGTTAATCCATTATTGGAAGGCGGTTAGGGCGCTATATAATCCGAAAGGGATTACTAATTATTTGAATAGGCTGTAGCGAATTTGGAATACTATTTCATATTCTTCTCCTTTTACTATTCGGATTTTATAAAAGGATTATATTATATTCATTTTATAAAATTCTTTTATTCTTTCTAGTATCTAAAATATTTCTTGGATTAATAATAGGGGGTATCGGTCTATTTAAATAATTATATTAAAAGTTCAATCGTTATAATAGAAGTAGAAACTTTTATTTAGTTTCTATACGAAGAGGATAAGGGTTTTAGTAGCCGAATTATTAGCCGGGATGAAGCCTTTATCTATTAAATCCCGAAGAGTTTTTTTAAATATTAAAAGTTTTTTTTTTGAAATATAATATAATAAACCGAAGGAAAGCGGGAGGTTTTTACTATCCGACCCCTTCTTTAATTCGATTTCTAAATCGATTCCGGACTTATAATTATTAAGGTACTCGGCTTCTTACTTTCTAGAAAAAAGGGATAAAGTTTTAAAAATCTTTTATGATAATTTATTAAAATTTTTATTGATTTGGATTCGTTTGGGCGTTGGAGCCTTCTCGATATCCTTTAACCCGATAATAACTATAAAAGTTTCCATAGTAGCCCGGCCCGCTTTTTTCTTTATTTAGTAAATATAATCAATAAAAGTAGTAGCGAAGATATATTTAATTCTTTAAAGTTCTTTGAGGAGTAGAATATTAATTTTAGGTTTATTAATATGGCCTATTCAAAACTATATAGTATTATATTAGACCTTTTTCTTATAAGAAATTGAATATGTTCGGTTAGCTGTTAATTAAGGTTTCCTAAGGATAATAGGGTATTCGAGCTTTAGGATTATATATATATAGACTGGTAAAATGCAGCCTTAGAATTCGGTAAGAAAATGGGTAATACCTTAGATAGAGGCACCCTCTATGATTATTATAGCGCTTCAAATTTACTAAATTGGAATTAATATAATAGAGATTTAAAGGTTTTGAATAATATTTTCATTAATTATAATATAGTATTAGCAACCTTCGTCGATAAGTCTTATAGGGCTAGCCTGTGTGCCTTATGCCTGGTGCCAGCGTACAGCAGCTTCTAAGACTGCCGTACGCTGGCATCACCGGCAAGGCATTGCTATTGCCGGCAGCTAATTAGCTAGAACGCTACCTGCCGCGGGTTTGTCAAACCCGCCGGCAACCGCCTTTATAAAACCAGCCTTCTAAGTACTTAATTATACTTTTCTCTTTTTCTCCTTCGTATAATTATATATAATTATATCTACTATCTACCTATTACCTATAATAAATAATTATACCTTTTAACTATTACGTTTATAGCACAAACCCTTTCTTTTATTATATAATTAATCTTTAGTATTAAGCGTATTTACGTATAAAAATCGCTTTGTTAATAAATCGCCGAATCTAATACCCCGATCGATAATTGTAATTATAATAATTATAATCCCTAATTTCGCTCCTTTTACTTAATAAATAAAGGTAAATATTCTTTATTTAAAGGATGAGAAACCGCTTTATATAATTAACCTTTTTTATATTTAATAACGAGAGTAATAAATGTATATCCTTCTTCCTTAATAATCGTATTAATAATCTTATTAATCTTAGCGCTCTTCCTAAAAGTATACTATTTAATTTGAATAATATTTAAAAAGCATGTAATAAAATTATTAGTACTACTAATATCGTTGTTTATTAAGTAACGTTTATCGAACTTTTTCCTTTAACGGCGATTAATAACTTTCTTATCGGTATTAATAATAATAAGGAGAAGAAGGCTATTCGTTACGCCTACTTCAATCTAATTAATAATATTATTTAAAATCCCGCTTTCTATTCAATTATTATTCTATTTAATTACTTTTATTATAGTAATTTTATTTAATATATAAATATTACTATTAACTTTAAATATAGCAAGGACGAATTATAAATTGCTTATATAATAATTATTAAAACCTAAAACAATTTCAATTAGAAGAACTCTAATTACTTTAATTTAAGGATTGAATTTAATACTCTCTAAAAGAAATTCGATAATTGTTACGAACTTAAGGCAGTATACGGGCCAACCAGACCATTGGTAGCACAGGCCGCCTAGAAAAGTTAGCTTATGTAACTACAAACTAGGATAGGGATATAAAGATATCTAGGATAGGGCTTACGGTAGTAAGTAAAGACGGGGTTTACGGCGTAAGCTAATATTAGGGTTTATAACGTAAGCTAATATTAGGGCTTACAGGGTAAGCTATTACTAGGGCTTACGGCGTAAACTAGTATTACTACGATACGGGTGAGCCTATATAAATTAAATAGCTTAGAAAAATATAAAGGGATAATTGGAGGATTTACATCATTAGATAATTTACTAATAGTTAATATAATTTGATTATATATTATTAAAACTAGTATTATAAATATACTTATTATAAACCCTTTGGCTTTACTAAACGATTTTAGTAATATTTATACTTTTAATTATCTTATTTAAATAAATTAAATTACTATTCGTTACATATTAACTACTCCCTTTAGACTATTTCAAATAATAATTGAAGGTATCTTTTCGCTTTACTATATCCGCCGCTAGAAATGATATTAATATTACTATAAGCGAGCCTTTAAGAGTCGCTACTTTGTAGTAGCAATTTAAGGAAACGTAGGACTATATCCTCTAATTTAAAACCTAATTCCAAATTATATTTAATACCTTTGAAGCGAAGGTAGGAGAGTGAATTACCCCCGTTAATAAACCGAAAGTTAAATTATTTACCTTTAAAGAATTTAATAACTAGTAGGCCGCCTTTACTAAATTTTTAATTTAGATATATATCCATTTTTATTTTTATAAAAACTGGTTTAATTTTAAATTCGAGAAGGTAATTTACGTAGATATTCAATTTATAAATAAAGCGTTTATTTAGTATAAGTTTATCTTTAAGGATTTCTATAAAAATAAAAATTAAATTTTAGATTTTACTAAGAAAAATTTAGGGTCCTATTAGGAATTTACTTAAGTTCTTTCTTATATTTTTAGAGAAAAGGATGAGATTCGTAGGGCTTAGGAATAATTAACCTATTTTAAATAAATTAAATCCGCTTCAATCTACGCTACGTTTTTTTAAATAGAACGCTATGTATAATAATATTAATAATAATAGGCTGATATAATTATTCTATAACAGATTTAAGGAAATGGTTAAAGATGAATTCTATAAAGAGGACTATCCGAAGATTATTAAAGTTTATATAATTAAAATTATCTATATTAACGATCGATAATTTTAGTAAGAATAAGAGAAGAAAGGGAAATCGATTTCCTTTATCCTATTTAAATTTAACTATATTAATATTAAAAAGAAAAGGATTTGGGGAATTTACCTCTTAGGAATAACCTATTCCGGATTTATAGAAATCGATATTATTTAAATTAATTAAAGTAGAAGAGATTTTTCCAAAATTATATACTCTATTTGTAGTAAGATTAGGTATATAAAAAAGGATTATAATATATTTAAATAGTTAAATCAAAAGAAAGGTAGAAATTATTATAATAATTAAGGTAATTGAAATCGCTAGTATTAAATATAATTAGAACGATTTTAAGGATATTATAAATAAAACTATAAATTTCGACCCGGAAGATTAATAGGAAATTATATATATATATATAAGTTTAACGGACCTAATTAGAAAGTACTTATTATATTATAGATATAGATATACTAAACCTTAATGTAGGAAAAGTTTAGTAATCTTCTTAATATTAATTAAAATTATTTTACTATTGTATACGTAATAACTGTTACCCCTCTACTAGCTTCTATTATTATAGAATATTATACCTACGAATTTATTGATTTGTATTAAAACGGGTACCTTAATAATTTTACGGAAGGATATTAGATTAAATTTTAATAATGTTATATAAATAGGAGTAGGAAATGTAAATTATAAAACTATTTTTAATAGAAGTGTATTATTATTATTGAAAGAGAATTATAGGCTATATAAGAAACATTTTCAAAATTTTTAAATATATATTAATTAATTAAAAGGGATATAATTTAAATATACCCCCTTTACCTTATTTATTAATGAATACTAAAATTCTAATATATTACTAATAACTATTATGAATATTATAGGAAGAAGAGCGATAACTGTTTCTAACCTATACGTTAATTCAACCGATGAGGATGATTTAAATTATTTATATATATATTTAATTATAGTAATTCTTATAATACCCTTATCATCGATAAATAATTTATTTTTAATTTACTACCTTTTAAATAAATTAGTAATTAGTTAATACTTAGGTAATTTATTACCCGCCCTCGCAATGTTTATACTTACGTAGAGTAGGAAATTATAGATTTTTATCAAGAATAGTATTTAATACCTAATTATTCTATTTATATAAAGTAGAGAGTTAAAGATAAAGATAAGGAAATTACTGTTTACCTTTAAAGAATAAGGATAATCGAATATATTCCGGAAAAAGAAGCTACTTATTTAATATAGTTATAAGAATACGATTTATAAGACGAATCCATCAGAGAGGATATTTTTAACAATTACTATTAGAAATTAGAAAACAATTTAGAGCTTTTAAAGAGGTCTATCGAAAATTAAATCTTTAAACGAAGCGGATTATCCGACGATATAGCTGTTGGAAGGATAAAATACGAAACCCTATTATATTTATAGAAGTCGCTATTATGGAAGAAGGAAAAGAGGATTAATAATTTAAAATTATAACTTATCAAAAGAATTATTACGCCTTTATTTTAGTAAATTCGAAAATTCAATTAAACTTTATATTACTTAAATTCATTACCTAATTAAAAATCCCTTAAAAGAAGAAGAAGGTACCCTTTATAGTAAAAGGGCCCTTCGAAATATAAATTATAAAATGGAAAACGTTATTACTCCCTATTACAATAAAGGTAAAATAATTGAAATTAATTTCAATATTATTAATATAAGGTTATTTAAGGATATAATTTTAGGGTATTTATAGTATATTACATACGACCCAAATATTAATTAGAAGGAAGGTAGCCGCCTACGTTTTAGAATATATTCAATTATTAATAATTAATCTAGAATATAGAAGAAAGTAAATTATAAAGGTAATATTCCTATAGCCCTACCGTAAATAATATAGGATATTATAATTTATATTACCGATAAAAGTGATAAAATTATAGAAGAAAGGTTAGTAATCTTAATAGAGGTATTAGTAATTGATATTTAATATAAATTCGATTATTATCAAAATTAATAAATAGAGAAACCGAAAACAGTAATTCTAATAGAATATTAAGGATATCGGGCTTTTATTAATAAATATTTTAAAGGATTATTATTATATGGATTATAGAATTACGAAATGAAATTTAAAGAAGGATTTAAATTTAAATTCTTTAAAATGTATTATATCAATAAAAAATGGAACGTCGAATTACGGAAGTATTTAATAAGAATTTAAAATAAAGATATATTTAACAATTTATATTATTAATAGGATATTCCATTTTCTTTATACTAAAGAAGGACGGGAAGTTACGTCTTCATATTAATTATAAGTAATTAAATTAAGAAATTATAAGAAATAATTATCTTTTACTTTTAATTTCGTAAATTCGAAATTAATTAAGAGGAGTATGATATTTTATACGCTTTAACCTACCTATTACTTATATTTATATCCGAATTAAGGAAGGAAATAAATACAAAATAATATTTTATGTACTTTATAGATATTACAAATATTTTCGTTATACCCTTCGGGTTAATTAATATACTTACGATATTCTGATCTATTATCGACTATACAATTTGACCCTATTTTAATAAATTTACTATCTATTATTTAAATAATATTTTTATTTACTCTAAAACTTTCGTAGAATATAAGGAATATATGAAGAAAGTATTAAATATATTGTAAAAATATAAATATCTAAATAATATAGAGAAAAGCGAATTCTATATTAAGGAAATTATATTCCTTGGATACTTTATTTTGGAAAATGAAATTAAAATAGAATTAAGTAAAGTGGAACCCGTACGAAATTGGCCTATATTCAGGAACATAAACAAAATCTATAAATTTTTAGGATTTATTAACTTCTATTATATATTTATATAGGACTATAGGAAGATAATTAGGCTATTATACAAGTTTCTTAAGGAAGAGGCTACCTTTATATAGGGAATAAAAAAAGAAAAAGCTTTTAAAACTATTTATAACGTAATTACTACGGATTTAATTTGAAAATTGTGTAACTTAACTAAACCCTTTAAAATTGAAATTAATATATCCAATAATATTATTGGGATATAATTATAGTAATATAATAAATAAAGAAACTTATATCCTATAATATTCTTCTTTAAAAAATTAGAAGGATTACGTTGTGACTACCCTATTTATAATAAGGAACTCTTGATTATTATTGAAGTTTTCTAAAAATAGAAGCTATATTTTAATAGAATTATATACAAAATATAAACCTATATTAACTATAATAATCTTCGGTACTTTACAACTACGAAAGTATTTAATAAATGCTAAATATAATAGGCTAAATTTTTATTAGACTTCAATTTTAAAATTAATTATAAAAAGGGATTGAAGAATACCCGCGCCCACGCTTTTAATCGATAAATGAATTATATAAAAAATATCATAAAAGCCTTTATACCCTTTTTTTTAAATATAACCGAATAAATTACTTATATACCCTCTATAAAAATAAGAAGAATACTACGCTATTTATAAAATTATAATATAAAACTTTAAATTCTATATTATTATTACTTCCCCTAAAGGATAATAAAAATAGGAAAATAATTAGGAAGATAGAATTATTCCCTAGAATAATAAACTATAATATTATAATAAGGCTTACATTTAGCCGGAATAATATAAAACCCTTATTTTAAAAATATATATATTGAAAATTAAAGGATATATAAGTATTGCTAAAATAATAATACAAATTAGGGTTATAAAATATAAATTATATAGATTCCTCGAACCTTTAAAAGTTGTAGAAAGGCTATAGGATTCGGTATTTATAAATTTTATTACTAAATTACTACCATCTATAGATACTATAATAAGAATTATTTATAATAATATTTTAATAATAGTAAATAAGTTAAATAAATAAAGCTATTTCCTACTTTATAAGGAAACGTAATCGGTAAAGTAATTTGCAAATATAATTTATTGGAATATTACTTCGATATATAATTAGCTAAAGGAATAGATTATAGACTAGGATACTAAATTTATATCTAAATTTTAGTAAATATTAATAACTAAATTTAATACTAAAAGTAAAATAATAATAGTAGATTACCCGTAGACGGATAAATAAATAGAAAGGATTAATTAGATTATAGAATAATATTTAAGGAATTATATCAATTTCGAATGAAGTAATTAAGTAAAATTATTACCCGTAATATAATTAATATATAATATCTCTCCTAAAGAAATTATTAAGATCTTTCTTTTCTTTATATATTATAATTATAAATTAGAATTTTTAGAAGGATTAGATATAAACGTCCCTAAAGTTTCAATTAAGGCCGATAAATTATATATATTATATAAAAAGCTTAAAGAGGAATTAGAATTCGTAAAATAAAAAATAAGTTATTACTTTAATTAGAAACGGTTTGAGGGACTTCACTTAAAGGAGAGAGATAATGTTTTTTTATTTATTAGAAATTTTAGGATTAAATAACCTAGTAAAAAATTCAACGATTAACGTATAGGGCTATTTAGAATTGAAAAGAAGATTTCCAGTATTATATATGAATTAAATATTCTTAAAATTATAAAATTAAAGTTATATTTATTTTATATCGCCTTTTAGAATCTATATTTAAAAATACACGAATTAATATATAAACTAATATTAAAGACGAAGAAAAGGAATAGGATATCGAATAAATCCTAAATTTAAAAATAGAGAAAGGGGAATTATAATACCTTATTAAATAGGAAGGGTTCGGCCTAGAAGATAATATTTAAAAACCTATTATAAACTTAAAATATTTTAAAAATTAGAGAAATTTTATTAAAAGAACCCGGATTAATTAAAGCCGGAGGATTACCCTAATTAAAAAAAGGGGAAGGCTATTACGTTTAAAGAAACTTAATTAATAAGTACAAAAGAAGTAAACGCCCCTACCGGCTACTTAATTAATTTTAATTCTAATTTAGTGATTTCTTCCTCTATTTCTAAAACTTTTAATTTAATTATATTATAGTACATAATTCGTAACCTTATAAAGATAAATCGAATTACTATAATTCTAAATCAAATATTCTTAAATCCTTTTATTAAATATTAATTTACTTTAAATATTTTTTAATCGAATAAAGAAGGTTATTTCTCGCTTATTAAATTAAATTAAGAGAAACTCTACTCGCACGTTGAATAAACTCTACTCGCACGTGGATCCACTTTTTCTTCCTATATACAACCCTAACCTTATAGACCTAAGACCGACCCGTACCCATCTAGTACGTACCGCGCCCGCTAAGCTCCTAGATTTTAACTTATTATACCTATCTAGGGGTTACACTAATTACCCTTGTACTACACTAGCTACCCAGCCAATCTAATTTAGCGATTATTTTGGTATATACTTTATTGTATTACCTCCTCTACTAAACTATATTACCCTCGTTACTCTCAATTAATCTACTATATTATATATCGCTAATAATTACTAAGTTAATAAAATACTATTATCTAATCGACGGTACGGATTAATCTATTACTTTTTGATATATTTCCTTAACTAACTATAATATAAATAGCTAATATAGTAACTACCTAGCTAATAAGCGTATACAACCGTAGCGTAAATAACCACCCCAATTAAATAAGCGACCTTTTGCTAATTAATCCCAAATTAAGACCCTTAATAAGTATTACCCTGATCGAGCCTACCTCTACTTAACTAGAGCCTATAGGGATTGATAGTAATAACCCTAATAATAATAATAGTATTTATAATAAACCTTATCCCTTTTTTACAATTTAATATAATAATTTCAATAATTTTACTAAAGTAGTTAAATAGTAGAGTAAAAAGTAAAGCGGTTATTAATTCATCAAATCACATTCTACCAATTTGATTAAAAATTTCGGTTATATTATTATTAATTTTATTTATATTATTAGTAAAATCTATCCTTCTATTACATATAATAAATCTATATTAATAACTAAATAGGGATATCCTTAGAAGGGAATTACTAAAATGTTAAAAACGAACTTTAAGAGGTAGACCTTCGAAATTAGAGAGGGATATACTAATTATAATTATAATTATTAATATAATGATATAAATTCGTAAGGTCTTTAAAGCCGAATATAAGACCTTCATTTCTTAATATATTAATCATTTTATTATAAGGAATTATAAAATTATAAAAGATTTACGTAATTAATTCCTAAACCTTTATTTTATAATTAAATAATTCGAAAATTTTCGATATATATTTAAATAAAAAGTTAATAATAATTATAACCCCTTCTAATTTATAATAAAACTATTTATAGAGAAGGGGGTCTACTTTAAAGTTAATTAGGTAGAAGGTAGCTTTAGTAACGAAGAGGAGAGTAAACCGATTACCCTCTTTTAAAATAATATTTAATATAAAAAACTCTAACGTTATAACCCTATTATTTAAATATACGATAATACGTATAAAATTAATAATAAAGGTTTCGCCTTCTTTTAAATTATTAATATAATTAATATTAGGTATGTTTTTAACTATAGTTTTAGCCTTATTAATAATAGGAAATAAGAAGGGTTTAATTAGTTAATAGATTAAATTAATATTCGTTGTAAAATTATTAATGTTGCTACCTTATCGATTACAGTTATAAATTATAATATAGTAATAAAGGTAATTATTAAACGAATTTATTTCCAAATTTAATCCTAGTTCTATATCTTTTATATTAATAAGAATATAGTATTATATATTAAGCGAAAGTAGAATAAAAAAGTAGCTATCCAAATCGTCAATATTTAAACCGCTATTAATATAATATAAATATAACGAAAAATATCGGTATTAATATAACTAGTAGCCTAACCGACTACCTAACTATTTTATCCAGCCTAACCTAGTAATATAATAAATTTAAATAAGTTTAATAAAGAAGATTGAGAGATAATTAACCGCTTTAATCGATTAGTAAATAACTTAAATATATTAGAAGCGCTCCCTAATACTATAGAATATTTATAGTCTAGACTTTATATTCTCTAGAAGTATATATATTATACGTTTACTATTAAGGTTTTCAATACCGTTTAGGAGAGGCTTTATAGCTTTTTTTTATATTAAATAGTAATTATTATATATTTGAAAAAAATATATATAAAATTAAAGGAAGAGTAGGCTATTTATTATATTAATAAAAAAATAAATTTTTACTACCGTACTATATCGCTAATTAAATTAGCGAATCTTAACTTAAAGAATTTTATTATTAGTAGTAAATACTATCAATCCTTATATCACCCCTTATAAATTTTATAATATATTAATTATCCTTCTACCTGTAGGTAATAGCCTAATTATCTAAACTATTATATAGAACTTTAATTTATTTACTATAATAAAATATAGAATTAACGAAAAAATCGAAAAAGAAATAAAATTTATTAAAGGAAACTATTTTAACATTATTTAGTTAAATAATATATTTAATTAGGTATATTAGATTACCCTTAATAAAGTTACAATACAATACCGTATCGCCTTAGGTACTATCTTAATAGTATAGAATCTAGCCCCTAATAAATTAGAATTATATATAAATAAATTTATTAAATAATTTAATTTACTATATTTATATTCTTTACTCCCTAACCTTCTTACCCGGCCGCCGTTATTAAAATTTAATAAATTAGACTTTCACCTGCACTAATAATTATAGAGAACTATATTTAATAAGGATAATTACTTAAAATATTATAACTTTAATTATATTAAGAATTTTTATAACCGCCTTCGCAATACGGCTCCTTTTACTAATAACCTTCGTACTCCCCGATTAATTATATTAATTAATACCTAACCTCCCCCCTCTATAATATTAATTCAATTCTAAATAATAATATTATAAAGTTAAAGATAGTTTCGCCTCTAGCTTATTTGTAGCTAATAATTTAGAGTAAATTGTAACCCTATAACTTTAATATATATAACGCTATTAATCTAACGAATTATATTTAGCTAAGAGGGCGTAAATTTAGAAATAAAGGATATAGTAAATACCTAACCTCCTATTCTATTATAGAAGGGACGAGGCCGCTTACAAGGCTTTACATAAATTATATAAAGAGGAGGAGGTACGAAGGGAAAAAGTAATTCTATACAGGGTAGAAGAGGTATAAAGAGAGGAGGTACGCCAATTAGTACCCTAATTAATATTTAAGCTTAATAAAAGAGATTTATTGGTAACTAAATTATTCGATTATACGATAAATATTAAATAGATTATAGATATATAGATTAATATAGATTGAATGCGATTAATTAATCGCTCGTTTAATTAAATGCAATATACGACTGTACCGTTAAATGCCTTATAAAGTACGCTATAAAATGCCCTATAGATAATTAGTCTGGAATTTGGGTTTGGTATAGCAGGTAAGAATGAAATACCTAAATTTCTAGGCGAAATTTATAAAAGAATATATCTGAGATGTTGGGGATTGCGAGGGTTAGGGTTGTATATGGGAAGAAAAAGTGGATCTACGTACGAGTAGAGTTTCTCTTAATTAAAGGTCGTTATAACAATAATCATTAAAGATTGTTGATAATAATATAAAAATAATAGTAAAGTAGGGCGCTTTATATTCTATATCGGTATTACTAGCTTTATAAAGACGAACCCGCTATACGTATTCTACGTATTTTCCTTCGTTAGAAACCTTTTTATAAAGAAGATAATAATTAGTATAATAAATATAAGATATAATAATAATTTTAAAACGTTCGATATTAATAACTAAATTCTAATATTTAAAAGTCGACCGGAAAGGCTACTTCTAAATCCGGGAGGATAATATATTAGAGAATACAGGAAAAAAAAGGTAATTTACTATAAAATAGAATAGGAAAAAGAATATAGTATACAAAAATATAAAATTAAGTAATAGGAGATTGTTAAGCTGTTGAAGACGTTAATTAAGGAAGGAGAAGATTATATTACAAATATAAAGTAATATACGGGCTAACCAAATTATTAATAGTATAAGCCGTTTAAAAAAACTAATTTATAAAATTATAAATTAGGATAGGGATATAAAGATATTTAGGATAGGGCTTATAGTAGTAAGTAAAAATAGGGCTTACAGCGTAAGTTAATACTAGGGCTTACAATGTAAGTTAATACTAAGGTTTACGGCGTAAGCTATTATTAGGGCTTACAACGTAAGTTAGTACTATTACAATACGGGTAAGCCCGTATAAATTAAATAGTACGGAAAAGTATAAAGGAACGATTGGGGGGTTTAAAATATTAGATAGTTTATTAATAGTTAATACAACCTAATTACGTATTATTAAGACTAGTATTACAAGTATATTTATTGTAAACCCTTTGGCTTTACCAAATGATTCTAATAGTATTTATACCTTCAGCTATCTCACTTAGGCAGATCAGACTGCCGTTCGTTACAATAATCTTACTATAAATTATACTACGTTTAAATCCTATAATACTAATATTTAATCCCTATATAATAACTTCATCAAAGCTTTTATTATTAATATTGAAATATTATATTTAAAATAAATTATAGAAAATCCGCCGATTTTTACCGGTAAGGAAAATATTAATACAATTTATAAATATAAAATCTTTAAGGGATAGTATTTCTATATTTAACTCTAATAAGAATATAACCCCTTCTTTTATATCAATAAAGATGTTGAAATTATTTATACTATTATATTATTAAACTTGAAAATTTTATTTGGTATTTAAGATAATTTGGATATTATTTAGAATAAAGGAGATATAGTTCTTGAATATTAGAAGATTAATATTAAATTTATGGAATATTTGGTTACCCGCTTCAAAAATATAAATGTAAAATCAGATACTAATTGCCGCTTCGAAGGATTCTTTATAAAAATTATATTTTTTGCAGAATTTAATTTAGAATCTATTACGTTAATAAACTTTTATAGCCTTAATAACTCTATAAAGGCTTACTACTTGTAAAATAAAATTAATAAACGTCTTTATAATGATTTTCATTTATTGCAACCTTCCTAAAGTTATCGATTTTAAAGAAAAAATTGTAATTTATCGTACTATCGCTAGTAATTTAAAAAGTATTAATTATTATTATAAAACAAATATTTATATTTTTAAGAATAATACCCCCGCTAGCAATAGTTCTAATAGTATTAATACGGGTAGTATTAATTCTTATAATATTAATAATATCCGTATTGATTAGGGTAATAATAAAATAGATTTTAATACTATTAATTTTAATATTTTTACTTATAAAGATGTATTCGATTAGCGTATTTGTAATAGTAAATATTATTATTATAGTAGTAATAACTATATTGCCTGTAATTACCTCGCTTTCATTTATTATAGTGCTTAAGGCCTTTAATACGAAAAAGGTAAAAAGAATAAAGGTAAGGGTAGAGGTAAGAGATGTTGTAGTAAGGAAGAGGTTTATATTATTAAAACTACGCTTACCGTTATTACTATTGCTATAACTCCTGCTATACCCCCTACTACTACTACTATTAATAGTAAGTACTATGATAAATCGGAAAATATTTAACTTTTATATTTAATTATATATAGAAACTTTTCTTATTGGTATTATAGAGATAAATTTTAAGCTCTTTAAAATTAAAGGGTTTAAAAGAGGTTGTAATATAATTGTTAAATAGTTCTACTTCCCTAAATTTAATACTCCTATCCTTTTATATTATTATAAAATTATATAGAAATTATTAGATTACCCTTATTAAATCTGATTACTCTATATTCGTTTTTATTAATCGTTTTTTTATAATAAAGTATAACCTTCCTTCTTTTTATCTCCTTTAAGCGAAGAAGTTTATTCTAATTAATAAAATTATTAAAAGTATTATTTCCGAAGGGGTAATGATTAAATTCCGGATTGGATACTATTGTAAAATAATTACTTTTCTAATTTATAATATTTCGATAAATTACTTAATTATATTAGGATTCCTATATATATAATACTATAAACCTAATATCGATTACGATTAATATAGAATTTATTTAACTAATTTTAATTATAAGGGTTGCTACTTACTAATTAATTTTCCTAAAACCTAATTAATATTTTTAAGAATTTTCGCTAATTAGGTTTCGGTTGCGGCTATCCGTAGTAAAAGCGCCCCAATTTATTAATTAGCCCTAAAGTATAATATTATTACCTTCGCCGAGAAAATATTAGTAATAACATATAAGAGCGGAGTTATTAAATCTATTCAAAATTCCGCTAAGGGAATATTAATAATAACCCTAAGAAATAGAGCTATTAATTCTATTTAAAACTCCTCCGGGGGGATGTTAGCAATAATTCTAAAAAATGAAATTACTAGCCTTATTAAAGGAGAACCGATACCTTCCCTACTTCTATCGCTTTTAGTAAAATATATTTAAGGAACTTTACTTACCGTCTAAAACAATTATCAATTTTTTTTTAATGTTAATTAAAATTTTAATAGTTAATAGAATTAAATTTAAAGTCAGTATTATAAGTATAATAATATTCCTAATTAAAAGTAAAGAACCTACGTACTACGAACCCTATATCCGCCTTTATAAACGATACATTTCCGTAGGCGTATTATACTATTAAGCCTATTACTATTATAACTTCGAAGAGTATTCTTCTATTAAGCTAAATTATGTTAGAGAACTTAACGTAATTACTTTTAATTATATTTACGAATTTCAATAGTTATAACTACATATTATAAACTATATTAAATTCGAAAAATTAATTACCATTATAGAAGTCTAAGATATAGACCTAACCGAAGGGATATTTACTAATATTCTAAATAATGATAATTAGTAATATAAGGAAAATCTTCCCTCTCTTCTCTACTCCTTATTAATAGTTTAATTAACTTTTATTTATCTGAAGTATTTTAAGAAATAATAATTCTAATTAGAATAATCTATTTAATTAATATCTTCGATTAAAATACACCCCTCTACAAAAATACAATTTAGTACGTATATTTATTTAAAATCTTTAACGAAGATATAAAGAGATTCTTCAATAAGGTTAACTAATGAATTAAAATGAAGACGAAACTATCGCTATTCCAAAAAAGATAGAAGGATAGTAATATATTAATAAAGTAATAATTTTCCTCCTTTCCTTAATTAAATAAATCCCTTTTAACTGATTATACGAATATAAAATTAAATCTTATTAGGGGCAACCCCTCCCAACGTAAAACTGTATTATATATCTTTAATCGAAGTTAATATTATAAAGAAATAGATTAATAATAATTTAAAGAAGAATTTTATCCGCCTATTTCAATCGGCAGCCGCCTCCCCTATCTTTCTAATAAAGAAGTTGGGCGGCGGCGTCTATATTTATATCGATTATTATAGTATTAATAATATAATATTAAAATTGTATTACTTATTACCTTTAAATAAAGAGACTTTCAACGTTAACCATTATATAAAGATTTTTATTAAATTTAATATAATTGCTATATTTAATAGGATTTATATAAAGGAAGAATACGAATAGTTTACTATGTTTATTACCCGCTTCGGCCTTTATAAATTTATTATTTGCCTATTTGGTTTTTAAGGAGCCTTAAGAATCTTCTAGAATGATATTACTAATATTTTATATAATATTTTTAATATATATACTATAGTGTACTTTAATAATATTTTATATAATAATTTTAATATATATACCATAGTGTACTTTAATAATATTTTAGTTCATTTAGATAATGAAATAATCTACGAAAATTATATTAAAGAGGTCTTATAATAGATAAATCGAATAGGGCTATAGATTAATATTTATAAATATAAATTCTATATTATAAAAATAAAGTATTCAAATTTAATTATTATTTTAGGAGGATTTAAAATAGATTCTAATAAAGTATCCGCTATTATTCTTTAGGAAACCTTAAAATTCACAAGGATATTATAACGTTTCTTAGGTTTTACTAATTTTCATTAGCGATTTATTAAATATTTTTCAATTATTGCTAATCTATTATACAAATTAATAAAGAAATCGGCAGAGTATCAATAAATTAATAGCTACTAGAAATCTTCTAAAGTCTTCAAAAGAGCGTTTAATAATCATCTAATATTTTAGATTTATAATTGGTTAAAATAGATCATTATTGAAATAAATACTTTAAATTAAGCGTATAGTAGTATACTATTCTAATATAACGAAGATAGAGTTTTATTTTTAATCGCTTACTTTAGCCAACGATATTTTATAGCCGAATATAACTATAATATTCATGATAAGGAATTGTTAATTATTATTAAAGCCTTCGAAGAATAACGCCCCGAATTAGAAGGATTTTAAGAATTATTTAAAGTCTTTACCAACTATAAAAATGTAAAGATTTTTATGATCAATAAATAGTTAATTCCCTACTATATATATTAATTTCAATTCCTTTTTTGTTTTCATTTTATAATTTAATATTACCTTAAATCCTTATAAGTACTCCTCAATATATTGACTAGAAAATTAAGGATTTGTTTAAATATAAAGTTAATAAATAACTATCAGTTAGGAATAAAATTTTATTTAATTATATTATTTTTATCAATAAAATCTTTATTTTGGAAAACGAAGTTAGGGAGGATAATATTGACATTAGTACTGTTTATATATATATTATAGGAATGCTAAACGAAAAATCGATAAATACTTTAGTAATAAGCGGATATAAGAAATCTATATTTCTCTAAAATATTATTGATTATTTATCGGACCTAAACCGATAAACGTAATTTAAAGAAGTGAAAAATTATATAAAAAGGGTCCCATTCGTTAAGTATTGAATAAGAATAATTTAAAACTAGGTATATTTTTGTAATGCTATTCGTATGGATTTTATTAATATAGAACTTTATTTTTTATTCCTCCATTATATTTACAATTTAATAGTTGTCGGATATTTGAATTATGAGACGACCTATTCGTTACTAGCACAATCCTTCTTCTAATTAGGAATATACGTTGTAGTCTAATCTTATTATAAAGCCTATCGTAATATACCGCTTATTATTTTTCAAAATTATTAGTAATGTTATTCGTACTATAGAAAGATATTTCAATCGATTATATTATTCCGTTTACACTTTACCTATATTATAAGTGAGAATTTAGATACATTACTATTATTATTCATTGATTTATAAAGATAAAGTATTATATTTCTACTAAAGGTTTAATAGTAGAAGAGCTAACGGAATATTTTATTTAAAAAAGTTATAATATTGATAATTATTAAATTCCATTGTCTCTAACTGTAATCCTTAATTTATTTCATAATTTTAAAAGGCACTCTTATTATAATTAGAAATTGGGCTTAAACCTTCCTCCGTTTTCTACTCTACTGTTAACGGATAGATTAAGTACGTTTTAATAAAAATAGAAAAATACTTCCACTTCTATATTAATCAGGTTTAAAATGTTTAGGTAAATTGATTATTAATTATAGATTTCGCTAATAACTTAGTTTTCCAGATTATAGGTGTGTCCCTTTTCTTTATTAATTATAATTTCCACCCTTATATTAATTGAGACGCCTATGCCTCAGAGCTCTAGCGTTATCGTAGGCCGAAAGATAATATAGAAGATCCGTACTAAAGGTCGTAGTCTATAGGCCTACTAACGTAAGCGAGGAAAGCGCGGCGTATCTGTTTATAATAGGCCAGAATGTAGAAAATTACCCGTCTTGGTAGGCCCAAATAGGAAAACTTGGCGCTAAGTAAGATACGGTTTGAATAGTAGAGTAAAAAAGCCACTTTTTCCTTTACAATAGGGATTTCTCTGCGACTATTGCATGCATCCAAATATATATAGTGCCAAAATAACAGAAAAGAAAGGCGGTCATTTTGGTACCGGTTGCATTGTGGTGCACGCCCTAGTTATTGAGAAAAATACAAAAGAAATTGAAAATAAGGATCTTGGTAGTAAATACACCCGGGCATTGCAAATAACCAAATCCAAAAAATAACCAAGTCTTAGACCGCACCCTTAACCCTAAAGGCTCTAGGGGGTTAGGGTTAGGGTTAAAAATAGCAATTCTGAAAAGGGAAAAACGAAATCCTTTTCTTCAAAATTCCTCCCTAAGGTTTTTCTTTTTTTTTTTCCTCTTCTTTAACATACTATAGTAGTATACTTACCTAAGTATGGGCGTCTCTCTGTCTCCCCTGGACTTTGGCTCCGCCCAGGGGAACTGTATTTTATTAAACTAATAAAGCTATATTTATTAGAGATATTAATAATATTATGAACCGTATATTTTAAAATTAATGAACTAGTTAACTAATTTAAATGAATCTTGAATTTTGATAAGCCTAATAAATATAGTAATGTTATAAAAATGATACGAATACTTAATAATCTAACGTATTAAAGTACAAGAAGGGGGATAAAGTCCTCTTTAATATAAAAAATCTTAATAATAGCCGCCTTTATACTAAGTTTATACCCCTCTTTGAAGGACTGTTCGAAATTCCTAAGGTGAATAATTACCGGGTAATATTTAAATTTCTAATTAATATAAAGTATAGCCCTACTTTCTATATTAGTAAAGTTAAACTGTAGGAGGAAAAGGGCTTACCGGAGTAGATAGATATAAAGGAATAGGATATTCGTATTAATTATGATTGTATTATAAGGAGGACCAATAATAGGAAAAAATTTATAGAACATAAATTTATTAAAATTAATTATTGCCGGAAGAATAATAAGGGTTATTAAAGATATTTTATTATTTAGGTACTTTTATATACGCTATTATAATAATTATATATTAATATATCTATAATTTCTACCGATATTCGGGCTTTCTACAATAGATATTCCGAAGCGTTGTATTCGTTAGATTAAGTAATATTAGAAAAGAGATAGAAGGAGAAGGAGAGATAGAAGGAAATAGAATAGGAGGTAATAGTTCTACGGTGGAATTTCTAGTAATATTAGTTAGTAACGACGGCTATAGAGGCCTTTCGAATATAGACTGCTCGTTTAATAGTGATTTCTATTATTCTATATAATATTAATTAGCTATATAGCTTTTTTTAATCTGAAGAAGTATTATAAGACTAGCTTATATACTTTATACTTAGTACTAACGTATAACAACTTCTAAAATTGCTATACGCTAATATTATTAGTAAGGTATTACTATTGTCGGCAGTTAATTGGCTAGAACGCTGCCTACCATAGGTTCGTCAGACCCGCCGGCGGCCGCCTTTATAAAGCGAGCCTTCTAGGTATTTAATTGTACTTCTCTCCCTTTCTCCTTCGTACAATTACGTACAATCACATCTACCGTCTACCTATTGCCCGTAATAATAAGGATATATAATAAATTAATAGAATTAATAATAATTAGTATTAAGGTTAATCCTATTTCTATTTAGGTTTCGAACTTTTCTATTTTATTTAATATATTGGAAGTAAGCTTTAATACCCGATTTTATATTAAAGTTATTAAAATCTCAATTATTCAGGGGGCGTCGTCGAGTAATAAAGTTATTTAAATAATTTAAATAAGGACTCCCCTTATTTTAAAGGTTTATTATTGAGAAATATATGTATTTAATAATAATATAATTAGTAGCGCTATAGTAAATATATTATTCTTCGGTACAACGATTATCTCTTTCTTTTTAGGATATTTATCTAGTATAGCCCTTTTATTAGGTTAAAGAAGGCCCTTTACTTTAGAAATTATATATATTAATTATATTTATAAAGATATTACCATTCATATTATATTAGGTTTTGGAGGGTGAAATAGAGGGAGATTTGTAGGCTTAGTATTAGGGGTTGGAGCGATTCGAACCGGTAATAATAGGAATATATATTTTTAATTATTAATAATCTTAATTATTATTTTCTATACCTTTAATGAAGGGTTCGGAATTCGGCGGTTTTCTTATATTTACAAATAATATTTTAGAATTACTCTACGTACGTAAAATAATTATTAAAGGATTGAATACTAAAAAAGTAATTAATAAATTTTTTATGAATAGTATAATGAAGGAACCCTAATTTAGTATATTTATTCTAATTATAGCTGCCAACTTTCCAAACTTCGTTATTAAAATTAATAAAAGATTCGGAAAAAGGCTCGCCGTCCTTTTATTTAATTTTTGCGAAGTTATTAAAAATAAAATTTCAAATATAATAAGTACCGAAGATTTACCGAATTTATTTGAATAAATCAATAGGGTTTTTATTATTAGAGAGGATACGGGCGGTTTAATAGCTTTTCAATTATTAATATTTATTATTTAGTGAAGTATTAAGGATTCCGATTTATATAATATCGGGATTGGTATATAGATTAGCATTAAAATTCATATTTATATTTTGATTAATTTATTATAATAGAATAGAAAGGTAGTGAATTTACTATCCTATTAGAGAAATTTGAATAGCTTCTATTAGTATAATTTATTAGAATTATTATCCGAATTATTATTAACGCTGGACTTCGCTTTATTTTTATTATTATTATTAAAAGAAATTGATTTAGTAAGGTACATAAATTCAAGCTATAAAATAGGCTAAAAGTAAATAGAAAAGCGGATCATATATCATAGGGCTAGCGCCCGGGCTATAGACTCTAATCTCTGAAACCAGAGTAGTTACTAGCGCGCAACCCTAATAAAAACCTCTACGCCGGTAGATCCGTATTTCAAATAGATTTTTCCCTCCTTTATAGAACCTTAATTAAATTATATAAACAATACCCGTATTAATTGTATTACTCCCGTTATATTAAATTCTATTAATACCTAATAAAATTAATAGATTAAGATATACCGCCGCTATAGTAGTAAAAATAGTAGCGTACTATATTAAACGTAGAAGAAATAGTATAATAAGTTAAAGCCTAACAAATAGAAAAAGAGAGAAATAAGTTTATTAAAAGCGTTTTTATTAATATAACGTTTGTAAATACTATTAAAAATACTATTAATATATTGCCTCCTACTTAAAGGGCGTAGAGTAACCTCTAAGTAGCTACCTATATAATTACTATTACCCCTAATATTATAATCGGTATAATTTAAAAAACCGTTTTTATTACCGCTCCTAATACCGAATATAAAAATATCTAATAGCTAAAGTAGAATAAATCTACTTCAACCTTCCCTCTATTCTTAATATAATTATATTTTACATATAAAAAAGAGAGAGTAGTAGGAATAATTTCTAATTATAAATTGGGATAATTAATATTATTCAATATGTTCTTTAAAAATAAAATAATTCAAGTAAAAGTATTTTAACGTTATAATTATATTAATAATTCCTACCGACTTATTAGTTAATTTAACTATTTAGAATTGGTTTTTAATAATAAAAATAAAAAGTAATTTACATTAATTTACTTACGAACTATCTATTAACATAAGAATTAAAACTTTACCGATTCTGTTTTTATTTTTAAGGAGAATTTAATTAAAGTAAGAGGATTAGTATAGGAAAATAAATCTTAATTTACTTAATTAAATACTTTTATATTTCATATTCTGTACAATTAATTAATTTTAATCCATATATCCAAAATTATAATCGATATATAGAAAATTTAAAAGAGATTATTTAAAAGTTTAAAGCGAGCCGAATTTTCCGCGAATTTAATAGAAATAATAAAGGGGTTACTAATTACCGCTAGAAGTTTTTCCCCTAATAAGAATATATTATAAACTTACTTTCGAAGGATATTAATAGCGATATACTTATAATAATAAACGTTATTAAAACGAAGAATAAGAATTATAATAAACATATTAAATATACTAAATAAGTCTTTTAAAAGGAATATAATAAGTAGTATTCAATTAGATTCTATTTATATTATAATATTAGTAGGTATATAATTATTAGTTATATATATAAACCGGTTTAATATTTTAGTAGGGTTAGTATTAAAGCTATTAAATTCTATATTAATTTATTATTAAAAAATACCGAAGATTCTTCTTCGGAAGGGTTGGGGAAAGAATAGTTTTTATATAAAGTTGGGTATAAGAATAGATAGGAGTATTAAATAAAGAGGCGGGAATTTCGAATTTCCCGGGTCCTATAGAAATAGATATTACTAAAATCCCTATTACTATTAATAATAAGAATTAATTCTATATCCTTATTAATAAAGGTTGTTAATATTATATTACTATTAGTAAGAAGGTAATTAAAAAATTCAAGATTCTAATAATTTTAATCCCCTAGAAATAAATTAGAAGCGCCTCTATTAAAATAGAAGGGGCTAAAATTAAAAGTTTTATTTATTTTAAAGTAAATATTTATAACTATAAATTAATTATTTATATTTATATAATTCTTGAATTGGAATTCTTTATAATATTAGGAAAATTATAACTAAAAACGATAAAAGCTTATTCGGTTCCGTATAAGTACTGATTTTAATACGGAGTAACCGAATATTAAATTTTATATTTAAAATATATATCCGAAGGGTCTTTCCTTTATATAATTAAAATTAGAAAAGCTGTTTACTATTTAATTACTACTTTTATAATTACTTTAAACCGGATTAGGAAGAAAAGTAGTAGAGAAGTTACAGAAATAATAATATTTATAGTTAATTTATAAAATATAGAGAAAATTCTTAGGTTTAAAATTAATTTAACTAAAGAAGAATTAAAGGAGAGGATTCCTATTAATATATACGATTTATTCTATAAATAGAAATAATCGGAGGCCAATAAAGTAATTTTATACCACCCAGATATTAATTATAAAATAGAAGTAAAGGAAAATAAATATAGTAAAAAATTATTATTCCCTTATAAATTATTTTATAGTATATCGAAAGATAAATTTTTAATATTAAACAAAACGTTTAGAAACTTTTTCGATAAAGGGTTTATCTGTATTAGCAATTCTTCGGCTATAGTATTAATCTTTTTTATCCGGAAATTAAGTAAGGGATTACAATTCTATTATAATTACCGAACTCTAAATACTATTATAAAAATTAATTATTATTTACTTCCTTTAATTAAAGAAATTTTCTGTATTATAATTAAAATTAAATAGTTTACTAAGATAGATATAATATAAATATTCTATAAAATTTAAATAATCAAGAGGGAGGAAGGGAAAATTACCTTCTATATACGTTACAGCCTTTTCGAGTAATTTATAATATTATTTAGGTTATTAAAAGCTCTAATAATGTTTTAATAATATATTAATAGTATCTTTAATAATTACCTTAATAATTCCACTTTAATTTATATAAATAATATACTAGTCTTCTTATTGAACTTAAAGAAAGAATATTTAGAGAAAGTCTATAAAGTAGTAGAGCAGTTAATAGTAGTAGGATTTTATTTAAACCCTAAAAAGTATAAATTCGCTATTAAGAATATAAAATATTTCGGTTTTATAATTGTAATAAATATAAGTATTTAAATGGACTTTATAAAAATTAAAGTAATTATAAATTAGGAAATACTAATATCTCAAAAAGGAGTAAAGAGTTTTTTAAGCTTCGCTAATTATTACTATATATTTATTAAAGATTTTTCTATAGTAGTAGGACTATTAATAGTATTAATAGGGAAGGGGGTCCCTTTCAAATAGATTATTAAATACGATTCTACGTTTCGGTAGTTGAAGAAATTATTTATAAAAGCTCCTATCCTTATTTAATAGAATCCCGATTTATTTATATTTTTAGAGGTAGATTATAGCGGTTACGGATTCGGAAGTATCCTTATTTAAGAAAAGGATAGTAAGAAAACAGTTATAATATATTACTTTCAAAAATTTATATTAATAGAGCGTAATTATTTTATTTATAATAAAGAGATATTAATAACTATTTAGTATTTAGAAAAGTAGTTAATAAAATTTAAAAATTGTAAAAGATTTATAATTATAACCGATTATTATTTCGAATATTTTATAAAGAAGTAAAAGTTTTCTAAATACTAAATATATTAAGTTAAGTTTCTTTTAAAATTTAATTTCGAAATTTAGTACCGTTTAAATAAATTTATCATAATACTTAATACCCTATTGTCATAGGATTAGGATAAATTTAATAAAAGGGATATAGAAGTAAAGGAAATATAATTAATCCTTTAAAAGGTTCTTAAGAATTATATTTGTATAATTATTTTCTTTATAATTGTAAGGGAGGACGTAAAAGTATTTGAAAATCCAAATTTGTAATAACTCTATAAGAAAATAGCTTAGTAAATTATAATCTATTAAAATATTCTTTAAATAATTACAAATAGTAACCGAAATTTATTTATCACAATTTAAAAATTAAAAATATAATTAGGTGAATATTTAATTAATAATTTAAGGAGGTTATATTATAGAAGCCATATTTAAATCCCCGGTACCTTAGCTATTATTAAAGTAATTACCTTCTATATATTGTTAGAAGATTTAGAGAAAAACGTCCTACGTACGCGCCTTATCTAAAGGATATATAATTTAATCATTCTTAATTAATTAAAGAAAAAAGGTATAATTTATATTATTAATAAAAATCCTTATTAATTGTTAATAGGTATCTATATTCGTGGGTTTATAATTAATTACGATACTTATAGAAAGGTAAAGTATTAGAGAGATTAAAAGAGAGGATTGTTTAGACTATTATTAATCCTAAATTAATTCTTTAGAAATATTTAAATAAATTTTATTATTAACCTACTACCCTTAGGAGGCTATATAAACCTTTTAGTTATTAAAGATTGGTTTAATAAGGCGGTAATTTCAAAATTTATATTTATTATAAAAGTAAGAACGGTTATTGAAGCGTTTTTATAATGTTTATATACTACTATAGTTAATTTAAATTTATTATTAGTAATAGAAGTCTTAATTAGATTAATAATTCTTCAAAATATTTTTACAACCTCTTTAGGATGGAATAGTAATTAAATATAGTATTTTACCTTTAGATTAACGGCGGGTTAGAATATATAAATTAAGAAGTTTAAGTATTCTTAAAAATCTTTATAAATTACGTATAGAATAATTAGGATTATTAATACCCCGCTACGTAATTAATAATTAATAGTAAAGTAAATATTATAATTAGGATATTTCTATTCTTCGCTACTTATAATTACTACTTATAATCTTCTATAGCCATCGCTATTTAATTTATAGGAATCGAATTTTCAAACCCGTAGAAAAGAGTAAAAAGCTTTATTATATAATTATAATAAATTATGAATTTTTATTAAACGATAATAACTATTTTAATTCAGGATTAAGAATATTTTACAAATTGTATGAAGCGATTAGTTAAAGTATTTAAAAAGGGAGATAAAGTCTAATTAAATTTTAAGGATTTTGGAACCTAACGCTTTGAGAAGAAGTTAAGTTAGATATATACTAAATATATAGTTTCGAAAATTCTCAACTTATATATAATAGAATTTATTAACTTTACTATTAAGGTCTTTAATAAATTTTATATAGGTTTCTCATAGTAGGTTTAGAATAATTCCTTATTAAAATAAATTATTACCAACCCCTAACTTCTAACTATTATAATCGATAGCGAGAAAGAATACTTTGTAAAAGAAATTTTATATTACTAAATTAATAAAGGGTATAAAGAAATGTTAGTAAAACAGGTAGAATAGGTAGAATAAGTTTAAGAATCTTCATAATTAATAGCTAATATTATAATAATAAATTATTTTAAAGTTAAATATAGTTTAACTATTACTGCTATAAAAGAAAAGGAAAAGAAAGATATTAATATTAAATTTTACTATTTCTTTTAAATTTTATACGTACAATTATTACCCGATTCCTATATATTTATTCTAATTTAGAGAATTACTATATTCGCCTTTAATATTTATTATTCGTAGGGAAGGAGGGGTATTAACGGAGGGGAGGGGGGTAAAGGGGACGCCGCTTCGGCGTAATAAAAGTACTTATAATTAAAAAGAAAGAAAAAAAAACGAAGAAAAAATAAATATTAATACTTTAGAAAGGGAGTAAAAAGGGAAAGAAAGGGGTAAAAATAATATACCGGTTGATAAAAACCTTCTTATATAATTTAATAGTATTTCTTTAAATATTTATATACTAATTAAGGTTATTCTTCACTACCGTTTTAGCTACGCGGTCCGCCGCCCCTTAAATAGTAAACGTATATAGGGTTAAAGGTAATATTTAATTATATTATTTATTATTATTATAATAATTTATATATATAGTATAATTAAGTACTATAAAATACGCCTACTCCGTATTAATATATATAATTTAGGGGATAGTAGATTCCTTATAATGAAATTATAATAAAGAGGTTAACGATAAAATAATAATAGAGAGGAGATTTGAAAAGGACGGAATATATAAAAAAAAAAAAAAAAAACCCGAATTTACTTTTCGCTAATACTTTTTAATAGCCTTCGAATTAAAAGGGGTAGTAGCGGCGGTATAATAAGGGTTAGGAATAGTAATAGGAGGAAAGGGGTATATTAAAATCTAAGGAAGGAGCGTTAAGGAGGCTAACGTTAGAGGAAATAAATATTAAAAAGGAAAATTAATAAGCGAAGCGTTAAGGCGAACGGAAAGGGAATTAGTTGGTAAAAAGTTAGGGCGGGCGGTAGGTATTTAAAAGCTAGAGCTTAGAGTAGTAAGAAGGAATAATATAACAAAGGGTATTTAAATATATTAAAAGAATTAGAAGAGAACGGTAGATATTAGGTAATAAAGGGGATAATATTATTTACTTTAGAGAATTAAATTGCTATTAGAAAAAAGAAGAGAAGAGAGAGAGGTTTAGAAACCGAAGGGGAAGGGGATTATATATATAAATTTAAGGGTTTAAATTAGGCGTATACACTTAAATTGCTACCTACTATTTATTATAGTCTATTATTTTATAGCGTTTAATATTATATTTACAATATTAGATAGAAGGTATAATAGTATCGGTTAGTAGTATGAAAATGAATTTACAATTGAAATAGAAATTATAAATATATAAGAGACCGATTATAATAGTAAGTAGGAGAGAAATAGAGGAAGGGTAAGGAAGGGAAGAGAGGGGGTAATATTATAAGGTTAGCGCCCGGGTTATAGACTTTAGTTTTTGAGATTAGAGTAATTATTAGTGCGTAGTCCCAATAAAAACTTTTACGCCGGTGGATCCGTATTTCAAATTGTTATAGGACTGGCGCCCGTCGAGGCATCTGGCCCTGATTGGCCAGACTCGAGTGCCAAGACGGCAGCCGGCGTTGAGATCCCTTTAGCTAACCCGGGCCACAGTATTATAGCCCCGGGGCACGGGCTCTCTTAAACCCTCCTCGGCTGCCTCAAGCTATAAGGTAGCTACTAGAGCCTACGGCTATAAAAAGCTTTAGCGTTCGAGCGACCCAGAGGGTAGCGTTTTACCCCCTTTTCTTTCCTCGTAGAACCTTAGTATATATATATAAGGCTAATATTTACATATTACTCTACTATCCCTTTATATTAAATTCTACCTTATTGTTAGTTAGTTAATTAAAAGGAAAGATAATTTATAATTAATAGCGTAGTATATATTAGTATTGGAATAATCTTATTTTCTATACCGAATAATAATAATAATATTAATATAGAAATTCCCTATAGTCCTTTAGTAATTGAAAGTACTAGAATACCCCCCGATATTACTAATCTATTTAATAATCTATTCTGGATTTTATAGGCGAATTCTGAATTAAAGGGGAAAATTAAATTTATAATTCCCTTTTCTATTTATTCCTAACCTACTTTAAAGTTTAAATTTATATATTTTATTAAGTAGAATTTTTTTAGTATTAGTAGTAAGGGTAAAGCGAAGTCCGGCGCTAATAATAAATTAGATAGCGAATTTTATAAGTTATATTAATAGAAGTTATTCGAATTCCTTTAATAGGATAGTAAACCTATTACTTTTCTTTTTTATTATAATAAATTAATTAAGACGTATAATGTGGATTTTAAAATTAATTTATATATTAATCCCGATATTATATAAATCGAAATCTTTAATATTTTATTAATTAATAAATAATAATAGTTAGAAGGCTATTAAATTATCTATACCTTCTTTAGTAATAAAGACTTCATTAAATTATTCGAATAAATTTAGTAAATTTTTAATACTTATTATATTTAGGATTATACTTTTAATAACCTTGTTAAAATAAAATAGAAGGATGGTGAATTTTTTTTTAAGTTCTTTATTAATTTTCATAATAAATTTTTAAAAATTGGCGGTTATAATTAGGATAGCCGTATTAAATTGGGGTTCCTTCGTTATACTATTAATAAGAAGTTTAATAATTACCTTTTTACTATTAAATTTTCTAATAATTATTTTATATATATAGAATAGTTTTAAAATATTATATATAAATATAAGAAGACTACTGAATTCCGAGCTCTTTATTAGGGTTATTTGCGGAACGGTAATTGGAATAACCGGCGGCTTAGAGTATATATTTTTATTACTACCGGCTCGGATTGCTCTAACCCTTAATATTAGGCCTACAAATCCCCCTCTACTTCACCCCCTAAAACCTAATATAATACTGATAGTAATATTCTTATAGGTGTAACTAATACCTATAACTTTCGAAGTAAAAACCCTTTTTTAAGCTAATAAAAGGGCTGGGCTAAATAAGTATTTTAGGAAGAAAGAAATAAATATTATATTGAAGGATAATATATTCGCTATAATATTACCGGTTATATAATTATTAAATATTTATACTTCCCGGCGGTAAACCTTTAAAGTAAAGGAATATATATTTAAATTATTTAAATAGCTCTGTTATTTAATAATAATTTTCGAGTAATTAAAATTTTAAATTCCGAGCTTAATTAAAGAAAAGAATAGTTCTAGTATAAAATTGGGTATTATAGCCTACCTTTAATATATTAAGTAAAGTAGAAGAGTTTAAAACCTAAATAGAAATAGGATTAATTTTAATACTAATTATTATTAATTCTACTAATTTATTTTATACCCTTATTAACGAAGGATGCTAATACTATACTATAATTAGTAAAAATATTATTTGAAACCTCTAGATTCCTATTATACTAATCTCGGCTTGGCAAATCCGAAGCGTTATAGTAATTATAAAAAGTACCTTTATTTAGGGTATCGCTTATTTTTTTACCGAATTTTAGGGCTATATTTTACTAATTTATATATATATACTTTTAGAGTTCGAATACCCTATTATTTTTAAGAAATTTTAATTAATAGTTAATTAAATTTATTTAGTCCCCTATAAGAGAAGATTCAAGTATAGCGTTACATAATTATAGGTAAATTATATTAATAAATTTAAAATTAATACCCTATTCTTCAAGGAATTTTAGGGAATAAAGTATATTTTTACTATTACTTTTATTAATTATATTTATTGAATAAAAAGAAAAGTAGGCCGGGCTATTATAGAAATTTCTATATTTACTATCTAATTAAAGGATATTAAAGAGGTTCTTATATTTAAATAAATCCGGATGAATAAAGAATTCTAATAAATTATCTCTAAGGATTTTTAGGATTTTATCCCTCTCTTTAGGAAATAGGAAATTAATTATTTTAATAATTATAAGCCTAAGGTTAATTTAAATATTAATTTAAAAAAGGTATTAGACGGTAGAGACCTTCTATTTCCCTTCGGTCTATTATATAATATATTTCAAAAGGAATTTTTAATACTTGAAAAAACTTTTTAAAATTTAATAAATAAAGGTTTTATTTAGGCTAATAGTTTAATTATTAGAACCTTTATTTTCTTTATACGGAAATTGGGTAGAGGTCTTTACTTTTATTATAATTATTAGGCTTTTAATATAATTATTCGAGTAGATTAGTACCCTTTATTATTAATCCGAAAAATATTCCGAGTATTTAAGGGGATAAACTAGTTTTTTAAAGTAAATATAATATAAACTTTTTATAAAATTCGAATAGCGGAAAGGGAAGAGTATAAAATAGTATTCCGGATTTATTATAGCCTATTTAAATAGTTGGTAATCTTCTTTAAATTATATAGCGCTTTAACCGTTTTTTAATAGTATATTAATTAAATATTATAGGAATTTTTTAACAATTTTTATTTAATATATATAAATAATATTTTTATTTTTACCACCGGATTTCGAGAAAATTATATATAGAAGGTCCGTTTAGTATTCAAATATCTCTAAAATATTAGGCTATATTCAAATTCTATTAAATATAAACTTATTATTAAGAAGGTTAAATATTTAGGATTTATTATTTATATTAGCGTAGGTATTTAAATAGACCAAAAAAAAATTAGAGTTATTTTAGAGTAGGATATTTTGATATCCTAAAAGGGAATTCAGAGTTTTTTAGGATTTATAAATTATTATTAAATATTTTTATTCGAATTTACTTCAGTAGCTATTCTATTTATAATATTAATTGGTAAAGGGGTTTTATTTAAATAATTAATAGTATATAAAGAGGTATTTTAATTACTTAAAACCTTATTTATTCGAATATTAATATTAATACAGTAAAACCCTAAGCGTTTAATATTTTTAAAGGCTAATTATAGTAGGTTTGCTTTTGGGGGTTATTTAATTTAGGAAGTAGATAGCTAATAGCGTATTATAGTTTTCTATTCGAAGAAATTGAAATTAGTAGAATATAATTATTTAATTTATAATAAAGAGATATTAGTAATTATTAACTATTTATAAAAGTAGTAAATAGAATTATAAAATTATAATAGTTTTACTATTTTAAACGATTACTATAATCTAAAATATTTTATAATTTATTAATATTTATCTAAATAGTAAGCCTGTTAAGCCGAATATTTTTTTAGATTTTCCTTTAAATTTTAATACTAATTAAGTAAGAAGGTAATAATATTAAATATATTATCTTAGAGGGAATAGGACTGGCTTACCCAGGGTAATAAGGAGGTTAAAAATTTTTAATTTATCTCTAAATTCGCTTTGCGTAATTATATTTGTATTATACTAATAGGTTTGAAGGGCTTTTAAATAGCCTGGAGGAAGGTTGTAAAAGTTTTTGAAAATCTAGATTTATAATAGTTTTAGAATTTTATAATAAAGAAGGATGCTATATATTAATAAGTTTTTAAAGTAATAAGAAGCGATATAAGAAATTTACCTCCTTTTTTTAAATTTAAAATTTAAATAGCTAATTATTTTATTAATAATTTTAAATATTTAAAATATTGAAAGAGATTATGAATCCTTAAGTATTTAGTAATTATTAAAGTAGAAATAGTAAAATTATTTAATATTAATTAAAAATTTAATATATTTTATACCTATATTATTTAGATTATATACAATTTTTAAACGTTCGGGCACTTTAATAGAAAAAGTATTATTATAGCCCTAACCTGCCACTTCTATTAGCTATTATTCGGGATTTATATAAGGTAATTTCTATATAATTATTATATATATAATTCTATTAAATATTAGAGAGTCTAATGGAAAAGGTTGCTTTAATTAATATTAGTATTGGACTAATTTTTTCGAAAAATTTGAATAGATTTTATTACGGATTTCTTAATAGTAGAAAGGAATATTTATCTATTTATTATTAAGGACCGTTTTAGTAAAAATGTAGTATTAGAACTAATATTGTTAATAAATATTAAAATTTATATTGAGAGATTTATAAATTACTTTATAAAGTATTATAGGTAGCTATAATCTATAATTAGTAACCGGGATTCTAATTAAATTAAGCGGTTTTAAAGTAAATTTTATAAATTATTCAAAATTAAATAATTCTTTATTACCGTTTACTATTCCTAAACTAATAGCGGTCTGGAATATATAAATTAAGAAATATAAGCCTTTTTAAAAATATATATTAATTGGGCTTAAGATAATCAATATAAATAGTGCCCGTTAATATAATTTATTATTAATAACTATATTGATATTTTAATTAATATATTTCCCCTTTTTACAATTTATAACTTTAACCCGGAATTAGTAATCCTAATAATTTTTAAGATAGTTAAGGATTCCTATATACCTGTAGACGTTTAGGCTTAATAATTTATTAAAAAATTATTATAAATTATAAATTTATATTAAATTAAAATAATTGTAGCGGCTTAGGAGTAGGAGAGGTTTGTTAATTATAATTATTAACTAATAAAAAGGTTCTAAATTAATAATAAAGTATAATTTAATTTTAAAAATTATATATTACTAAAATTTAAAAAGAACTTAGATTAATTATTTATTAAATATATAATTTCAAAAGTATTCTCCCCCCTAATTATAAAGCTTTCTAACCTTTTAAATAATATTTATAAGATCTTTTATATTAACTTTCTCTAATAAATTATTAGAAATCACTTACCTAGTTAAATATTAGCCGATAAATAATTGCCGCCGGTAATAGTAGAAAGAGAGAAAGAATATTATATAAAAAGGATTTTATATATTAGAAGACCTTTAACCGGACGGATATTTTTTGTAAAATAGAAAGGATATTACTAACCTTTATAGTATCCGTTTGAAGATTTTTAGAATATTAAAGTATTTAAATTTTTTAAAATAGAATATAGGGATATTCGAATTAAGAATAAACTATTAAATAAATTTATAAGGAGGGGAATATTAATAGAATAGGAAAAGTAAATAAAATTAATATTTAAAGGTAAAAAACGTAGCTGCCTATTTAGAGCGCCGCCTATATTAGTCTACTATATTTAAAAAATTTTTAATACTTAGTGCCGCCCTAGTATCTATCCGGACTTTAATATTTAAAAACAATAATATTAAGGCTATACTATTATAAGGAATTTGCAACTTCCTTTTCTTCTTCGGAAGAAAGGGTACTTCCTCTATTAAATCCGAAAACCGAATTACTTTCTTCAATTACTTCTTTTCCTTTAAAATATCCTCTTTCTATTGTATTATCTTTACTAAACCCTTCTCTAATTCCCGAATATTTACTACTCCTTCCTTTAACTCTTTTTCCTCCTTTAACCTTTTAATACCTATTTCCTTCTTATTAAATAATAAATTTATCTAAATATATAAATCCTTTTCCCCCAATAATACCCTATTTTCCTCTATTAATTTATATTACCTTTCTAATTCCTTAATACGAACTTCCAATTTTTCGACCGATTCGCTAAAAATAGTAGTTACTACCCTAATTACTATTTTTTTTAGAAAGATTAAATTATTTTAAATATCTAAATATTAATCTTAGTAATAATAGTATTTAAGTAAGTAGTAGCTATAATAGCAATGTATTTAATATCCCGGGTAAATTTTATAATAATATTTATTAAAGCAACTAATTTATAATTAATTAAAGATAATTCAACGAATAATAACAATTATAAAGCTACTAAACTACTCTAATTTATATAAAAGGTTTTAAAACCCTCTTTTAGAATTTCTAATCTTTTAAATACTATAATTAAAATTGGGGCCGAAAATAAAGAAATATTTAGAATTATAATTAGAAGTATTATAGCGGTAAGAAAGGGCGTTAGTAGTATTTTACCGATAGGGTAATTAAATATAAAGTAAATAATATCTTTAAAATTCGAATTAATAATAAAAATAGAACGAAGGGATTCGAAATATATTTATAGGGTAATATAATTTTTAACTACTAATTATTCAAAGTTCCAAATAGAAATTACTACGTTCCTTAAGGATTAGTAAAATAGAATTTTATCATTCAAATACTCCTCCCCTAATTAAAAGGAGTAGTACTTTTAAATAATAGTAAATTATTATTAATAGGTAGTAGAATTCTTTAAATACGTATAAAGTATATAGTAGTTCTTGCCTTCGTTAGGTATATAGGCGTTATAATCCCCTAATACTATATATTAGGAATATTAAATAATTATAATACTTTTAATAAAGGCCTTAATAAATTTGCGGTAGTTATTACTATTATTATTAAAGGTTTAAGGTATTAAGGAAACCGGCGTAATAGGAGTTAAAGTAGGAGTAATAGTAGTAGTTAATATAGGAGCGGATATAGGTATAGTAACGAACGTAAGTACGGATATAAATATAGGTATAAGCGTAGGTATAAGTATAAGAATAACTATAGTTAGGCAATAACGAATTAAAATAATAGGCCGGAGCCTAAAAGGATTTTAATTAGAATTAGTATTATAATAAAGAATTAGCGATAGATATTTAAAAGTATTTTAAAATTAAATCGAGGGTATATATACGATATAATTATAATTATTTATTAAAGGAATAAGAAAGAGAGTAAAAATCATAGAGGGGTAAGATAGGGGTAATATAAATATTAATATAGTATATAATTATAGTTGGAAGGAGAAGGGGGAGGTTAAGATTATAAGATTAGCGCCCGTTGAAGTATTTGGTTTTAATTAGCTAGATTCGAATATTGAGACGGTAGCCGGCGTTGAAATCCCTCTAATTAATCCGGGCTACAATATTATAACCTTAGGGTACGGGCTTTCTTAAGCCTTCCTCGGCTACCTTAAACTATAAGGTAGTTACTAGAGCCTATAGCTATAAAAAGCTCTAACGTTCGAGCGACCCGGAGGGTAGCGTTTTACCCCCTTTTCTTTCCTCGTAGAACCTTAATATATATATATAAGGCCAGCACCTGCGTATCGCTCTACTGTCCCCTTATACAATAAGACTTTTCCTCCTTTATAAAACCTTAATTAAACTATACAACCAGCACCCGTATTAACCGTGCTACCCCCGTTACATTATAAGCCTAATTCTTCTTTTTTATTTAGGATTCGCCTAAAGAATTTAGAGTAAATAACCGAATAGGCTAGTAATATTAAGGGGTATTCCAATGTTTTTAACTATTAGAGGATTATAGGGAATTTCTATATTAACATTATTATTATTATTATTATTTAGTATAGAAAAAGAGACTATTCTTTTATTAATATACTTTATATTATTAATTATGGGCTATTTTTATTTTCAATAATTAATTAATAAGAGGGTAGAATTTAATATAAGGGGATAGTAGAACGATACGTAGGTATTAGCTTTATATCAATATATTAAAGTTCTTTAAGAAAAGAAAGGGGTGAAATGCTACCCTCCGGGTCATTCGAGCGTTAGAATTTATATAGCTATATACCCTAGTAGCTGTCTTATAGTTTAAGGTAGCCGAAGAGGGCTCTAGAAGGCCTAAGCTCTAGAAATTGTAATGCCGTAATCTAGATTAGCTAGGGGAATTTTAACGCCAGCTGCCGTCTTGGCACTCGAGTCTGGCCAATTAGAGCCAGATGCCTTGTCGGGCGCCAGTCCCATGACAGCTGGACTATTATTATTAGAATTAGAAACGGAGCGACCGAAAAACGCTATATTATTATTGAAATTGAATAAAATATAAATCGAATTAATAGAATTATTACTACTACCGGGGATAATAAAATTGATTTAGAGTTTCTCATAGTAACCCTTCGCTATATATTTAATTTTCTTAACGCTTCTAATATATAGGAAAATTATATAATTAGTAGGGAGGCTATCCGATTTAAAATGAAGGCGTATACAGATTGGGAAGGTTATAACAATTCTATAAATATAATTGAAATAGCGGTTGAATATTACTAGGGTAAAAATAAATATTATGAAATAAATCGTCTTTTAAAGATTATTATGTACGTTATAAAAGTTAATAAGAATATTCAATATATATTCATTCTCTGTAAGGGAATAAATTGAAGATTAATTCGAGTTCATAAATAATTAAATAAAGGATATGAAATAATAATACGGATAAAATCTTACTACGGATAAAATAAATTCTTTTAGCAATAAACGTACGGAATATTGAGATTGAAGCCGAGTATCAAATAATAGTAATATAATTAATAAGTATTGGAATATAGTAAAAATATAATATGTAAAAATAAAATTGCGTAATTTAATTAATAAGAATCAAGAGGGGAGGGATAAAGGAGGAATTTATTAACCTTAAAGTAAATTAAGCGTATTATTAATATAGAATATATAAGAGATTTATTTAAAATTCATAGAGGTAGGGTTTAAGGGGGTTAAGGGAATGAAGGTAAGGGACGAAAAAGGACTTAGAGAAATAATATCGGACAAAGAAGTATAGTTAATTATATTAAAATTAATAAAAAAGAATTTAAAATTAGTAAGTATTATGAGCGAATAAATTAATAAGAGAGGGAAAGAGAATTCGAGAAGGGGGTTAGGAAGGAATTTATGTAGAAGAATATAAAAAGTTTCTATATTTATGGAAATAGGAGTAGAATTGGGAACGATAAAGAAAAGGAATAATATAGGGAGGAGAATAAAAAAAGAATAGAGTTTAGAAAAGGGATAGAGAAGTAGAGAAAAGGCGAAGGATTAAGAATAGGGAACGAGGTTAAAATGGTAATTCCTTACTATTTTAATATTAGAAAAAATATAATAGAGGAAAAAACGGTTTATTGACTATAGAGGTAGGTAAAAGTTGTTATAGCAAAGAGTAAAATAAGAGCGGCGTAAATTAATTACAACCGAAATAAATTAAAAGTTTTTATTCGGCGGCGCTTAATACTAAATAGTTTTTCCTATAGAAAACCTAGAGAAGGACCTTATACCAATAAGGCGCTATAGACATAGCTAGGAAATAAGATTATTATTTTTTATTGCCGAATCCGAAGCTGGAAACTTATTAATAGAAGATAGTTTAATATTCTTATAGTTTACTGTAATATATATAATATTTATAACTTATACCCTACCAACGAAAATTTCAAAATTATTTTCGATTGTATTATAATTATATAGAATTGTAACAACCTCGACGAAGGTATATATTAGGGGAATAAATCTAGCGTTCGAATACTCTTTAATCCTCTTTCATAATCAAATAGTAAGAAATATTAAAACGGACTATTTAAAAGTTTAAAGCGGTAATATTAAGATAACAAAATAGAGGTTTATAGGGATTTTATAACTATTAGATTTAATTGAAAGAAGTTTAGAAAGTAATTATATCTTAATAAATCAAAAGGAGAATATAATATAAATCATAAGTATGAATATTATTCCATTTTTAATTTATTAAGAGGTTGGAAGTATATTATAGTAGCATTTCTTTTTTCAAACTTCTTTCGATGAATGTTTTTGGATTTTCCTAAGAGTAATAGGTTTAATATGGTTAATATAAAGCGAATTAATAGGGCCGGCGTAAAAAATAATCACTTTTAAGATAACGCCGCCCTCCGAATTATTAAAAGGGCTATAACCGTTACCGCTTTTAGAGTAAATATTTTCTTAATAGTACTAGAAGGTTTTTTATGTAGTTTAATAAAATAGTAGTAATTTCCGGTTCGGATCAAATATAGGTATAAAGTAGCGGCGGATCTGGATAAGAAGCGGATATAATATAGCAGGGGTAGTAGTATAATATGAAAAGAAAAGGAAGGAAGGAAGGAGAAAGTTAGGCCGAGGTTTCCTTTATAGAAGATTTAAGCAATTTAAAATAAAATAATGAAAGAAAGATATATTAAAAGATTATTAATTATAGCAAATTTATAGTAAAAAGTACGGAGGTAAAGTAATGATTAATCAAAATCGGGCCGGCCGCATATATAATATAAACTTATAGCCTCGGTTATAATAGTAAAGTTAAACCGAGAGGAAGGAAAATAGAAACGCTCCGCGCCGATATAGCGTTATAGCGATAATAAAACAGAGAGTTTTCGTCTAACTATTATAGTACGGTTTTTCCTACTAACTACGAGCGAAGTAGCACCGCATACCTACCGGGCGAACTATATAGATAGTAAGCGTGTATAAGACTAATAATAATAATATATATAGCAGCTAGGGGTTATAATAATAGTATATATTCAGATTACCCTCAAACTATAGCTTATAAGTAGCAGCTTTATAATATTACTCTCTACCAATTTAAAGTCCTACCTTATAACCCGCCGGCTGCTCTACTTTAATAAAATTAATATAGTAATTACAATACTTTCCTTCTTCCTTCTTTTCTTTTTATTAATAATTATAATGATAATAATAAGTAATAACCCTCGCCGCTACCGTTCCTTCCTCTACTATTCCATAACTATTATTATATGTTCCTTGTTATAAGTCCTACGCTCTTTCTTTAATTACTTCCAAATTTCTACTTATATTCTCTTCAATTTAGCTTTTATTCACTTCTTTATAATAGAAATTGAAGAAATTATTATATCGTCATCCGCCGCTCCCTATTTACCCAGCTTTAGCATTTATTATAATTGCCTATCTAGTTTAAGAATAGTACGCCTGTTTTTATTTAGAGAAACTCCATTCGCACGGGGATAAAACTCCATTCGCACGGGGAATAAAAAATAATACTTGACTATATCTTTTATCATTCTAAAAATTATAATATAGAGTAACAAGGTATATCATAATTTTCCTTGTAGAGAGGGGTGCTAGTAGTGCTTTACCGATAGGGTAATCAAATATAAGGTAGGCGGTAAATTTAAAATTTGAATTAGTAATTAAATTAAGACAAAGGGATTCGAGAAATATTTATAGAACAATATAACCTTCCGCTATTAAATATTCAAGGTTCCGAATAGAAATTATTATATTCCGGAAAGATTAGTCAAACGGAGCTTTACTATTCAAATACCCCTCTTTCAATTAGAAGAAATGATATTTTTAAATAGTAGTAGGTTGCCGCTGGTAGGTAGTAGAGTTCTTTGAATATGTATAAAATATTTAATAATTTTTACCTTTAATAAATATATAAGCGTTATAGTCTCTTAGTGTTATGTACCGGGTGTATTAGGTAGTTATAATACCCTTAATAAGGGTTTTAGTAAATTTGTGGTAATTATTAGCGTTGCTACTACGAGGGGTTTGGAGTATTAGAGAAATTAGTGCGGTAGGAGTTAGAGTAAGAAGAGTAATAGCTAGTGTAGGAACGGGCGTAGGTATAGGCGTAGGGATGGGCGTAGGGATGAGCGTAGGTGCGGGCGCGGGCGTGAGAATAATTATAATTGGGCGGCAATAAGTTAGAGTAGTAGGCCGGAGCCCGAAAGGATTCTAATTAGAATTTTTACTATAATAATAAAGGGTTTAATTATAGGTATTTAAAGGTATTTTAAAATCAGGTTAAAAATATATATATAATATAATTATAATTATTAATGAGTAAGAAGGATAATATAAACCGTAGAGGGGTGAAATAGGAATAATATAAATATTAATATAGTATATAATCATAATTAGAAGGAAAAGAGGGGGCTAATAATATAGGATTAGCGCTTATTAAAGTATTTAATTCTAATTAGTTAAATTCGAATATTAAGACGGCAGCCGGCGTTAAAATTCCTCTAACTAATCCGGGCTACAGTACTACAGCTTACGGAACCCGGCCTTCTAGAGCTTTCTCTAATTGGTTCAAGCTATAAGGCAGCTACTAAAGTATACAGCTATATAAGTTCTAGCACTCGAGCGACCCGGAGGGTAGCGTTCTACCCTTTCTTTCTTCGTAGAACCTTGATATATATATATATAAGGCTAGCACCTACGTATCGCTCTGCTGTCCCCTTACAGTTTATTGAAAATAAAGTACTATATCCCTACCAAAGGTTTGATAGCGGAAGAGTTAGCGGAATATTTTATTAAGAAACTTTATAATATTTATAGATTATTAAATTTTATTATTTCCGACTATAGTGTTTAATTTATTTTATAGTTTTGAAAGGTCTTTTTATTGCAATTGGAAATTGGGTTCAAATTTCCCTTTACTTTCTACCTTACTATTAACAGGTAGATTGAATACGTTGATATAGAGATGGTGAAATATTTTTGCTTCTAAATTAATTGGATTTAGGAAACTAGTTATTAATTATAGAATTTATTAATAATTATTTAACTTTTAAAATAAGCATTTTCCTTTTCTTTACTAACTACAATTTCTACATTTGCATAGGTATTAAACCAGCAAAGCTATACGTATTAGAAATATCAATAGTATCATAGGCCGAGTATTTTAAAGTAAATTAATTAATTAACCGATTTGAATAAATTCTAAATTTCATGAAAATATAGGCCTATTAAATATAGTAATACTATAAAGATAATATAAATACCTAATAATCTGTTACGGGGCTGGCGCCCCGGGGATGTTTGCTTGGCTAGCACCCGTGTAAGCCAGGCATGCCTTCTGGTTAGGTATACGGGCCGGCCGGCTATCGGTAGCTGTTTTAGCGCTAGATGTACTATTTATTATTATATGTATATCCCTCGGGTACGGCGTTTGGGTTATATTTCTAGTTTTGGCATTTCTAGCACCTTCGATGCCTACGTATTTTGTATATTTAATTGGAAGTTCTGTACCTTACCGGTATAGACCTCTCTCTTCTTCTTCATCGATTATTTTAAATTCTTTATAAGGCCTACCTATATATATACTTTGTAAATCCCTTGTATTATAATCGACCTTCTTTTAAAAATGTTAATTCCTAAATAGTCTCTAATACCTTCGCTATTTTTAGTTACCTGAAGAGTTCTTTCATTATTAATTTTATTTTATTTTATTATATTGATATGGCTTCGATTCCTCAAGTTTAAAATACCTCCGAACGTTAATAATAGTTCGCTATAGTTATTCAAACTTCGATTAATGAAATCGGCTATTTTTAGACAATTGTAGGTAATTCTAATTAATTAAAGCCGGTCTTTCCCTACTTCAAGAAATTTATAGGTGGTAAAAGGGATTTTGATATGTAGATTTATATAGTTGAGGCGAAATTATACGTTAATAGCCCGGTTATTTGTAATTTAAAGGCCTAACTCTAATACTTTTACTCTAGGTTTTTATTAGCCGTCCGCCGGATTCTATTTTCCTTTACGCAATCTCTAATTAGCTAGATATTAATTGGGTTTCTTAGGAAATTTCAAATTAATCATAGAGAAGTTAATTAAAATAAGAAGGTTGGCTTCAAACTTTTTATTTTATAGTAGAAGTTTTAGGAATTTAAATTCTATTTCCTTATTTATTTTGAATAAGTTTTATATTAAATGAAAGTTAATATATACTAAAATTAGGCTATTTTCAACTTATTAATATCTTCTTTAAATAGGAAATAGTTTAAGTGCTATTGTAAACGGGTAGAAGTTTTAAGTAGTTATTCGGAGTTCCATAATTTCCTTTAGTATTTAAATAATAATAATTTTCTAGAGGGAGTAGTATAGGGTATTCGGAGTATTCGGGCTCTAATATTATTACTTATATTAATAAAAGGGAAGTAATAAACATTACTATCATTAGGGTTCGATTTACCTTAGTAGGGAGCTTTACTTTTAATAGGCTATTAAATATTTAATAGAAGAAGTAGAAGAAGAAGGGTGCTTATATTTCTTACGGTTTCCTTTTTTGTTAGGTTGAAAATCATAAGAAAATTAAAGTCCGATATATTTGGGTTGCTTTAAAGCCGGAAGGGGGCCTAGAGGAAAATAATAAAATTAATGATATTAATGAGTATCAAAGTATAGATATAAATTTAATAAAATTTGAAGGGTATCAAAGCTCTTAATAGGAGTTCGGCCGGATTTTGAAAATTTCCGGCTTAGGGAGGCTATATATATTTTACTTATACGTTTGGTAATAACGAGTCTTACTAAAAGTATATATATTAAGTACCGCTATAATAATTAGGTATTAAAAACGATATAACGGTATATAAAATAAATAAGGTGGTAGTTTTTATGATTGGATAGAGTTGAATATTATAAGGTATTTCGAAGCTTTTGGAATTCAGGGTGCTTAATATAATACTTACTATTACAGTTTAGGGGTATAGTCGGTGTTAGCGTATATATAGATAAGAAGTATTAAGGTAATAAATAGGGCTTTCTTGGGGAGATATATTTAAATAATTCGGTTGTCAATTATTTCCTTAATTATTTTCTGTTATATGAACTCGGGTAGTAAAGAGTTAGGAATATTTAAGAGCGTATAAGGGTATTGGAGGATTCTGTTTTATATATAGTGTTTCTAGCCATTTTTCGAGGGAGAGGTGGGAAGTAATATTATAGGGTTAACGCTTAAGGATATTTGCCTAGTTAGTACTTATCTAAATTAAGTATACCTTTTAATTGGGTATGAAAACTAGCTGGCTATCGGTAACCGTTTTAATATCAAATTTATTGCGTGCTATTAGGTATATCCCTTAGGTACGGCGTTCGGGCTATATTTTTGATTATAGTATTTCTAACACCTTCGATACCTATATATTTCGTATATTTAGCTGGAAGCTCTGTGCCTTACCAGCACAGACCTCCCTCTTCCTCTTTGTTAATTATTTCAAGCTCCTTATAAGGCCTACCTGTGTATATACCTCGTAGATCCCTTATATAATCCAACGTATTAAGGTATAAAGAAGGGGATACGGTCCTCTTTAAAACTAAAAATTTCAGTATTAGCCACTTTTAAGTTAAATTCATACTTTTCTTTAAGGAATTATTCAAAATATTTGAAATAGATAACTACCGGGTAATATTTAAACTTTTTATTATCAATATAAAGTATAACATTACTTTTTATATTAATAAAGTTAAACTATAAGATAAAAAAGCTGTACCGAGGTAAATAGATATAGAAGAATAGAATAATCGTACTAATTATAATTGTATTATAAAGAGGATTAACGATAGAGTGGAGTTTATAAAATATAAATTTATTAAATTTAATAGTTGTAGAAAAATAATAAGGGCCGTTAGGAATACTTCGTTATTTGTGCACCCTTATATATATTATTATAACAATTATACATTAATATATTTATAACCCCCGACGTTGTCTAGAATTTTTACAACAAAAACTTAAAATATCGTATTTATTAGGTTAAGCGTCGGCGGAGAGGAAATAAAAGGAGAAGGAAAAGGAGAAATAAAAAGAAATAGGGTAGGAGGCGATAGTTTTGGTTTTACAACAGAAATTGTAACAATATTAGCTAGCGGCGGCTATAGAGGTCTTTCGAGTATAGATTATTCGTTCAATAGAGTTTTTATTATTTTATATTATATTGGTTAGTTATATAGCTTCTTTTAGTCTAGGGAAGTATCATAGAGCTAGCTTATATGCCTTGTATTTGGTATTAGCGTATAGTAGTTTTTGAGATTATTATACGCTAGTATTATTATTAGTAAGCTATTACCAGTAATTAATCAGTTAGAACGCTGCTTGTTGCGGGTTTATTAGACCCGCCGGCGGCTGCCTTTATAAAGCTAGCCTTCTAAGCACTCGACTGCACTTTCTCTTCCTTTCTCCTTCGTATAATTATATACGATCACATGTACCATGTACCTATTGCCTGTAATACTTTTTTAAGGATAAAGTATTGAATTTCAAAACAGCTAACTATCTTTTTAAAGTAACTTATTAGCATAGTATAATAAATTTAATTTGTTCAACTGGACGTTTGTAATCAGTAAGCTTCTCTCTTAAATAAGGCTATGAATTTGGTAGATAGGTGTGGTAAAGCTAGAGGCACGTACCTTGGCGAGCATAGAAGTACAATGAAGCGCGCAAAACTGTTCAAATCTCTATTCCACAATTCAGTATGTGCTTGAGCGTGAGTGGCTGCTCACACTATGTAATAGCTATATGCTTTTAACGACGGATGAATAGGTGTGTATACCAAGACTACTTTGTGATTATACATTGCCTCAAAAACATCAAGATTGTTCTCGCCGAGTTGGACCAGTTGATGTATAAGGCACCGTGCGAATGATTTGTGGGTTTATCTAGCGGGTCCACGCCGTCCATCATCAACCAGCCTCTGATCCGGCAGGTTATCTGGGCGTTAACTCCATCTTTCAGGTTCTTGTGCACATTGCTCCTTGTCCTACCTCGACTACTAGGGGCCAGATGAGTTTCATCCTTATATATGGCTCCCAAGGTCGTAGGACTTGAGACTCCTCAATTTGGGGTCCATTGATGCCAGCACGTTTTTTCCGAAGAAGGATGTCAGACTTGAACGGCCATTCATCGAGATGATGGTGGAACAGGCCCCGCTGGCTAGGAAGCTGCTGCTGCCCCCCGGCTGGCGGCACTGCCTCTTTTGGCCATGGTGTAGTGATCCTGTGCTCTACAAATTAACACAGTATCAGCGACGATAAGGTTTGCATTGAACGGTGAAGTGGAAGTTACTACCTAAGTGGCTACGCAAGCACAGGCTGGAAGCTTCATGGAACCTCAACACCTACCTACATACCTACCTGTAGTGTAGCAGTCCCGCGTGCTGCCTGTAAGCGGCTGACCGTCCTTGTTGTATGGATGATCGATACCCGACCGCTTGGGTTTCTTTCTCGTCCATCTGCTAAGGTATGCCTGTTCCTTTCCTACTTCTCAGGCCCATTTGCTTCGTTCCAAAATCAACAGTTGATCTGAAGACTTCATCTTTTCCGTCAGCGGGCATCTGATGGACCGATTCTGGAACTCGCCGTCTTCCCGCTCCTGCACCCGACTAGAGCGATTTCCACTGGATTCCAGCTCAGCGCCCCACGGTGGCGCACCGTTTGGGCAAACCTCTAGCAGTCAAGTGCTCCTCCTACTAGAGCAATCGCTACCACTACTACGACAATCGCGACAAGCTCCAGATCAGCTACAACGGCATCTGCAGCCTTTGCGACGACGCCAAAGAGGAAGCCAGGACATTCGTTCGCAACCACAACCACAACTGCAACCACGACAGCAGCACCGACAATACGATCAACATCGGCGGCGGGGACGGCGGGGACGGGAAGAACAAGGACCAGGGCGAGGACGAGGACCAAGGCGGGAAAGAAAGGCGCAACACGAGGTTCCGCGACGGTGCTGCTGCGATTCTCAACGGTACGATTTCCAAGAGCACCGGTCCTATTCAACATGTACAGCATGTAGACAATTGCCACCGTACTGCTGTCAGTCACAATCAATCATGCCGGTGGTTTCTCTCTTCGACCTTAGGTTTGCGCCATCCGCAGCCCTTGCGCCAGACCGAAAAGCGGAACTGGAGGATGGAAGTGTCTATGTCCCGGACCTTTGTCCAGGTTCCGCTGTCTGCGCCCAGATGTCAGCGGGCTGCTGCCTCGACTGCGTGAACTCGAAAATGATCCCCTCAGGCGCCTCATCAAATCATGTTTTGAGCCATTCCGATGTCCGTTGCGAACGGCCGTCGACACCGTCCTTGACCGTCCTGTCGTCCTCTCGGACGGTATGCGCAGACAGCGACGGCCCAAGGTCAAGCGCACACATAGCCCCTGGCTCACATAGCCGCCTGCTGCTACGATTATCTACCAGGTTGAAATGCCTCTTTCTCTTGGCTTTGCGGTTGCTCTGGGTACAATCCGCTATGGCGGTTCTAATTCCGTTTGACAATTGCCTGGACAAGTCCTACCAAATGGGCCAGCCAACACGTCTACAATGGAGGCCTCTCTTTATCGATGCCTCGTTCGATGATCAGGACGACCGACATACGCTGAAGCTGACCATGTGGGGGAATGTAACGGGCGCGGCGACCTCTGGAAACATCACGCTTCCCCCACCCGGCAGTTCGGATTGGAATGACACATCAAAACACGATGGCAAGATTGTCGGCGTGCCAGAACCGGACTCAGCCAATCCAAAAGTCACCACTCTTTTCACACATATCAATGTTCTCACGTACTCCGAGGCTACCGAACGTACCGACTTTTGCAACCAGTCCCTGAGGAACGCACACTGTCCTTTGGGTCCGGTTTGGGAGGTTAACAGGTAGGTTCAACCTCGCTCGGTCTCCATGACTGAAGGGTTCGACAATTGGCCTTGTCCTCTTAGGAGTAAGTTGGCTGACTATGATCCTAGCACGAACAGGGAGGATCTTCCCTATGTGACTTACACCAAAGACTTCTATTCGTCCTATGCCTTCAGCTCCTTTGCCTCCGAGTTTTCGATTGTTTATGGAGATTCTGGAAACACCCAGATCGGCTGTGTCTCGGCTACCGTGACGCCTGACCTGGGAAACCTGGCTTGGATGCTCAAGTTCCTACCCTTGATAGTCCTGGTCTTTGTCGGAGTTGCCACCATCTTTGCTGCCATCTTTAGTCCGTGGGGCACCAGCGATGTTTTCCACTGGACATCTAACTACGGCCGTGACCCCGACCTGCTACGTTTGGTGACGCCAGGGTTTGGAGATTGTCTCCAGTACATACAGTTCGTCGTGCTGACTGGCGGCCTAACCCTCAATTATCCAGGCTTCTACCAACCGATCGTCAGCCAGGGCTCATGGTCGGCACTAATGTTTAATCAGAGCTTTGTGAGCGATAGTCCTGGGTGGATAAGCCTGCAGGATGGCATCTATTTTACCGAGGGCAAGTACGGACTTCAGCGACTTGCTCACTTGGTGGGAGTAGGGGAGGTCGAAGACGTCTGGGCGGGAATGATGGTGTGGCTAATGGTCATCATCGGAGCTGTTTTTGTCCTTACGCAGGGAGCTTTTTTGGTCAAGTGGCTGTATCGTTCGGTCAGGAAGGTTCCCGAGGAAGATCTCCGACACAAGAACCTCCCGTTTACTCTGGGCAATGTCGTCAGACTTGTCTTGAACTACTTCCTGCTACCGATTGTTGCTCTCTCGACCTTCCAACTGGTGGTAGCAACCCAGTCGCCAGCTTACACAGTCGCACTGGCAGTTGTAACTTTGGTCCTCATCATTGGCTTTGCCGTTTGGCTGCTTCACCTCATCGCTACCTCGAGGCCAAGGGCATTCCTCTTTGATGACCTCCCTACGGTGCTTCTTTATGGACCTCTTTACAACACTTACTCTGATGAGGCGGCGGCCTTCGCTCTTATACCAGTTTTCTTGAGTTTTCTTCGAGGCATTGCCATCGGAGCTGTCCAGCCTGCTGGAGTAGCCCAGGTGGTCCTCCTCGCCATCTGCGAGATCATTCAGATACTGACCTTGCATGCCTTTCGCCCTTTTCACTCACCAACCTCGATGAACGCCTACCATACCCTCTTTTCTGGTCTTCGTCTCGTCTCCATACTCATGATGGTGGCCTTTGTACCGTCGCTAGAAGTTGAAGAAGGGCTAAAGGGCTGGGTCGGCTACGCTATACTTGTTGTCCATGCGGGCGTTCTTGTTCTGGGATTCTTCCTGAACGCAGTCCAAACCATTGTCGAAGTCGTAGCGCGGCTGTTGGGCGCTGGTGGAGATGATGTTCGAGGGCAATCGAGAGGCGGGCTATCCAAGATCTTTGGCATGCGACAGCTGTCACGTCGCATGCCAAGGCGTGCTGGCGGCCCCATCAGCCAAAGTCAACTGTCTAGCGCGGCGATGCTCGACACGGATGAGAGCTTCAAGGCTGGTTATGTGATGAACGGAGGCCGCATACAGAGCGAGTTGACAGGGGGTATGGGGCTCATGACGAAGCATCACCGTCATAGCTCGTCTGTGCTTGAGGACATCAGCCTCAACACAGCCGTTCGAAATCTTGACAATGCGTCATTCACCGCGACCACGCCTGGAGAAGCCAGCACGTTCTCCTTTGCGGCTTCTGCCCAGCCCCAAGGGCGGTCGCCTAGCGCATTCGGCATGCCGTCTGTCGACCCCTACTTCAGACCACCTCGAAGGCGCACAACCACAGAAAGCGCGTACTCTCCCGGTGCCAAACCGGGCGGTTCGTGGACTAGCGCCGACTGGTCACAGAAACGCCTAAGTCAATCAGGAGTACCGCTCAACGACACCGCGGAATTCGATCCTCAAATGTCGAGAAGTGCCACTCCTGGCCCATATATGATTGCGTATCCACCAAGGACTGACTACACCACTCGCGAAGTTGATTACTATTACGGTCTCAGAGGGGAAAGGCTCAACTCGGACGCGCCTAGCCGCAAGCTCGGAACCGGGCCGGCTGACCCAACCGGGCCAATGGCTTCGGCGGCTGGGTGGCTTCGGAACATTCTCGGCAGAAGCAGCAAGGAAAAGGGAAAGGGCTTCGAAGTGGTGAGGAGTGCGCGTATGCCACCGGCAATGCGTACCGGTGCGGTTGACTATGAGGACGAATCCCCGCCGGAAGGAATACCAGTGGCGATGGGAGTCATCCGTAACGGGCCGATTGAATCTGACGAAGAGGACAATGTCCGGCAGGTTAATACAGACCGAGACACAACAGCTTGTACAGCAGCAGAGGCGGTGCCCCTCAGGGCAGCAGAGAGTGCAAATGATGATGTGCGAGATGACACGGAAACATACCACGACTCGGAAGGTTTGCCTGCTGAGCCAGACCTCGCGACAGTTAGCCAGTCTAGTAAGACTCAAACAGTTACCCGCCGCGGTAATCGGACTTCGAACGAGGATAACGACCCGTCGCCGCTTCTTTCGCCGCCGCGGAGAAGCTCAAAACGTAGTTCTTACCACCATACACGGAACGGCTCCGTTAGCGCCACACCTCCCGCTCAGGCAGTTGTAGAAGTCGGTCCTCAAAACGCCAGGCCCGCCTCGTCACTGGCGGTATCTGCACGCCTTCCGTTCGAACGTACCAATTCGCAAAAACGACTGTCAAGTTCCTCGATTGGTGTAAGCGAGGATCTAAGTTCTGGTGACGCCTATACAGGATCTAGAACGGGATCAGGGCTGAATGAGAGTTACGGATTTGTTAATCAAGGCAACGTGAATAGAGTCGAGCCGGGCCACGAGCCTGATCTGTTGGGTAGCGTGGCGGAGGTTGGGATCATTGGGCGTGACAATTCGCGGGGGAGCAGTCAAACCGGGAACACATCGCGGTACTCGGGGCTATAAAATGAAAGGAAAGAGCAGGGAAGTGGCTCGGCTTTAACATGTTCTTTTTGTTTCCTTTTCTTATTTTGCCTTCTACTACCCGTTTCGCTCCCAGCTTAGATGGATATCGAAGATCGGTTACATAGCTTTGTGGTTTTGAGAGTTTAGCGATGGCGTATATAACGGATTACAAAATTGCCATGTTTTGGACAGTACGTAAGGACAGGTTCCCCCCCCCTTTTTTTTTTTTTTTTTCTTTTTCTTCAGTCTTCAGTACGGCTAGTTTGCTTTAACTTTGCTTAAGGCTTCTTAGGCGGCTTGGCTGAAGCCCTTTGTTAACCCCTTCTTATTGAGGGAGGAGGAAAATTTATTTTGAAACACACTTTCAATTTAAGACATTTGAAACGCAACCGTACACAATAGAAAATTGTTAATAGAAAGATATAATAGCGAAAATAACACTCGCTAATACTCAATATAAGAAGGATAGTAGAGTCTCATATAGGTATTGCGCTTAAGTAATTAATAAGGTTTTATAACAAAGGAAAGGGAGAAAAGTATATATGTAGAGTTCGTGGTAGTAGCAGCCTATTAAAGGGTCTATAGTTACGCAATTAGCGCTATAGTGGAGTAACGCTATTATATACTATAGGATAAATTGTAATAGTAGTTGGGCTGTAAAGCCTAGTATAAGTCTCTAGGGCAGCAATCTTATATCACAGATTAATAACTTTAATTAAATATGTTTGTAAAATAAATAGTAATTTACGTAGAGTATTGGACGTATATATTTTGAGATTGGAGCTATATATGAATATTATAGTATAAAATACTATTGAAGCTATTAAAACCCTTCAAAAGTCAAATTAATAAAGATTTAATTAATTTTCGGAAAGGTTATAATATATTAAGTAATATTATAACAGAGATGTTGAATATATAAAAAAAACAGTTCAGTAGGTATTACCAACCTAATATATACTTTACAGTTCTTTGAAAGGGTATAGGAAAGATAATAATAGAAACAAAATAAATAACTAAGCCGTAACATAAAATAAATAATGATAATTACACTTTTAATAAAGAAAGCAATACGTTATACTACTATAGACTAATATTAGTTTAAATACTATACTAGTAGTACTAAAAGATATTCAATAATTAACACACTTACTTATTAAACCTCTCCTTAATATTTATAAATTTAAATAAGAGGAGAGAAAGTATATTGTCTATTGAAATCCAATAAAGAGAGTGGATTAATAGACAGATATACTCCTTTCAACGTTTAATTGACTTCAATAATATTATATCAATACTCCTATTCACAACCTTATATAAGTCCTACTCTACTATACCAATTAACGATTGATACTTTACAATGCGGATGTACTATACAATAAATAAATTGATAAAGCGTACTAAAACAATTAAATATACGTTAATATAAAGATTAAAAAATAAGTACTACGCCAATTTATTATTAGATTATATCTTATTACTAAAATATACCTATTTACCCTTATTACTATCAATAACTATCTCTCTTATGTTTTTTTTCAATTTAACTATACTTTTTTGGAGATCTTAACTTATTATTTACTAATTCATGTACAAAAATCGGACCTCCTTAAGTTGATAAGTATATAATTTTAGATATAATAATATAATAAAGCTCAAATAAGTAGTAAAATATAATATATTCTTAACGTACCTACTATCACAAGGCTAGCCTGTATACCTTGTGCCTAGTGCCAGCGTACAGCAGCTTCTAAGACTGCCGTACGCTGGCATTACCGGTAAGGTATTGCTATTGCCGGTAGTTAATCAGCTAGAACGCTACCTGCCGTAGGTTCGTTAAACCCGCCGACGGCCGCCTTTATAAAGCCGGCCTTCTAGGTACTTAACTATACTTTCTCTTCTTTTCTCCTTCATATAATTTTATATAATTATATTTACCGTCTACCTATTATCTATAATAATTAATTGTACCTTTTAATTATGACATTTATAATGCAAACCCTTTCTTTTTATTATATAATTAATCTTTAGTATTGAACGCGCGCGCGTATAGGAATTGCTTTATTAATAAATCGCTAAGTTTAATACCCTAATCGATAATTGTAAATATAATAATTATAAATTCTAATTTTACTCCCTTTATTCAGTAAATAAAGGTAAATACTCTTTATTTAAAAGATAAAAAGACTATTTCGTATAATTAACCTTTCTTATATTTAATAATAAAAATAGTAATTGCGTATCCTTCTCCCCCGGTAGTAATATTAATAATTTTATCAATTTCGACGTTCCTCTAAAAAATACGCTATTTAATCTAGATAATATTAAAAACGCTTTTAATGAGATTATTAATATTACCGGCGTTGCTATTTATGTAATACTATTTATTAAACTTCTTCCTTTGATAGTAATTAATAACCTTCTTATTAATATTAATATTAATAAAACGAAGAAGGTCATTCCCTATGCCTATTGCGAGTTAATTAATAATATTATTCAAAACTATACTTTCTATTCAATTATCGTTATACCTAATTACTTTTATCATAATAATTTTATGTAATATAAAGATATTATTATTAACTTTAAATATAGTATATACGAATTATGAACTATTTGTAAAATAATTATTAAGAATATAAAACGATTTCGATTAGAAGAACCTTAATTACTTTAATTTAAGGACCGAATTTAGCGCCCTTTAAGAAAAATTTAATAACCTTATTGTAAATTACACTATACTTGAATCCTATAATATTAATATTAAATCCCTATATAATAACCTTATTGAGATTCTTAGTATTAATATCAGAATATTATTTTTGAAATAGACTATTAAAGATCCGCCGATTTTTACTAGTAAGGAAAATATTAACGCCGTTTGTAAGTATAAACTTTTCAAAACGTATTATTTCTATATCGAATCAAAATAGAAATATAAACCCCTCTTTTATATTGATAAAGGTGTTAAAATTACTTATATTATTATACTATTGGACTCTAGAATCTTATTTGAGACTTTGGATAATTTAAATATTATTTGAAATAGAGGAAACATAGTTTTCTGATGTTAAAAGACTAGCGCTAAATTTATAAAGTATTTAATTACCCGCTTCTGAAATATTAATTCAAAGATAAATACCGGCAGCCGCGTTGAAGAATTCTTTATAAAAATATATTTTCTGTAGAATCTGAACTGAAGATTACTAATTTAATAAACTTTTATAGCCTTAATGATTCTATAAAAGTCTACTACTTATATAATAAAATTAATAAATATCCTTGTAACGCTTTTATATACTATGATGTTCATAAAGTTTACGATTTTAAAAATAATTCGTAATTTATTATATTATTATTAGTAATTTAGAAGATATTAATTACCGCTATAAAATGAATATTTGTATTTTTAATGATAATACCGCCGCTAATAATAATTCTAGCGGTATTAATATAAGTAATATTAATTTTCATAACGTTAATAATATCCCTATTAATTAAGGTAAGAATAAAATAGATTTTAATACTATTATTTTCGCTGTCTTTATCTATAAAGATATATTTAGTTCAATATACTTACAATAGTAAATATTATTATTATAGCGGTAATGATTATATTGCCCGTAATTATATTGCTTCTATAAATTATAGCGCTTAAGGCTTTTAATATAAAAAGGGTAAAAAGAATAAGGGTAAGGGTAAAGGTAAGGGATATTGTAGTAGGGAGGAAGTTTGCGCTATTAAAGTTACGCCCGCTGCTATTACCACCGCTATAACGCATACTGTACCCCCTACTACCGCTGTTACCGGTAATAAATACTATAATAAGCCGTAGAATATTTAATTTATATACCTAATTGCGTATAGAGGCCTTTCCTATCGGTATTATAAAAATAAATTTCAAACTCTTCTAGATGAAAGAGGAAATTAAAATATAATTATTCAATAGTTCTACTTCCCTAAATTTGATACTCTTATCCTCTTACGTTATTATTAAATTATATAAAATTTATTATATTACCTTTATTAATTTTAGCTATTCTATATTTACAAATATTTTTAAAAACGCTAATTTCTGGTCGAAGAGTACTCTAAAACGAATAACGATAATAGTAATCGATTTAGGAGGGTCGTTTCCGACCTTTATAGTATCCTACAACGTATATAGTAATAGCGTTACATTATTATTACCAATAGATATATTTAAAGGCCTTTATAAATTCGAAAGTAGTATTAAAAATCTATTCTTAGGAATATTGTTATATATTAACTTTAAAATTATATTCGCCGAAGAAAATTCAGAGAAAACGTAGGAAAATAGCGGAATAATCGGAATAATAAAGATATTTAATATCAAAGTAATTAAATTTTTCTGGATTACAAAACCGTTTCGACTGAAGACGGTCGTTAAATTCGAAAGCTTTTTCTTAAATTCGCGAAACTTCGCATCGGAAACAATAAATATATATAACCCGATGTTAACGAAATCAATAATAATTACTCTATTATTTAAAAGAGATTTAAAGAAGAGATTATATAAGAATTAAAAAAAAACATTTGTAAAATATTTAAAGAATAAGCTAATATTATAAAATAAGTTGTATTAGATAATATTGATATTACTTTTTAATACCTATTTACTACTACTATTAAAAAGTTTACCCCTTCGAATTTCGAATATTAATTTAGTATTAAGGGAATTATAATTGCGGCTAAATTTGTAAACCGATCGAATAAAGATACGAAAAAAGTAGTAATTAAGAACCTAATTTTGAAGAAACCGGGTGCGGTAGTCCGAACGGCTATTAGACTACTTATAATTAGAAATTATATTATTATATTCATTGAATCTACTTACGATTGAGGTATTAAACCTAAATTAAAAAAAAACTTAATATAAAAGTTTTCATTACTATAAATATAGTAAGCGATTTAATTTAAAGAATATTTTAAATTAATATTAGTAAAAATATAAATATAATAATAATAATCTTATTCCCTAACTATATTTATAGCGCCTTATTAATATAAGGTCATTCTCCAAATTTTCTAAAGGGAAAAACCGTTCGGCGTTAAAGCGCCGCCGGATAAAAACCTCTAATTCCATCTCAATCGTAATTAATCTACGCCGCTCTTACTTTATTTATTACTATAATAATTCTTTCCTATTACTATAGCGAATATTCCATTTCTTCTTTTACTATATTTATCCCGATATTAGAATAGTAAGGAGCCCCCGTCTCAATCTCATTCCCCGCTATTAACCTTTCGCCTTCTCTCTACCTCTCCGTCCCTTCTCTAAATTCTACCTCTTTATTTATTCTCCTCCCTATACTATTCCCTTTATTTAATATTCTTAACTCTACTTCTATTTGTATAAATATAGGGGCCTCCTATATTCTTCTATATAAACCTCCTCCTAGCCCCCCTTCTTAAACTCTCCTTCTTTCTCCTATCAACCCGCTCGATTATAGCGCCCGCTAGATCCAGTCGTTCTCCCGTCGACCTCGGCGAGGGTGGCTATACCTCCTCGCAAATATATAAATATAGAAATATTAATATAAACTATAAACGAAGAGAAAAAGGAGGTAGCTATTATAAGGGTTAAATAGTAGAAAAGACGGGCCGGGGAAAATAAGGGATTACTTTCAATAAAAGTTACAACGGCGAAAGCGGCGATCTTTTTCTAAGAGAATTTCCTTCTTTAAGATAGAGGAATATATTTTTACGAACCGTTCTACGTATTAAATTGAATTTAAGAGTATTTTAAATATTAGGAAATTGAATGTATAGTAAAATTTAATTACCAAAAGGATGTTTTACGCCTATTATGATAAAACTAAATATAATAAATTTTATTTTAGTAAAATAAATCACTATTGGAATAAAAGTAATTTATTAACTTATTATAAACTATATAAAAAGCCTAGATAATATACTTTCAATAAAAAGGAATACTTATTTCTTAGGAGAGTGATAATAAAGGTAGCTATAGTTTATATTGAGAGACTATGTACGTTTACCCCTTATAAAAATTTGATTAAAGAAAGGGTATAAGAATTAGTAATAGAAATGGAATTAAAGGATATTAACCTCTGAAATACCCTCCCTAGTTCCAATATATATTTGATTATAATTGTGGAGAAATAAATTAGAGGAATAAGAAAAAAAGAATAGTTGAGAAAAGTAATTAGACTAACTTCCTGCCCAAAATTAATAAGTTAAAGCCCGATAAATATGTATTTATATTCCTGAAATATAAAAGGTTAATACTATTCCAATAGTATTACTTTAATGTATCCGACCCTTATTAAAAATATAACCCCTACCTTAATTATAGCCGAATTAGAAGGTACTCAATTTTCAAATAATCTTTTTTTCGAAAAATACTTTATTAAAATGTAGGAAGATTGTACGATAGGGGAGATTATTATTCGAATAAAAAGAAACCTATAATATTAAAATAATCTAGGAGTTAGGTAGGGATTTGAATGAAAATACTCACCATCTAAAGGATAGAAAACATTTTAGGATAAAATATTTAGAGAAAGGGAGGGCGGTAATATATATAAATAAAAGGTAGAACTTTAAAAACGTAAATTTTTTATTAGGGAAGAATTAAACGAAAATAACCTCTAAAAGTTTTCACGAACTAATAACTATTTATTCTATTTACTCTCCTATTTTAATATAGGGAATTTTAGAATATTCATAGAAATTTCCCTTCTTTGATTTCCTCGAAGCGAAACCCTTAAGAGGATATTAAAGCGCTATTAGGGATTAAAACTTCTATTATGCCGATTGGGATCTAAGGAATGAATTCAGTTCGGAAGTTATAAGGTTTCTAATATAAGTACGAAGGTAGCAGCTTAATTTATTAATCCTTTAGGGCGAATTAATAAAATTGAATAATATAATACGTAGGGAAAGAAATAATATAATCGATTTTATATAATTATTACTAGAACTAAAAGCTAAATATTAAGGCGTATAACGGTATAAATAAATTAATTTGGACTATTGACAATGTCGAAATGGTAGTGAAGATATGTCGAAATTGGCACTGCAGTGAGAAAAGGGAGAAGAGAGTTTTTAAATTTCATTTGGGGTTTTTCCCCGAGACCGGGGGTGGGAAGGAATCTCTGCGGGGTTATACCTTCCGTTTTGGTAGTATGAAAGCAAAGTTGATTGATGAAGGGCGGGGGAAAGAAATCTAAATTTATATAAAAAGGAAAAGTAGGAAAATGGTATGAAGAGGGAATTGTAATTGGAATTTAATAGAAATAGAGAAGGTAAGGAATGCGGCGGAGAAATAAATATCGATCCCGGATAGGATTAAAATAATTGAAGAATGTAAATTTAACTTCAATAAATTCGATAGAGAATTATTTAATATAATGAAAGAGTTTATCCTATACCGGAAGAAAGGCTGGGGGAGGAGAGTAGATTGATAGAAATTGGAATATAAAATAGTAGTGAAAGAAGTAAAGAAGAAATATTAAATATAGTTTGGGAATTGGATGCCTTTAGATAAAACCTTTTTTATAGAAGTATTTATAATAAAGAGACGTAGAATATCGAAAGTTTAATAGGTAAAGTAGCGTAAAAGTATTATAATTGTATTAAAGAACTCTAATTAGTTTTAGTTATTAAAGTAGTAAGTGCGAATCTAGGGTTACTATTTAATAAACCTTTTAAATTTTCAACCTTTAAAATATATAAGAGGGTTATAAAAACTAATACTTATAGCGGTAGAGCCGAAATCTTTACCAATCATTTTACCCCTAAAGTAGAAATCTCTATAGATTATTTATTAAATTAAACCTAATTATTAACTAGTAGCGAACCGATGATAATAATTTCATTCCCTAGCTATATCTATAACGCCTTATTAGTATAAGGTCCTTCTCTAGGTTTTCCAAGAGGGAAAAACCGTTTAGCGTTAAACGCCGCTGGATAAAAACCTTTAATTCTATTTCAATCGTAATTAATTTATATAGCTCCTACTTCATTTACTATTATAATAATTCTTACTTACTATTATAACGATTAATTCATTTCTCCTTTTACTATATTTATTTTAATATTAGAATAGTAAGGAGCTACTATTTCAATTTCATTCCCTACCATTAACTTTTTACCTTCTTTCTACTTCTGTATCCCTTTTCCAAACTCTACCCCTTCATTTATACTCCTCCCTATACCGTTCCCTTTATTTATTATTTCTAATTCCATTTCTATTTATATAAGTATAGGGGCTTCCTCTATTTTTCTATATAAACTCCCTCCTAACCCCCTTTTTAAACTCCCTTTCTTTTTTTTATTAACTTATTCGATTATCATATCCGTTAATCCCAATTATTTTTCTATTGACTTTAATGTATTAGCTATACTTTTTCGCCCGATATTATTTTTCTAAATCCTCTTTCGTCCCCTCCCTTCGTTCCCCTAACCCCCCCGAGCCCTACTTTTCTTAACCGTAAGTAAATCCTTTAAATATTCTACGCTGATAATATATTTAGTTTATCTTAAGGCCGGTAATTTAATTCTTTATCCCTCTCCTTTGATTCCTATTAATTAAATCATATAAGTCTATTTGTAATATCCTTTACTTTTATTATACCTTAATATTCGCTAATCATATTACCATTACGTGATATTTAATTTCGATTTCTATATTCTATATATTGATTATTAAGAGAATTTATTTTATTTGTAATAAGAATTTAGTTATATTATTATTTTATATCTTTTATTTGATTATTTATAAATTCGAATCAATTTTCAATTTATTCTTCTACGGAAAATAAATATATATTAAATCTTCTTAATAGCTTTTATAGCGCACGTGATAATATTCAAATAACCATTCATTCTATAATATTTATTTCTATTTCAATAATATTTAACTACTATTTGAATTATATTTATAAAATTATTACAGTCTTCTTAGCCTATACACGCCCTCATTTTAAATTAAATAGCCTCTTTACTAATTATATAGTTCCACTACATATTAGAAGTGTTAAAAAGTTAAAATATATTGCGAAGGGTGACTATAAAAGATTCTTAATTAATTTTATTATTCTTAGTAGTAATAGTGATTCCGCTAATCCGATCTATATTCTATTCATCTTTAATAATAATATAATATTTCCTGATTATTCCGTTTCCGGTTCAATAGTAATAATCCGGTTATTTTCATTCGTACTATTTTTAATATAGTAGTAATTCGGTTGCTCTTTCTTATATTATTTCCGGTTCTAATATTAGTAATAGAAATTCCGCCCTAAGTAACCCTATAGCCTTCAATACCCCCGGATATTATTTTACTTTTAATAATAATTAAGTTTAGTAACGTTATAACCTTATCCTAAATTAAAATTATATATTAAAATTGTTATAAGAAGTTCTTCCCTATAATTAATTATTATCTAATTAAATATCCACTATACTACGTACCTTCTAATAATATTTCTTAATTCATAGAATTGATATCCTTTTCTCCTCATTCTTCCATTCTGATATTATGATTAAATATTTATTTATTCTCTTTGAAAATACTATACAAATTCCACCCGCTACTCTTTCTTTAATCCGATCATTAATTAATATCTGTTTAACCTTCTTGATTTCAATACTTGTAATAATATTTTTTCTATTTAAACCCCTTCGTCTAAATCTATCTCAAAGTCCTTTTATATAATTAGCTAATTAATAATATTGAACGTTTTTAATTCTATTTGATAATAATTAAATATTAAGTAGGCGAATTTCTCCTTTCTAGACCCGTATAAATAAATGAATATTATAATATTTGAAACCCTTTTCTTAAAAAAGGAAATCTCTAAGGCCGATAATTTCCGTCCTCGCCTAAATTAAAAAGGAGTTTTTCACTTTTATTAAAGGGTATAACTCTTCTTCCTCGCTCTTTAATACCTTTATATTTTTCTATTGGATCAAAATAATATATTATTTAATAGCTGCGTTATAAAATCTGGGTATAAAATTTATAATAATGGATTCATATCATTAATCTAATTTAGCTACTGCTACTACTCATCAATAATTATAACGGAATATTAATTCTTTCTGTATTATACTTTTTAACTATTCCTTCTAATTAATTATTATTAATTCTAATATTTATAATGGAAATAGTAATATCCCGTTTTAGAGGGAGGCCTAATTATTATTATTAATAATTTCTCTATCGGCGCTTATACTTCGGCCTACCTAGCTTTAATGATACTACTCTTTAATTTATTAATAAATAATTAGCTTCTTACCCTCCCTACCTAAATATAAATAGATTACCTAAACTACTATTCCTCGGACGAATTTAATATAATTTATATATAGAAACCTCTCGTTGAAAATTTAAATCTATTTAATCAAATAGAATTCGAACGGTAAATGAAACGTTTCCATTTCAAATTTCTTAATTAGTATAACTCCATACACTATAACGATAATTTTTAAATATTTAATTTAGTATTTAGCCAATCTGTTTACAAGTCTTTGTAATTTATTATAAACTTTAATTAATTAGTAGAAGGCTAATATTCCATATATACATATATTACGAATATATTTTTTATATTTATCCTTCGTTCGGATAAGAAAAAACTTAAATCTTCAATACTAATTTTATAATTATATTCGTTTAAATAACTATCTTTCTCTTTATAATTTCCATGTAAGTCTATAATCAAATCTATAATTCAACTATATTCTAAAGAATTCTATCAATTCTATTAATTTTAAAATAATATCTCTAAATCAGAGAATTTCTATTTATAACACCTTTATCTATATAAAATATATTATTTTTATTTTACTCGATTTAAAATCTATCCCTCTCTCTTGGCCTATCCCGAATATACTTCTTATACTATTCAAAAGGTTTAATAATTCCCTTCGGTTATCCAAATTATAGTAACTATATTAATATTATTTATAAAGCCAATAGTAACAATATTCTGGATTATAATCAATTTTCAATATAATATTATAATAAAGAGGATAAATAAAATAGGGGAAAAGGGTGTATTTTAAAGGACTCTTACGGTAATTATATATAAATTAGAAGTTTCATTATTAAAAAAAGAATCCTTTCTTTAACTTACGATATTCGCTATTTATTAAAGGATTTAATTTAGGAACTATATTTCCTATAAGTTATATAAGAATTGTTCATAATTTACCCTATCGAATACGCTTTTTAAATCAAAGAGTATTAAAGATATTATCACCCTGACTTTTCTACCGTATAAACCGTATTAATTACTATTTGAATCATAAATTTAATCAAATAGCCTATTCAAGTACTTATTTAACCTTTTAATAGGAAATTGAATTCTTTTATAACTAACGTAAACCTTTCAACGATTAAAATTTTGAAAACTTTTCCGATATTATTAAATAATAATATAGGTTTCTATACGTTAGCGAACTTTTATTAAGCAACGTTTCCCTTAATTTTTTGAATATAATTATCTTTATATTTTTAAATTACTAGGGGAACAACTTAAACTAAAGGTTTACGGCTATTAAATCCGCCATAACTTATTTAAATAATTTCTTATATATTTTCAAAAGTTTATTTAAATATTCATTAATATTAAATACTTTATTAAATACTATTTACAAAGAAATTCTCCGAATAGTCTCTTCCATAATCAATTTCCTAATAGTTATTAATTCGCTATTATTTAATGGTTAGGTCCAATCTAGTAAATAATTCATAAGGATTTTTATTTTAAAGAAAAAAAGATCGGTAAGGATCTCGGGTTTATTATTATAAGTATCGATTTTTATTACCCCCTTATATATTTTAAGGGTTAGAAATTTAAAAAGGTTTATTAAATAATAACTTGGGATTTGTATTTACTATTTTAATAGTTGAAATTAAATAAACTACTAAACTTAATTATGATACTTTTACGCTATTTCGCTTATTAAACCTTCGATATTTTTATATTTCTTTATTATAAATATTTCTACAAAGTCTTTTTAATTTGAAGGTATTTAATTCCTAAATTATATATAATATCTCCTTCTCGCTTCTTTCATTACTCTTTCATATTCTAAATTTTACTAATCTACTTTCCTCCTCCGATTTTTCTTCCGGTATAGGACAAATTCTTCCATTATATTATATTATTTTCTATTAGATTTATCTAAACCGAATTTGAATTCTTCTATTGTTTTAACCCTATCCGGAATTGATGTTTACTTCTCTATTATATTCTTTACCTTTTCTATTTCTATTAAGTTTCAATTATAGCCTCCTTCCTCTTCCACTTTCCTACTTTTCTTTTTTATATAAATCTAAATTTCTTAAAAGTAAAAACTTAAATGAATTTATTTGTACTATTATACGCCCTAATATTCGGCCTTTATCTCCGGTAATAGTTATATATAATTCATTATCCTATCCCTTTATCTAGATATTATATTATTGAATTTTATTAGTTCGCTCCAAGGGGTTAATAAGTTAAATTATCATTTTCGTACCTATATGAAAAAATTCATAGCCTCCGGGCTAATTTTATTCTCTATATTCTAATTAGGATAATAGAGGTTATAATCTCTAACGGTGATTTGGTATCTTATTAAAGGTTTCGCGTTAAAGAGTTCGAAGAAGGGAAATTTCTATTAGTATTTTAATATTCTTTACCTTAAATAAGAGAATAAATAGAATAAACGGTTATGAATTCCCGAAAATCTTTAAAGGTTATTACTGTTTAATCCTTCCCCAATTGGAAATTTAAATCCATAAAATCCTATTTTTTATTTATGTATATTATTACTCTCCTTTTTTTTTAAATAATCTAGCCTGAAATATCTCCTGCCCTTTACATAGTAAATATCCCTATTTAAGTTCCTACCCAGCTCCTAAATTCCTATAGTATTACAAACCTCCTTTTATTTACAGAATGATTTCCCCTTTTTGTATAATTTCCCTATATTCTAATGAAATATTTCTAAATACATTATTAATTACCCTAGAATAAGATTCTTTATTATTCAATTGCAATCAAAGTAGGGATTATATTTTCAATAAGGGTTAAACGTATTGAAATAGTATTACTAAAATAGTATTTACCCCCCTATATTTTAAGAACGTATAAATATGTTCATTAGGCCGTAAATTATCAATTTCTGATGGGAAATCAATCTAATTATTTTTCTCAATTATCCTTTCTTTTCTTATTCCTCTGATTTATTTCTCCAATATTATCACTAAATATATATTAGAAATAAGGGGGTTATTAAAGAAATTAATATCCTTTACCTTTATTTCTATCGCTAATTTTAGTACCCGTTCCTTAATTAGGTTCTTACAAATAGTAAATATATATAATTTTTCGATGTAGATTATAAATACCTTTACTATTACTTTTCTTAAAATAAAATACTTCTTTTATTAAAAGTACAATATCTAGGTTTTTTACATAATTTATAGTAAATTAGTAAACTATTTTTATTTAAAGAGCAATTTACTTTACTAAAATAATCCCTATTATACTTAATTTCGCTATAGCAGACGTATATATCCTCTTTACAATGAATTTCACTATATATCCAATTTCCTAATATTGAAAATACTACTAAATTTAATTTAATATATAAAACAGTTTATTAGAGTACGCTCCCCCGTCCTAAAGAAAAAGGTTCTTTTACAAGAAGATCCCTATCGTTACTATCGCAACCTTTATTAAGAATAATCCCTTATCTTCCCCAGCCTATCTCTTCTATTATTTAATCCCTATAATAGCCGCTTCCTTATTCTTTTCCCTAATAGCCTATATTAATATTTCTATATCTCTATATTTGAAAAAAAACTTCCGGAACCTAGAAACGTTAATTTCTAATCGAGGAGTGCCCCAAAACGAATAACGACAATAGCAATCGACTCAGGAGGGTCGTTGATATCTCCTATAATATCCGGCGACGTATGTAATAATAACGTTATATTGTTATTACCAATAAATATATTTAAAAACGTTTATAGGTTCGAAAATAGCGTTTATAATCCGTTTATAGTAATTTTAATATATAATAACCTTAAAATTGTATTTGCCGAGAAGAATTCGGGGAAAATATAAGAAGAGAGTAAAATAATAAAATACTTATTATTAAAACGAATAAATCCCTGGATTACGAAACTATTTCGATTAAGGATTGTTATTGAATTTAAAAACTCTTTTTTATTCGTAAAAACTTACGTCGGAAAAAGTAAATTTATATAACCTAAAATCAATAAGGTTAATAATAGCTAATTTACTACTAAGAAAAACAATTAATTATTTAAAGAAGGGAAATATATAAGAATTAAGGAAAAACGCTTATAAAGTACCGAAGAAATAAGCTAATACTAGTATAAATTATTCTAAGATAAATTAATATTACTTTTTAATATTTATTTATTATTACTATAAGAAGGTTCACCCATTTGAATTTTAAACCTTAATTTACTATTAAAGGAGCTATAATCGTAACCGAATTTATAAACCGATTGAATAAGAATACAAAGGAAGTAATGATTAAAAATTAATTTCGAAGAACCTAAGTGTAATAGTCCGAATAATTATTAAAATATTTATATCCGGAGATTATATTATTATATTCGTTAAATATATTTATAATTGATATTAGAAATACTAAATGTAAGTTTTCAGAATCTTTAACGCGAAGGCTTTTATTACTATAACTATAATAAATATTTTAATCTAAAAAGTACTTTAAATTAATACTAATAAATATAGTAATATAGAAATATTAATATAGGATATAAAGAGAAAGAATAAGGAAACGGCTATTATAAGGTTAAATAATAGAAAAAAAAATACAGTTCCCCTGGGCGGAGCCAAAGTCCAGGGGAGACAGAGAGACGCCCATACTTAGGTACACTACTATAGTATATTAAAGAAGAGGAAAAAAAAAACATAGGGAGGAATTTTAGAGAAAAAAAATCGTTTTTTTCTTTTTTAGAATTTCCGCTTTTAACCCTAACCCTAACCCCCAAGGCCTTCAGGGTTAAGGGTGCGGTCTAGGATTTGGTCATTTTTAGGACTTGGTCATTTTTAGGACTTAGTCATTTTTAGGACTTCGTCATTTGCAATACCCGGGTGCATTTACTACCAAGATCCTTATTTTCAACTTCTTTTGCATTTTTCTCAACAATTAGGGCGTGCACTACAATGCAACCGGTATCAAAATGACCGCCTTTCTTTTCTCGTTATTTTGGCATTATATATATTTGGATGCACGCAATAATCGCGGAGAAATCCCTATTGCAAAGGAAAAAGTGGCTTTTTTGCTCTACTATTCAAACCGTATCTTACTTGGCGCTAAGTTTTCCTATTTGGGCCTGCCAAGACGGGTAATTTTCTACATTCTAACCTATTATAGACAGATACGCCGCGCCTTCCTCGCTTGCGTTGGTAGGCCTATAGACTACGACCTTTGGTACAGATCTTCCATGTTACCTTTCCGCCCACGATAACGCTAGAGCTCTGAGGCATGGGCGTCTCAATAATCTAAAGAAGATAGGGGGTTATTTGTAATTAAAATTATAATAGCGAAAGTAATAATTTTCCTTTAAGAGAATTTCTTTCTCTAAGATAGGGGAGTATACTTTTGCGAGCCGTTCTATATATTAAATTGAATTTAATAGTATTTCAAATATTAACAAATTGAATATATAGTAAAATTCTATTATAAGGAGGATATTTACGCCTATTATAATAAGATTAAATATATTAGGTGTAAGGGGGACAGCAGAGCGATACGCAGGTGCTGGCCTTATATATGTATATTAAGGTTCTATAAGGAAAGAAAGGGGTAAAACGCTACCCTCTAGGTCGCTCGAGCGCTAGAACTTTTTATAACCGTAGGCTCTAATAGCTACTTTATAGCCTAAAGTAGCCGAAGAGGGCTCTAGAAAGCCTATACCCCGGAAGCTATAGTATTGTAGCTTAGGTTAGTAAGGGGAATTTCAACGCCGGCTACCGTCTTAGTATTTAAATTTAATTAATTAGGGTTAAATATTTTAATAGGCGTTAATCCTACAATATTAGCCTCCCCCTTCTCTTTCTAATTATAGTTATACGTTATATTAATATTTATATTACCCTTATTTTACCCTTCTATAATTTTTACTCTCCTTCTTACTCTTTTAATAAATAATTGTAATTATATCGTACGTATACCTTTAGTTTAATTTTAGAATACCTTTAAATACCTATTATTAACCTTTTATTATAATACTAATTTCAATTAAAATCCTTTTAAGTTCTAACTTATTACTCTAATTCGTCGCCACTTAACTATTATTACTCCTACGCTTATACCCGCGCTCGTACTTATATCTATATTTATATTTACGCCCGTTACTATATTTATATTTATTCCTATACCAACTATTATTATTACTCCTACCTTAACTCCTACTACGCTAATTTCCCTTATACCCTAAACCTTTAATAGTAATAATAATAATTATTATAAATTTATTAAAACCTTTATTAAAAATATTACAATTATTTAATATTCCCGGTATATAATATTGGAAGATTATAACGTTTATATATTTAATAAAAATAAGAATTACTATATATTTTATATATATTCGAAGAATTTTACTACCTACCGGTAATAGCCTACTATTATTCAAGAATACTATTCCTTTTAATTAAAAGAGGGGTACCTAAATAGTAAAATTTTATTTTACTAATCCTTTTAAAATATTATAATTTCTATTTAGAATTTCGAATAATTAACGTCCAAAAGTTATATTACCTTATAAATATATTTCAAATCCTTTTATTCTATTCTTATTACTAATTTAAATTTTAAAGATATTACTTACCTTATACTCAATTATTTTTTAAATAAAGTACTACTAACGCCCCTTCCTATTACTATAATACTTTTAATTATAATTCTAAACGTCTTTTTATTTTTAATCCTAATTTCAATTATAATATTCGAGAGATTAGAAATTCTGGAAGGGGGTCTTAAAACCCTTCGTATAAATTGGAATAATTTAATAATTCTATAGTCGTTATCGTTCGCCGAATTATCTTTAATTAATTATAAACTAATTGCTTTAATAAATACTATTATAAAATTTATTTAAAATATTAAATATACTATTAATATAACTACTACTTACCTAAATACCTTTATTACTAGAATTAATACCCGTATTTTTAAAATAATTTAATTCTTTTAAAAAGGAATAGCGGTTAAAGTAAGAATTATTATTTTTAATAAATTAATTAAAAAATTAGAGGTTTGTGTTAAGGATTTAGAGGGGTAATATAGATTAATAAAAGGGGATAGAATATTATTGGGGGAAGAGGATTTATATATTTATTTAGGTTTATAATGTAATAGGGAAGAGATAGGTGTTAAAGGATTAGAAATGGAAAATGAATTAAAAGAAGGGGTAATAAATATTCGAAAATTAGAGGAGGGTTTAGCAGGGATAATATAATAGGAGGGGGATATTCCGGAGGAAAAGAAGCGGTTAAAAATAATAATTCGGTTTTCGGATTTAATAAAGTAAACGCCTTCTCCTCTAAGGAAAAAAAGGAAATTATAAATTCCCTATAGCAATATAGCCTTAGTATTATTATTTCTAAATATTATAATCTAATTAGATACTAAGGTAATATTGGGTATTAGAAATCCTTAAATATAATAGGCTAATATAAGCGGCGTTTTAAATAGGTGGCTACGTTTTTTGCCTTCGGGTATTAATTTTATTTACTTTTTTTATTCTACTAATATTCCCCTCCTTATAAATTTAATTAATAATCCGTCGTTAATTCAAATAATCTGATATTCTTTTTCAAAAAATTCAAACGTTTTAATATTTCGAAAATCTTTAAATAGGTATTATAAAGGTTTTAATATCCCTTCTATTTTATAAAACCTATTTATCTAATTAGGGGTCCTTTAATATATAGAATCTTTTTTATATAATACTCCTTCTTTCTTTTTATTATTACTAGCGGCAGTTAATCGTCGGCTAATATCTAATTAGGTAAGGGGTTTCTAATAACCTATTAAAAAAATTTAAAATAAAAAACGTTACGAATATTATTCAGGAGGCTAGAAAGCTTTACAATTAGAAGGGAGAATACCTTCAAAATTATATATTTAGTATATAGCTAATCTAGCTTCTTTTTAGGTCTTAATAACGTATAATTTTTAAGGTTAAATTATATTTTATTACTAATTTAAAACTTCTCTATTAATTAATAATTATAATTAGTAAACCTCTCCTATTCCTAAATTACTATAATTATTGTAACTTAATACAAATCTGTAATTTATAATAGCTTTTCAACGAATTACTGAACCTGGATGTTTATAAATATATAAAAATCTCTAACTATTTCAAAGACTATTAGGACTACCAATTCCAAATCAAAGCTATAAATTAAGAAGAAAGGAAATATATTAATTAAAGTATTAATACAATTATTAATAGTAAATTATATTAATAGGTACTACTTGTACTAATTATTTTAAACCTAATTAATATACGCTTTTAAAAAGGCTTATACTTTTTGATTTATTTATTCTAAATTACTATTAGTCTAAGGATAATAAATAATACTAAAGAATTATTTAATTTTAAATAATTTATAAAATTTACTTTGGAACCGCCTAATCCAATTGGAGCCCTGGTCGCTAATTATAGATTATAACTATTTATAATACTTTATAAAATAATCTATAAATTTCTTAATGTGAATTTCAATATTTATTAATAATATCAATTCTAATATTATATTCCTACTAAAGCAGTCTTTAATAATACATAAATAAATATTCCCTCCTACTATTGGAAGTTCTATAATAAAATTTATTTTAATTCTTTTGAAGAATTAGTTTAGTACCGGTATTAATTAAAATAGCCCCTTCTAATAATTTTCTGATATTTAATAGAATTACATATATAATAATTATATAAAAATTATTTTATATAAGTCCTGAGTAATAGTTAATAGAAGTAGCGGATTAGGGCTATAATAATATTTTTTCTATTGAAGTACCCGAATGTTTGGAAATCGTACGTGATTTAAATAATATAGGTACGGAATATATTAAACTCTCGGTCGGCGCTAAATAGTTTTACTACTTCTATTTTAATAGTTATTAGGTATCCGGGGATTTATAGTTTCCCTTAATATTCTAAGCGCCTAAAATTATCGATAGAATAGTTAGCTATTTAAATTTTAAATTTGAAGGAAAAGGGTAAATCTTTTATATTGTTTTTTACTCTTTTAAACATTTATTAATATATAGTATCCTTCCCTACTATAGAATTTTAAAACTACTATAAATTTAAATTTTTAAAGGTTTTTATACCCCTCCTCTGAATTATTCGAAAGCTTTTTAAACCAATTACCGTAATACAAATATAATTATATAGGGCGAATTCGAAAATAAACTAGAAATTTCGAATTTCTTTATTACCTTTAATAAATTAATTTTATTTCCTTTAAGATAATACGTCCAATATTATTACCTTTTTACCTAATCGCTATTAAAATTCGAAAGAAAATTTAGAGAAATATTCAACTTAATAGGCTTATTGTTTAAATAAACATTAATATATTATAAAGTATTCTAAATTATAATAATCGGTTAGGATAGTAAAATTATTATAATTATATAATTCCATTAATTACTCTTATAAATAATTAATAATTACTAATATTCCTTGATTATAAATTAAGTAATTATATTCTACTAACTTTAACTTCCTCGAATAAAAATTTATAATATATTATTAGCCGTCTACTTTCTAAATTAAATAATCCCTAAAAGTAAATCTATTACAATCGGCCTTTAAAAATATTGGGCATTCGGGGTCTTATTCTATTAATATTATTATTTAAGTAAATAAGGTTTTAAATAATTAAATTACTTTTTTATATATTATTAATTATTTAAATAAAACCCCCTTACCAATTAATATTATAAGTAGAGCGGCTATTATAGTAAACTTGGATATAAATATTTAATAATAACTTATGAATCCTAAAAAGCTCTAAACTCCCTTTTAGAATATTAGAACGTCCTACTCTAAAATAGTTCTAACTTTTTCAAGGTTTATTTAGATATTTATACTAATATAAATAATATAATCTAAAAATTTTTTTTTTTTAATAGCGAATTTATATTTATTAGAATTTAAATATAATCCGGCGTCCCGTAAATATTCTAATATTAAACGGACTTTTTATATATAATCCTTTTAAAACCTATTGGTAAAAATAAAGACGTTATTTATATATACCGAATGGAAGTTGTTAAAAAATCCTTATAATATTTAATTAATATATTATTAGAAGGCGGTTAGGGCGTTATATAATCCGAAAGGGATTACTAATTATTCAAATAGGCTATAACGAATTTAGAATACCGTTTTATACTCTTCCCCTTCTATTATTTAAATTTTATAGAAGGTTTATATTATATTTACCTTAGAAAATTACTTTATTCCTTTAAATATTTAAAACGGTTTTCGGATTAATAATAAGGGGTATTAATTTATTTGAATAATTACATTAAAAATTTAATAATTATAATAGAAACGAAAGTTTCTACCCAATTTCCGTATAAAAAGGATAAAGACTTTAATAGCTAAATTATTAACCTAAATAAAACCTTTATTTATTAAATCCCGAAGAATCTTTTTAAATATTAGGAATTCCTTTTATAATATATTATATAACGGACTAAAAGGAAATAGAAGGTTTCTACTATCCGATCCCTTTTTTTATTCGATTTTTAAATTAACTCTAAATTTATAATGATTAAAATAGTCGGCTTCTTACTTTCTAAACAAAGGAATAAAATCCTAAAAACTTTTAAAGATAATTTATTAAAATTTTTCATCGGTCTAGATTCGCTTAGGCGCTAGGGCCTTTTCGATATCCTCCAACCGGACGGTAAATATAAAAAATTTTATAATAACCCGGCCTACTTCTTTTCTTATTCGGCGAATATAATTAATAAAAATAATAATAAAAATATATTTAACTCCCTAAAACTTTTCGAAGAATAGAGTATTAATTTTAAATTTATTAATATAATTTATTTAAAATCATATAATACTACATTAAAATCTTCTTTGATAAAGGATTAAATAAATTTGATTAACCATTAATGAAAATTTCCTAAAGATAATAGGGTATTCGAACTCTAGGATTATATATATATAAATTAATAAAATACAATCCTAAAATTCGGTAAGAAAATAGGTAATACCCCAAATAGAGGTACCCTTTATAATTATTATAATACTTTGGATTTACCGAATTAGAATCGGTATAATAGGGATTTAGAAGTTTTAAATAATATTTTTACTAATTATAATATAATACTAATATCCTTCGTTAATAAAAGTATAAAATAAATTAATAGAATTAATAATAATTAATATTAAAATTAGTCTTATCTTCATTTAAATCTTAAATTCTTCTATTTTACTTAATATATTGCAGGTAGGCTTTGATACCCGACTTTATATTTGAACTATTCTTTTCTCTAATTGAATTTAGAATTTAAAATTTCAATTATTCAAGAATTATCGTTGAATAATAGGGTTACTTAAATAATTCAAATATATATTTCCTTATTTTAAAAGTTTACTATTAGAAAATCTAAATATTTAATAACTATATAGCCGGTAATACTATAGTAAATATACCGTCCATTAATATAATATTTATCTCTTTCTTTCTAGAATATTTATTTAACCCAACCCTTTTATTAACCTAAAGAAGAACCCTTACTTCGAAAATTATGAATATTAATTATACTTATAAGGATATTACTATCAATATTATATTAGGTTTTAAAAGGCAAAGTAGAAGGGGATTTATAAGCTTAATATTAGGAATTAAGATAACCTAAACCGGTAGTAACGGGAATATATATTCTAAATTACCGGTTATTCTAATTACTATTCTATAAATAATTTTAATAAAGAATTCGAAACTTAATAATCTTTTTGTATTTATATATAATATTTTAAAGCTATTTTACGTACGTAAAATAATCGTTAGAAAATTTAATAATAAAAAAGTAATTACTAAACTTCTTATTAATGGTACGATAAAGGAATTCTAATTCAATATAACTATCCTAATTATAACCGCCAACTTTCAAAAATTTATCGTCGAAATTAGTAAGAAATTTAGAGAAAAGCTCGCCATCCTTCTACTTTATTTTAATAAAATTATTAAAAAATACAATCCTAAATATAATAAGTACTAAAGATTTACTAAATTTATTTAAATAATTTGGTGGGGTCTTTATTACTAAAGAGTGTACAAGTAATCTAATAGCCTTCTAACTATTATTACTTATTAATTAGTAAATTATTAAAGATTTTAATCTATGTAATATCGGGATCGGTATATAAACCGGCCTTAAAATCCGTATTATATATTTTAACTAATTTATTATGATAGAAGGGAAAAGGTGGTAGATTTACTATCCTACTAAAAAAATTTAAATAATTTCCATTAATATAATCTATAGAATTTACTATCCAATTTATTATTAACGCCAAATTCTATTTTATCCTTACTACTAATATTAGGGAGATCTTACTTAGTAAAGTATATAAATTCGGGCTTTAAAATAGGTTAAGAATAAATAGAAAAAGGGATTATGAATTTAACCTTCCCCTTTAATTCGGGATTTACTTATAGAATCCGAAGTAGATCACTAAATAAATTAATAATATTAGGGGGTATTTTAATATTTTTAATTATTAGAAGACTATAAGGAATTTCTATATTAATATTATTATTATTATTTAGTATAAAAAATGGAATTATTCTAATACTAATATATACCGCGCTATTAACTATAGGTCATCCTTCCTTCCAATTACCTAACTAATAATATAGTAGAACCTAATATAAAAGGGATAGTAGAACAGTATATAGGTATTAGCCTTATATACATATATATTAAAGTTCTATAAAGAAAGAAAAGGGTAAAATATTACCTTCCGGATCGCTCGAACGCTAGAACTTTTCATAGCCGTAAACTCTAATAACTGCCTTATAGCCTAAAATAACTAAAGAGGGCTCTAGAAAGCCCGTACCCCAGAAGCCGTAATGCCGTAGCCCGGGTCAGTTAGGGGAATCTCAACGCCGGCTGCCGTCTTGGCACTCGAATCTGGCCAATTAGGGCTAGATGCCTCAACGGGCGTCAGTCCTATAACAATAGGGATTATTTTAATAAAATAAATTACTGTTCGAATAAAGATAGTTTATTAGTTTATTACAAATTATATAGGAAATTTAAATGCTATACCTTTAATAAAAAGGAATACCCATTTCTTATGAAGGTAATAGCGAAGGTATTTGTAATTTATATTAAGAAATTATACATATTTACTCCCTATAAAAATTTAAATAAAGGAAGGTTATTAGAGCCGGTGATAGAAATAGAGGTAAAAGATATTAACCTCCCTAATACCCCCCCTATTTTTTATATATACTTTATTATAATTTTAAGAAGATAAATCGGAAGAATAAGAAAGAGGGGACGGCCAAAAAGAAAGTAATTAAATTAACCTTCTACCGGAAATTAATAACTTAAAGCTATATCTATATATTTATATACTTTTAAAATGTAGGAAGATATTACTATTTCAAGAGTATTACCCTAATACGTTCGACCCCTACTAAAAATATAACTTTTACCCTAACTATAACCGAATTAGAAAGAACCTTACCCTAAGGTATTTAATAATTTATTTAAAAAATTTTATTAGAACGTAGGGAGATTATATAAGAAGGGGAAACTCTTATTCGAATAGAAAGAGATTTATAATATTATAGTAATTTAGGAGCCGGGTAAAAATTTAAATAAGAATATTCATTATTTAAAAAGTAGGAGATATTTTAGAGTAGATTATTTGAATAAAAGGAGGACGGCGATATACGTAAATGAAAGGTAGAATTTTAAAAACCTAAATTTCCATTTGGAGAAGGATTAGATAGTAACAACCTTTCAAAACATTTTAGGAATTAATAACTATTTACTTTATTTTCTCTCTTATTTTAATATAAGGAATCCCAAAATATTAATAGAAGTCTTCCCTCTTCGAACTTCTTACAGCAAAACCCCTAATAGAATATTAAATTACTGTTAGAAATTATAACTCTCATTATCCTAATTAGAATATAGAGAATAAAACTAGCCTACAAACTATAAAACTTTCGATATAAATACGAAAGTAGTAATTTAATTTATTAACCCCCTAGGGCGAACCAATGAAATTAAATAAAATAATATATAAAAAGAGAAATAAGATAATTATATATAATTATTATCAAACATAAAGATTAAATATTAGGGTATGTAACAGTACAAACAAACTAATTTAAATTATTACTTTTAAGAAAGTTAAGTTTATATAAGAATGAAAAATGGAAAAGTGGAAGAGGAAGGAAGCTATAATTAGAGTCTAATAAAAATAAAGAAGGTAAAGGATATAATAGAAAAATATTTATCGATTCTAAATAGAATTAAAATGATAGAAAAATCTGAATTCGGTTTTATTAAATTCAATAGAAGATTATTCAATATAATAGAAGGATTGATCCTATACTAGAAAAAAAGGCGGAAAGGGAAAATAAATTAATAGAACTTAGAACATAAAATAATAATAGAAAAAGTAAAAAATAATTATTAAATATAATCTAGAAACCGGACGCCTTTTAATTAAAAAGAATTTATAACAATATTAAAGGTTTAATAAGCGAAGAAGCGTAAAGGCGTTAGAATTATATCGAAAGACTTTAATTAACTTTAGCTATTAGAATAGTAAGCGCGAACTTAAAATTACCGTTTAATAAACCTTCCTTAATTCCTAGCCTTTGAAACGTATAAAGGGGTAGTAGAAATTATTATTTATAGTAGTAAGGCTAAAGTTTTTACCAACTACTTTCTCTCTAAAATAGAAATTTCTATAAATTATCTATTAAATTAAACCTAACTATTAAATAATAGCGAATAGATAATTATTAACGAATTAATTATAAAATAAAATTTTATATATTTTCGTAAATAGTATTTAATGGAATATTGAATATTAATTGATATTCAAATGAATTTTAAAAGATATATAGGAAGCCGTTTAAATAAGTTATAGCAGACTTAATAGTTGTAAACCTCCGGCTTAGGTATTTCCCTTAATAGATTAAGGGTATAAAGGTAATTATATTTAAAAAACTATGGAAAAGCGTCGCTTAATAAAAATTCGCTAACGTATAGAAATTTATACTATTATTTAAAAATATCGGAAGAATCCTCGAAATTCTAATCGCTAAAAAATTTATATAAATTATAAAAAAGTTTAACCTCCTACCGGAAAGCTAAATAAATAATTATATAGGCCGTTCAATTAAATTTATTATTAGGGTATTAATTAATACGGTTTATACAACGTAGAAACTCGGGATTATAACATCTTTAATATTCCTTAGTTTAAAAAGTATATTCATTAGAGTAAATCATAAATAGTTTTTATATATTTTATAGGAAATAGAATTTCTATATTAAATCTTTTGTTAAATAGCGAATTTCATAAATTGAAGATGGAACTCCCTCTTCTTTAATAATCAAACCTCTAACCTATACGTAATTACCGCAAAAGTCCTTCAATGTTTACCCCTCTCCCCTATCCTATTCATTCTTTTTATTATACTATTATATCGAAAATTAATCATAATTTAAAATATTATTACCGTTAACTTTATAAATGATATGAATATAATTATTATAGCCCGGATAATAGAAGACACATCCCGGACCCTTTAAATAATATAAGAAATATATTTGAAATAAATTCAAGAAAAAAGGATAGGATTCAAAATAAATAAGGTAAAAATTAATATAATTTATACGGATGATAATATCAAGAATAGAAATTTTTTAATTCAAAATATTACTCAAAAATTAATGGAATTGGTAAAGTTCTTTAAAGGATAATCAAATTATAAATTTAATTAAAAAGTCTATACGGAAATCCTAAAGAAAAAGATAACTACCTAAATAAATACGTTTATGAAATTAGTAATGGAAGTTTAGGGCTACTCCTTTACTTAGGCGAAAGAAATATATACTAAATATATTTATAATATAATTATATGTAGGACGTTAGTTTTCTATTAACTAATTAAGGTCTATAGTAAATTACGAGGGATTGTAATTTAATTAGTTAAATATCAAATTAAATATATAAAAATCGTCGATAGGGTATATAAAGTTACGCTAATTAAAACCTCGATTTATAAACGTCCTATCTACTGCTTAACTTCTATTTAAAAAAAAAGGTTAGGATTTGTAAAGAGAGGTTCGCCTATATAAATTAAATTAAATTCGCTTAAAAAATAGTCATCTAGGTAGCTAGTTATATTTAAATAAGAAAGGTAAAAGGCTAATTACCTATTAATAAACCGGAGAGTAGTATTCTTAAAATTAAATAAGCCGAAGTATAAATACTAATAGAAAAATTACTAATAATTATAATTAAACCTTCCTTTAAAATAGGGATACTATTACCTCTATTATGAATATTAGAATTAATAACTATCGATTAGAAGGAGTAATAGAAAAACGTATTATAGAGAAATAAATATTCTATTATAGTTGTTGAATAATAATAGTAATAGTAAAATTGAATTAATAATATAAATTTACTATTACCGACTTTACGATTAAATTGTATAATAAAATTATTGAATAATATACTATTTTTACTTAGCGGAAGAATAAAAGGGTATTAAAGATAAAGGAAAAAGACCTATACCCTTTAATGGAAGTAAAGAATTCCCTTTTAATTTAAGCAAGAATGGAAATTGTTAGCCTTAAAACTTTCCTCTTTAAAAGGAGGGTCCCGAACGTTATAATACTTATTTATTCGTATAGGTTTAGGAAGGAGATATTCGCCTATTTAATGTTTAATTATTATTAAATAAAGTTGAAAACGTTTAATATTATTAATTAATTAACAATGTAAAAGGAATTTTGAATAGTTTTAAACGAAAGGGCCTAAATAGAAAAAATATTATTATAAACGTTAAAATTAGATAGGTTAAACGAATATTAGTTAGTAATCGAATTGAAAGGAGAGTAATGAAAAGAAATTACGTAGTACTTTTAAGGAGGATAAATAAATATTTAATTATAATATGATAATAACAGAGTAGGGAAATAGGAGTATTAATTTTACTAATTAAGGAAAATTATTAGAGAGTACGTAACGTAATAGATATTTAATTAAGTAATAATTATTTACAATAAAGAATTTGTTATAGTAACTTTAATATATAATTCTAAATTAATATCATGGTATAACGCTATTAAATTTAATTATTATTAAAAGTAGGGCGACGTTTAGGGGTATTAAAGGCTATAGGGTTGCTTAGGATAAAACTTCTATTACTACTACTAGAACCTGAAGCGATATGAGAAGAGGCAATTAAATTACTACTACTATTAGAAATAATAAAAGTAGGAGTAATTAGATTATTATTATTAAAATTAGAAATAAAGCGACTGAAAGACGCTATACTATTATTAGAGTTAGATAAAATACGGATTGGATTAATGGAATTATTATTACTATTAAAAATAATAAAATCGATTCAAGATCTTTTACAATAACCGTTCGCTATATATTTAATTTTCTTAATATTTCTAATATACAATAGGGTTAAATAATCGGTAAGGAGGCGGTTTAATTTAAAATAAAAATAAAATATATATAGATTAGGAAGGTTATAAGAACTCTGTAAATATTATTTGGGTTATAATTAAATATTATTACAATAATAATAGATATTATAGAGTAAATTATTACTTAAATATTATTATATATAAAGGAAACTATTAAGCATATTTAATATATATATACTTCTTTTTAAGGAAGTAGATTGAAGATTAGTTCGAATTTACGAATAATTAAATAAAGAATATAGAATAATAATATAGGCGAAGCCTTACTACGGATATAGTAAGTTCTTTTAATAATAAACGTATAGAATATGAAAATTAAAGCCGGGCATTGAATAATAGTAATATAAGTCACAAATATTAAAATATAATAGAAGTATGGAATATTATAAATGGAATTATATAAATTAATTAATAGAAATTGAGAAAAGGAAACGAAAGGGGAATTTATTAGCTTTAAAGTACATCGAGCGAATTGTTAACGTAAAACGTATAAAGGATTTATTCGAGGTTGATAAAGGTAGGGCTTAAAAGGGCTAAGGGAGTAAGGGTAGGGGATAAAAAAAGATTTAGGAAAGTAATATTAGGCAAAAAAGTATAATCACCTACGCCGGAATCGATAAAGAAATAATTAGATTTAACAAGCGCTATAATTAAATAAATTAATAGGAGGAATAGAGAGAATTCGAGAAGGGGGACTAGGAGGAAATGTATATAGAAGAATATAGGAGGCCCCTATATTTATATAAATAAAGGTAGAATTAGGAATAATCAATAAAAGGAATAACGTAGGGAGGAGAGTAAACGAAAAGGTAGAGTTTAGAAAAGGGACGGAGAGGTAAGAAGAAAGCGAAGGATTGATAGTAGGGAATAAAGTTAAAACGGAAATTCCTTACTATTCTAATATTAGAATAAATATAATAAAAAAAACGGATTATTTACTATAGCGGTAGGTAAGAACCGTTATAGTAATAAATGAAGTAAGAGCGGTATAAATTAATTATAATTAAAATAAAATTAGAGGTTTTTATTTAATAACGCTTTAATATCGAATGGTTTCTCCCTTTAAAAAACCTAGAGAAGAACTTTATGCTAATAAAGCGCTATAGATATAGCTAGGGAATAAAATTATTATTATTATATCGCTATATTCATCGATATTAATTACAATATTCTTCGGATCAAAACGCCTACTATATTTATAGTAATAAATACTTTTATACTAAAGGTTTTAGTAGCCTAGGTTTAATATTTCAAATATTAATCGTAGGTAAATTTATAAAATATAATAATATAATTTTCGGTTATAAATATTTAAATAGCCGTTTGAATTATCACGCCCGGTTTCTTCGAAGTTAAACTTCCAATTACTATTTTCTTATATATTTTCACTTGATCGGTTTATAAATTTAGCTATAAATGTAACTCCTTTAATAGTAATTAATATTCGAAGTTCGAAGAAGTTAATTGTCTAATAATAATAGTAGGTAGGTATTGAAAGGTAATACTAATTTCGGTTAGAATAGTTTATATTATAATATTAGCCCATTTCTTGAGTACTTTATAAACGCTTTTCTTTAGTTCGTATATAATCTCTTTTTTTATTATTATTGAAGTCCTTTTTAGTAACGAATTAACTATTATTAACTTTAATAACTTCGGATTATATAAACCTATTCTTTCTAATATGAAAAATTCGTAAATTTAAAAAGACATTTTCGAATTTAATAATAATCTTCGGTCAAAATGGTTTTGTAATTTAGAGACTTATTCACTTTAATAATAATTACTTTAATAATTTTGCTATTTCTTTATACTTTCTCCGAATTCTTTTCGGCGAGTACGGCTTCGGGATTATTGTATAACGAAATTCCTACAAGCGGATTATAAATATCATTTTCGAACATATAAAAGCCTTTAAGTATATTTATTAGTAATAACGATGTAAATTATTACTATATACGTCGTAGGACATTGTAGAGGACGTAAACAACCCTCCTAAATTAATTGCCGTTCTCGTTAATCATTTTAGAGCACTACTCAACCAGAAATTGGCGTTTCCAGATTCCTAGCTTTTTTTTATTATTCTAAGCAGTAGAATTACTAACTTTATTCAAAATTCCGCTGGGGGGATACCGGTAATAACCCTAAGGAATAAAATTATTAATTCTATTTAAAGAGAACCGATACCTACCTTACTTCTATCGCCTTAAATAAGGTATATTGAAGAAATTTTACTTACCCTCCAGAATATTTATTAACCTATCTCGGCGCTGATTAGAATATTAATAATTAACAGAACCGGATTTAAAATCGGTATTATAAATATAGTAGTACTCTTAATCAAAATTAAGGAACCTATATAATATAAACCCTATATTTAGTGTTATAAATAATATATTTCTATAAACGTATTATTTTCCCAAATTCGTCGCTACTATAGTTTTGAAAAGGATTCTTCTATTAAACTACAGAATATTAGGGAGTTTAATACAGTTACTTTAAATTATATTTACGAATTTTAATAATTATAGCTATATGTTCCAAACTATATTAAATTCGAAGAATTGGCTACCATTATAGTGATCTAGAATATAGATTTAATTAATTGATGATTGCTAATATTTTAGATAGTAATAATTGATAGTATAAAGAAAATCTTCCCCCTCTTTTCTACCTTTTTATTAATACTTTAATTAATACTTATTTATCCAAAGAATTTTAGGGAATAACGATTCTATTTAAAGTAATCTATTTAATTGATATCCTCAATTAGAATACACCCTTTTATAAAGAAATAATCCGGCGTACATACCTAATAAAAATCTTTAACGAAAATACCAGAAAGTTTTTTTAATAAAATTAATTAATTAATTAATAATAAAGTTAATTAATCAATTGAAATAAAGGATAAGATTATCGCTATCCTGAAGAAGATGGAAGGACGGCGATATATTGATAAAATGATAGCTTTCCTCCCTTCTTTAGCCGAATAGGTCCCTCCTAACCGATTATATAATTATAAAATCGAGTTTTGGCTGGGGGTAACCCCTCCTAACGTAAAGTTATATTATGAGAAACTCTATTCGCACGGGGATGAAACTCTATTCGCACGGGGATCCATTTTTTGCCTACACATAACCCTAACCCTATACACTTCCACCGACCCGCACCAATCCCGCTTGTACCGCGCCCGCCAAACTTTTAGATTTTAAGTTATTATACGCATCTGGGGGTTGTATTGGCTACCCTTATATTATACTAGCTACCTAGCTAGTTTAATTTAGCGATTATTCTAATATATACCTTATTATATTACTGTATTTATTAAGTTATATATATTATTACCTTCGTTACCTTTAATTAATTTATTATATTGCGTATCGCTAGTAATTATTAAATTAATATAATACTAATATTTAATTGACGGTACGGATTGGTCTATTACTTTTTAATATATTTCCCTAGCTAATTGTAATATAGATAGTTAATATAGCGACCCCTTAGCTAACGGATGCATACGATTATAGTACAGATAATTACCCTAATTAAATAATCAATTTTAATATTATCAACTTTTAATTAAGACCTTTAATAAATATTACTTTAATCGAACCTACCTTTGCCTAGCTAAAGCTTATAGAAATTAATAATATCGACTCCGATAACGATAATAGTAGTAATTTAAAAAGTAATAGTATTTATAATGATTATTACACTATTTTCAAAACCTAATATAATACCTTCGATAAACTCTTTAAAGTAGTCTGGGATTAGGGTATAGAGTTCGGTTATTAATTAATTAAAATACGTTTGAGTAATTTAATTAAGGAATTTAGTTATATCAGGGTCAATTTTATATATTTAATTTGCGAAATTCGTTTTTCGATTGCCTACCGCTATTTAATATCGATAGTTAAATAGGGATACCTTTAGAAAGGGGTTATTAAAATATTGAAAATGAATTTCAAATAATAGATTTTTGAAATTAGAAATAGTTAAAATAATTATATCTATCCTCCTCCTAAAATGTTATAAATTTATAGAATTTTGGAAGTAGAGTATAAGATATTTATTGTATAATATTTCAACCGATTTATTATTAGGAATTATAAAACTATAGAGTAATTATATAATTATTTTCATAATTTTGATTTTATAATTAGATAGCTAGAAAGTTTTCGATGTACTTTTATACAATAAGCTAATTTAGGTTATAATCCTTCCTAGTTGACTATAAAGTTGCTTATAGAGAAGGGGGTCTACTTTAAAATTAATTAGGTAAATACTTTTCAAAAGAGTAAATTAATTACCCTCTTTCAAAGTAATATATAGAGTAAAGAATTTCAGGGTTAATACTTTACTATTTAAATATATTAATATGCAAACATTAACAATAAGGGCCTCGCCTTCTTTTAAATTATTAGTATAATTAGTATTAGGTACGCTTTTGATTGTAGCTTTAAATTTATTGATAGTTAAAGATCGGAGGGATTTAATTAGTTAATAAATTAGGGTAATATTTATTGTAAAACTATTGACGTAAGTAAATTAATCGTTATTATCATGAATTATATTTTAATAGTAAGGGCGGCTATTAAGCGAGTTCATTTAAATATATATTCCTAATTATATATTTTTATATTAATAAGAATATAGTATAGACTATTAAATATAAATAGAATAAAAAGGCCGTTATTTTAATTAATTATATTATACTAATATAGTTATTATATATTTATAGTAGAAAATATTAATATTAGTATATCGGATAAGCCAATTAACTTAGTTAATATATTTACTTAGTAAAATAGTAATTCTAAGTAAATTTAATGAACAGGAAAAGTATATTGTTATATGTATAAATGAGCTAGTAAATAGTATGATTTAATTAGGCGCTTTCTTTAATATTATAGAATATTTACGGATAAGTCTGTACGATTTTTGGAAATATATATATTATATTTATATAATTAAGGTATTTAATATTGTTTAGGAGAGATTTGAGAGTCTTTTTGGGTAGTAGACTACAATTATTATATATTTGAAAGAAATGTATGTAGTAGTTAAAGAGGAGTAGGCTACTTATTATATTAATAAGAGGTTTAATTTTAACTACCGTACTATATCGCTAATCGAATCGGCTAATTGAAATTTGAAGAGTTTTATTATTAATAGTAGTAATTATATCCCCCAATTCTTTAACTCTTATACCCTCTCCAAATCCTAACTTTATTTATTATATTAGGTTATCTTATACCTTATATATCATATAATATATTAATTATTTATTCATATATAAGTAATAATTTAATTATTATAGCCGTTACGTAGAACTTTAACCTCTTTAATATAATAAGGCGCCGGATCGATAAATATAATAGTAAAAGAGATTAAATTTACTTGATAGAAGTATTTTGATATAGATTAATTAGGGGAGGCTCTATATTAGATATATTGGAAGGTATTTGAATTGGTTATTAAGTAATATTGTATTACTCTAAGTATAGTATTATTAATCTAGAATTTTGACCTTAATAAATTAGAGTTATATATAGGTAAATTTATTCAATAATTTAGTCTACTAAATTTATATATTCTATTCCCTAACCTTTTTTCCCGACTACTATTATTAAAATAATTAAAGCTAGACTTTTATCCCTACTAATAATTTACGAATGGTTTAATTAATAAAAACGAATATTTTAAATATTATAACTTTAATTATATAAAGCATTTACGTAACTACTTTTATAATTTAATACCTTTCGTAAGCAATTTTCATATTCTTTAATTAATTATATTAACTAATATTCAAATACCTCTTTTATTAACTACGCTAATTTAATTCTAAACGGTAGTATTATAAGGTTAGGGATAGCTTCGCTTTTAGCCTACCTACGGCTATTAATTTAGAGTAAATTATAATCCTATAATATTAATACGAGTAACGCTATTAATTTAGCGAATTGTATTTAATTGGGAGGGTGTAAACTTAGAGGTAGAGGATATAGTAGATGCCTAGTCTCTTATTTTATTACAAAGGAGACGAAGCCGTTCATAAAGTTTTATATAGGGAAAGAGTAGAAGAGAGAGAGGAAGTAGTTTTATATAGGGTAGAGGGGGTATAAGAAGGGGAGGTACGCTAACTAATATTTTAGTTAGTATTTAAATTTAGTAAGGGAGATTTGCTAGTAGTAATATTATTCGATTATACAATAAATATTGAATAGATTATAGATATATAGATAATATAGATTGAGTATAATGAAATAGAAAGAAGACTACCACAACTACAAAACTACTATAACCATGACAACTTAACAGAGGACCGCAGTTCCCCTATTAGCTGTCTGATTAAATAAGTATAGCAAGCGATTATTAGACCTTTTCAGACGGGTGAGATAGGAGGCATTTAACTTAAGGAAAGCCGGTTGGGATCTCTCTTATCCTCCTTTAACGATTACTCCTATTCGTCCTTCTACTAAGAACGAACGTAGGTAGTAAACTTCTCAATATCTTTACCATAGCAATTATACTAATCAGGAAGCGAATGGGAATTTCTTTAAACAAAAGGACTAATAATCATTTATTACTATATGTATAAAACGAACGCTGATCAGAGGTTACCTTGAATTAAAAATCTCAATTTCGAAAAATGCTATAACTAAAAGAGCTAAGAGAATATTATTACATTATAAAGAAAAAATCCTCCTCTCTCCTTTTCTTTCCTTCTCCTCTTGGTGCTTTTATATTAAGAGTTCCATAAAAAAGAAAAAAAGAAAATCATCGTAAGAAAGCAATGCATATATCCCTGGACCAAATTCCCCAAATTAATAATTAATTAATTATTTAATTGAATCGCTTAATTGAGTATAATATACGATTATACCGCTAAATGCCTTATAAAGTACGTTATAAAATACTTTATAAATAATTTATTTAGGGGTATGTATTTGGGTGGAGTATAATAGTTTGGGTAAATACTTGAAATATTTAAATGCCTAAATTCTAAGCGAAATTTATAAAAGAATATACTTGAGAATGTTAGCGCTTGGAAGGGTTAGGGTTATATGTGAGGGAAGGGTGGATCCCTGTGCGAATAGAGTTTCTCTATATTATATACCCCTCATCGAAACTATTATTATTGTTTCATAAGATAAATCAATGATAATTTAAGGAAGAACTTTATCCGCCTATTTTAATTAATAGTTAGTTCCTTTATCCTCCTAATCAAAGAACTAGGCGGTAGCGTCTATATTTATATTGATTACCGTAGTATTAATAATATAATATTAAAATTGTATTACCTACTACCTATATTAGGGAAACCCTTAACGCTATTTATTAAATAAAGATTTTTATAAAATTCGATATAATTATTATATCTAATAGAATTCGTATAAAAAAAAGATATAAATAGCTTACCGCTTTTATTACCCACTTCGGCCTTTATGAATCTATCATTTACTTATTCGGCTTTTAAAGAGCTCTGGGATCTTTTCAAAACTATATTAATAATATTCTATATAATATTCTTAATATATATACAACAACGTACCTCGACGATATTTAAATCTATTTAAATAACAAAACAAATCACGAAAACTATATTAAAAAGGTCCTATAACAAATAATTCGAATAGAGCTATAGATAGATTGATATCATTATATATAAATTCCATATCATGAAAATGAAGTATTTAAATTCAAGTATCATTATAGGAGGATTCAAAATACCCTAATAAAGTATCCGTTATTATTATTTAAAAAGCCTCAAAATTCAAGGAAATATTACAATATTGCCTAAGCTTTATTAACTTTTACTAACAGTTTATTAAACATGTTTTAATTATTATTAGTCTGTTACACGAATTAAAGAAGAAATTAGCGGAATAGAAATAGATTAATAGCTATTAAAAGTCGTTCAAGGCCTTCAAAAATATTTAATGATAGCCTAATACTCCGGATCTACAACTAATCAAAATAAATCATCATTGAAACGGATACTTCAAATCAAGTGTACAATAGTATACTATCTTAATACAATATAAAGAAGAATTTTTATACCTAATTACTTACTTTAGCTAATAATATTCTATAGCCGAAGATAATTATAATGTTTATAATAAAGAGAAATTGATTATCGTTAAACTTTTTAAGGAATAACGCCCCTAATAAAAGAAACCTTTTAAAGATCATTTGAAATTCTTACTAACTATAGAAATTTGAAGATTTTTATGATTGATAGATAATTAACTCCTTATTATATATATTAATTTCAATTTCTTACTTGTTTTAATTTCATAATTCAAATATGACCCGGGATCCCTATAGATATACTCAAATATATTATGGAAAACACCAAAAACCTACCTAAAAATAAAATTAGAAAGTAATTATTAATTAGGAATAAAGTTTTATTTCATTATAATATGTTCGTTAATAAAACTTTCATTTTGAAAAATTAAGGAGGATAATATTAATATTAATACCGCTTATATATATACTTTAAGAATGCTAAACGAAATTTAATAACCAATTCAATAGTAAATAATTATAAAAAGTCTAAACTTTTCTAAAATATTATCGCCTATCTATCGGACCCAAACCGACGAATATAATTTTGAAAGGTAAAAGACTATATAGAAAGGATCCCCTTCGCCAAATATTAAACAATCTAAAGCCAAACGTACTTCCGTAGTACTATCCTCGTAAACCTTACTGATAAAATCTTTACCTTTTACTCCTCTAACGTATTTACAATCTATCAACCACTGAAGACCCGAACTATAAAAAAACCTACTTATTATTAATATAATCTTTCTTGTAATTGAAAATATATATAATAATTTAATCTTCCTATAAAGCTTATTTAATATATTTTAAATCTAAACCGTTTCAATACGCCCCCTATAGGCTTTTTAAAACCGTTAGTAATATTATTCGTATTATAAATGGATATGTTAATTGATGATATTATCTTATTTATATTTTACGTACGCTATAAATAAAAATTTAAATATGTTACTATTATTTTAGATCATTTTATCAAAATAAAATATTATATCCCTACCGAGGGTTTAATAATAGAGGGATTTAATAAGATATTTTCTTAAACAAATCTATAATATTTATAAATCATTAAACTCTATTATTTCTAGTTGTTATACCCGATGTATTTTATTACTTTCGAAGGCCCTCTCATTGTAATTAAAAATTAGGTTCAAACCCTCTTCTATTTTCTACTGTAATACTAATAGATAAACCGAATATATTAATATACAAATGGAGAAATATTTCTGCCTCTATATTAATCAAGTTTAGGATAATTAGGTAAATTAATTATTAGTTACGAAGTTCGCTAATAAATAATTTAACTTCTAAACTATAAACGTTTCCCTTTTTTTTATTTATTATAGTTTCTACCTTCGTATAAATATTAAACTAACGAAACTATATTTACTAAAAATATTAATAGCGTAAGAACATGAATACTTTAAAGTAAATAAATCAATTAATTAATTTAAATAGATTTTGAATTTTATAGTAATTCAAACCTAACGAATATAGTAACGCTATAAGCATTATATAAATGTTAATAGACTAACGTATTAAAATATAAGAAAAGGGATAAAATCCTTTTTAATAACAATGATTTTAATATTAGCCGCCCTTATACCAAACTTATACCTTTCTTTAAAGGACCGTTCAAAATCTTTAAAATAGATAGCTACTAAATAATATTCAAACTTTTAATAAATTAAAAATGTAGCCCTACCTTTAATATTAATAAAATTAAATCATGGAACGAAAGAAGCTTATCAAGGTAAATAAATATAGAGGAATAGAATATTCGTACTAATTATAGCTATATTATTAAGAGGACTAATAATAGAAAGGAATTTATAAAAGATAAATTTATTAAGATTAATAATTATTAGAAGAATAATAAGAGTTGTTAGGAGTATTTTGTTATCTTATACGTTATTATAATAGCTACGTACTAGTATATTTATAACCCTTAAAGCTATCCGGGCCTTCTATAACGGATACCCTAAAATATTATACTTACCGGATTAAATAGCGTTGGAAAGAAAAAAGAAGGAGAAAGAAAAATAGAGGGAAGTAGAGCAGGAGGCGACAGTTCTATAGTAGGGGTTATAGCGATACTAGTCGGCGGCGGCCGTAGAAGTCTTTCGAATATAAATTATTTATTTAATAGGAATTTTTATTATTTTATATAATCTTAATTAGCTGAATAATTTCTTGTAATTTAGGGAAATATTATAGGGCTAGCCTATATATTTTATACCTAATACTAATGTATAGTAGCTTCTAAGATTACTATACGCTAGTATTACCGGTAAGGTATTACCATTACCGGCAGCTAATTAGCTAGAACGCTGCCTGCCGCGGGTTTGTTAAACCCGCCGGCGGCCGCCTTTATAAAGCTAGCCTTCTAAGCACTCGGCTATATTTTCTCTTCCTTTCTCCTTCGTACAATTACGTACAATTACATTTACCGTCCACCCATTGCCCGTAATACCTACCTAGTCTAGTAAAATATTCAAGTATAATTAATAACATTTCTATTTTAACTAGTTTTTAATAATTACTTACCTAATATATTTATGTTTTGTTTCCAACAATTTTACTAGTAAGTATAATATGAAGGCTAATAATAGGAAGGCAAATAAATAAATATTTGCGTTACAAATCATATTAGGAGGCTAAGGGGCGACCGCTAGAAAAGGAATGCGACAACGCTATAACGCTCTATCCGCCTTACTAAGCTTATACCTAAGAGTATTATAACGAACGTACAACGAGTACGCTTCGTAGGGAGGATAATTTAGCGCTACGCTAGGGCGGTATATTGATTCAATATTCTATTATACTTGGTAATAAGGAAGTAGAGTTTATATTAATATAAAAGAGGTCCGACGGAGTTTGGGTTATTTTAAATAGTAATTATTAGTATATTTTTAAGTTAACTTTTGGTTTATTATTCCCTATATATAGCTACGACTATAATTGCTTCGGCCTACCTTTTGTTCATATTTCCAATAAATTAATAATTTCCCCTTTAGGAATTAAGCTATCATTATTAATATATATATATCTAGTATTAGTTTTTTTCTTATACTACTAAAGCCTTTCTCCGTCTCTTTTCTATTATAACCCTTTGATTCACTATAATTAAAGTTGTATAACCTCCCCCGCTTTCATTATAATAGCATTGGCCTATTATAGAATTTATTAATGTAAATAATGATAAAAGTTATCCCTTTATACATTTTTAAGCTCTCCATTTATATCTTTACGTATTTAAAGCCGATAAATTTATATATAGATAATGATCATTCGAAGTTCCGTTTTTTACAATAAGATTTATCTTAAATCACTCTTCTTAATATATATCTGTCACAGCACCATATGATATACTTTAGCACCCTTAGCGCCCCGGTACCGAAGCCCAGCCGTTCCTTAGTTATGCCTCTACTTGGCTTATATATATAGTTTAAAAATAGAGTTTTTGCTGCTCTCTTCTAATCTTCTCCTATTTGTACAATATTACGTCTTCTCTAAATCCTTTTTGGTTGGTAATGTAATAGTATATTGTACCTTTTCTATTAATCGATAGCCCGACGATTAAAATTGTTTTACTTCGATTTCCTTTAGAAACGGTGTTGATTTTACCTTATCCTAGCCTAGTTACGTTTTATTCACGACCTAATTCTACCTTACTACAATTATTATTTAGTAAACCCCTTAAATTTACTATTCTAATACTATATTTACATTATATTACTATTATATTATTCATAGGATAACCCTAATTAATTAATTTTAGTATTTTAATCCTATTTTATACTAGTAATTATTTTTATATTATAACCCTTTATGTATATTATAAATAATTCTATAGGATCCCCGGGTATTGCTATATTCAATTCCAATACGGCGCTTATTTACAAAATAGTTACCTGTACCTTCTTCCGCCCTATTACCCTCTTTTTTATTTATAAAACGGTTATAAACTTCTTTAAGGATTTTTCTAATTTTGCCTCTACTTTAGAAATAGATTTTAATATTTTTATTTAATTCTAGCTCTACTTTATAATTATTGAAGAATACTTCGGTTAGGTATATAGTGAATTCTATATAATCCGGTAGGAGGTTTTAAAGGTTTAATAGGTTATTAATCAGGTTTAATATATTGTAATATAGAATTTTATAGTAATTTTATAAGTGTAATAAGATTTTGTTAGGGTTATAGTAGATGTTACTATTGCGATTGTATAAATTTAGCGGGTATAATAATAATTCGCTGAAATTGAGAATTATATTTAATATATAAATAATAATACTATAGTAGCGGTACAATAATTTTAATATATTATAAATATTTTCATTATTACCCGTTTACGTAGTACGGAACCCTTAATATTCAATAGCGTTAAAATATTATTATTTACACGTTAGGAAAAATATATTAATTAGTAATTTTAATTAATTATTAAATCTATATTCGATTTTACTACCTATCCGATTCCGGCCGATTATATCTTTTATATTTCTTAACGTTTTTCTAATAATATTTATATTTATATTTAATTTAAAATCGATATTATTATATTTAATTTTTATAACGCTTCGGTTTAATTAATTAAATTCTTCGATTTTTAAGATATTTTTACCTACCTTAACCCTAATTATATTACTTTAAATATTTATACCGAAATAGTCCAGGAAATAGATTATTTTAAATAAGGGAATACGTTGTTTGTTAATTTTGGTTAATTAGTATAAGTTCGATAATTATTATTATATCAATATATTTAAATTTAAAATTAGTAGCCCCTTTTAGGATATTTTAAATAGCGTTATAATTTGCTTTCTAATTAATAATCTTATTATATAAATTAAATTCCTTTGAATTACGATTAATAATATTCATAATTATTATTATTAATATTAAAACGGTAATTCCCTAATTATATTATATTCCCTTCCTATTAGGGACGCCGGTAACCCTATAGTCTTTAATAAGATAGATATTTTTTGAAAGGGCCCTATCTTTTAAATTAAGAGGAATAAATATCGGAAGTTTAATTTATATACATATTACGGCGTTTCTAGTTATTATATAATAATATATATAGTAAAGGTTAAATTGAAATTTATAGGTTTTACTACTATTTCGGCCCCTCTATAGGAAACGGGAAAAGTTTAACTTTTAATATAAATTATTATTAGAAGTTTAATTCGAAGGATTTAGAGGATTTATATCTATATTCTATAAAATTTAATATTAATTTCTCTTTTTCAAATTCATTTCGTTTCAGCGCCGGTTCTTCGGTCCTTTATTCTATTATAATCGATTTTAATTATTTCTTAATAAACTTTATTAATTCTATTTTTATTTATTATTATAATATCCCTATAACATTATTCCCCCGGCTTTATACCTTCCAATTAACCGGCGGCTAGGAAGGAAGTGAAATTTCGCGTATTCATATTTTAATGTACTTTATTAATGTATTTACGGACCGCTTTATTTTATTCGTTTAATTATTCGGTAACCCGAATATAGTTTTTAACTTCCTTTAATTGAAGAAGTATAACCCGATAATTAATTAGTCTAATAGGTTTATAGAATTATCTAGTTTTATCATTATTAAAATACTACTCTAATTTAATTCTACTTAGTACGAGTATTTGGATTTTGAAACCTCTTTAACCAACTTTTTATTAATTATATAATTTACGACGCCTATCCCCCGTAATAAATTTAAATTTATTTTAAAATTGAAATAGTTTTACCTTTAATTTTTAATTACGGGTAAAATATTATTTACTAATAATATATATCTAAACGGCTATATTTAGCCCTAAGACGTTTCTATTTATATTTTATTTATTATTAATTTTTTCCTTTCGTATAAAGAGCTTAGTATAGAAGTTTATTAATATGTATTAAATTAATTCTATTATTTTATTAAGGAGTAGGTAGGAGAACCCTTTAGTACCGGAATTAATTATTTAACCGACCCCGGCTAATTCTTTTATTACTTTAATAAAACTATATTTAAAATAGTCTTTTAAGGTTAATTGATTACGTAGCCTCTCCTTTAATTAATTACTAATCATAGGGATTGGGTAGTAGAGAAATTGTAGTTCCGGATTATTTTAGCGGAAAATATTTAAAAGTATATCGATAGTAAATTATTATTAATTTAATAAGAGATTCTTATAGCCCTTCCCGAATACCTTTAAGGGAAATAGAAGGCTTTTAACTTTAATATTATTAAAATAATATTACCCTATTACCCCTTTAATTATAAAATTAATTTAATTCCGGGATAATACCCTTCCTACTGTTACTTCCGCCTCATATTATAGGAAGAATTTTAAGTTATTCGTAAATATTTAAACGATTATTTTATTACCGGGTTTATTCGTTTAAATTCCTCTTTTACTATTACTTTAATTTTACTTATTAAAAAACTAGGTAAAGGTATTTATATTTACGTTATTTATTAGAAATTAAATAATATTATTATTAAAAATAGATACCCTATCCCTTTTATTAAGGAGACGATCGATATCCTCCGGAAAGTATAGTAATTTAGTAAATTCGATATTATAACGGCTTTTAATCGGTTTTGGATTACCTTTAAAGATAAATAGAAGATTATTTTTATTATTAGGTTCGGGCTTTCTAAGTACTTTATTACGAATTCCGGTATAATAGGCGCCCCCGCTTCTTTTCAATATTATATTAATTATATATTTTTTAATATTTTGAATAAATATATTATTATTTATGTAAATAATATTCTTATTTATAGTAAAACGAAGGCGGAATATAAATATTATTTCGAGGATATTGTTTTTTTATTTATATAAGGTAGGCTTTATTATAAATATTCGGAAATACGAGTTTTATAAATATGAAATTAAGTATTTAAATTTAATTATTTTTAAGAAAGGTTTTTATATAGACTTGGAGAAGGTAAATATTATATTTAATTAGGGCGCCCCCGAAATATTAAAGGATTTTTAACGTTTTATTAATTTTACGAACTTTTACCGCTATTTTATTAAAGGTTTCTCGAAGATTGCCTAGCCCCTTACCGTATTAATATTTAAAGATAAATAAACCTTATTCTTATTATTAATAATTATAATTATATTCGAACAATTTAAAACTATTTTTACTTCAATATTAATATTTATTTATTATAACCCTAACCGAAAAACTATTTTTAAAATAGATACGTCGGATTAAGCCTCCAGGGGTATATTATCTTAAATTAATAAGGAGGGGAAATATTACCCTATTACTTTCTTCTTTTCTAAATATTTTTTAATTGAATGTAATTACAAGATTTATAATAAGGAATTATTCGTTATTATTAAAATTTTCGAAGAATAGTACTTTAAATTCTTGAATATAAAAGAACCGGTAGAGGTTAATATAAACTATAAAAACTTATAGTATTTTACTTCTACGAAGTTCTTTAATTAGCGATAAGTTTAGTAGTCCGAATTCTTTAATAATTTTCGTTTTAAAATCGTCTACTATTTTGGAATATATACTATAATTCCTAATATATTTTCGCACTTCTCTAATAATATTCCAATTAATAAATAGGATATAAGTAATAACTATATTATCATTGATATATAGACCCTCTTACTAAAAAAGAATTAAATTATAGGACGGGATTTAAATAATAATTTAAGTAAATTAATATTAGTAAAATTCTCTATTTTTAATATTAAATTACTTATCGATAATTGTATTCACGTAGCTTATTTAATTTAATTGGAATTATTAATGATTTTTATAATACTTTAGGATTCCGGTTATAATATGTTTTTAAAATGGTTGCAAAAAGTTATTAGCGTTACTCTAATTAATTATAAGGTAATTTATAATAGGATTTTAATTAGGGGGAGAATTTTTATGCCCCTCTATCCTAAAGCCCGGCTATAAGTTCTATAGTATATTTATATATTTATATTAAAGGAATACCCTAAATAGTTCAAAATTTACAATTTTATATAGTAGATATATATATAACCGAATTTCTCTTATAACGTTGCTATTTTTATTTAAAGTTATTACCTTTATATATAAATAAAGAATTCCTATTTTTCGCTTTTAAACTTTTTCGAACCCTTACTAGTACCGTTTTACAATTAATCTAATATTTTTATCGATTTTATTAACCCCCTCTTAACAATTAAAATAAGCAATTATATTCATATTTATATAATTATTATTATTAATTATTTAATAAAGATACGCTATTACATTAATATATATAATTCATTACCTAGGACAATTATCAAGCCTTCTTATATAAAATTTACCGCTTCCATAATATATTAGATTTTATTATTTCCGATTAAAGTATTTAATTCGTCGTTGCCTTTTAGTAGGAATTCTACTATTTATTAGGTATAAATTAAAAGCTTTCTTCTTCAGCCTACTCTAAAATAAATAGTTAAACGGAAATTATTAATATTTATATTAAACAATATTTCTATACTTTTTACTTTTATTATTAGGACGATTAATTATAATAATTACTTTTAATAGAATTTGCAATTAATAATTATATTTCCGAAATTATTAGCCTTTCCCTATTTTTTACTAATCATAAATAGTATTTTAGAATAGGTATTGAATTATTACGCTACAGAGCTAGTTTAATATTATTGGCGTAGTATTAAGAATTATTCGATATATATAGCGTTAAAGAATAGGTAGATAAAGTTATTATTAAAGTTTAAATATTTATAGAAAAAGTTTAGGAATAGTATTAATATAATATTAATATATATAAGTTTAATATATTTAGGTATAGGATAAGTAATGGAATTTAGGTTAATATAAAGTATTAAAACTAAAGTAAATTAATTACTAAATTCTTTAATAAGTAAATAAGCCCTTTTAGTATTGAAAAGGTATACTCCTAAGTTATTATTATTACTATAAATGCTTTATATAAAGTTTTTCTAATTTTCTACATTTCTTTCGTCCGCCTTTATTAAGAGGGCCTTTTAAGTTAGGATATATTTAATAATATTTCGGATTAGTAGGTTTATAATACTATTACTTCTTTTATTAACTTTAGGGAGGAGGAATAGTATTTTGAATATATTATAAATTTTTAATAGAATAAGAATAGCGATCTAAAATATAGAATTAAGTAGCCGAAGTTATATTATCCTAACTAGCGTTCGGCGAAGGATTTTTAAATCAATATTAATAATATCGAAAATTTTTTTAATTGGAATTTAAAAATACCTAACCCTTAATTATAGTAAAATAGAACCGGGATATTAAAAGAATTCTAGAATATTATTATTTATTAAAGGAGCTTTCGGTTATGTAATTAGAAACCTTTTATTCCTAATTTGAAGGACCCTATAAAATTTTTACGTTTTTCTTTTTTCTTTATAAATTTTATATTTTTTATTAAAGGATTGTATTATTTTAGCGTATTTAATAGTAAATTGCTATAGTTTTACCGCCTTCTTGTTACCATTATTAAAGTATTTCGGTATAATTATTTTAATTAATTTTTATAATTAAAACCTTAAAACCTAAATTCCTTTTTCTATAATATTATTACTTTGGGATTAATATAGTGAAATATTATTAGTAAAATGGAATTATTAAATCTTAAATTTGAATAGGATAATTAAATATAATTTAACTAATAGATTCCTCTATATTTTCGGGGGTAGGGTCTTCAATAATAGAAATTATATAAGAGATTTCTATTTCGACGTTAGAGCGGAATTAAAATTTAATTATAGATTATTAAATAAAATTAGGGTTACCTTCTAATAGATAAGGTTTTATATCTTTAATTTAAATATAACGTTCCTTTACGGGCGTATTATAAGTAAGGTATAGACTATTAATAGTCACTAATATATTATAATATAAGTTAATAGCGATTGATACTTCGGTATATTAATATATTATTAATACTTCAATATTATAACTTTAATAAAACTCCTCCAGCACCCCCTTATTTATAATTTTCTTAATGGCCTTTTTGATACTAATTAAATTATAATTATTACAAATATTTTCTTTAATCATAATAAATTTTTTAAATAGTTTCTTCGTTTCAATAATACTAATTATACGAATTATTTCTTCCTAAATAAATTTACCGTCCTCCTTCTTTTAAAAGGAAACGGCCTAAATAATTAAAGTAGTAGCGTTGGAATAATTTCTAATTATTAGTATAATAGTTTTATTCCGTTAGCGATACGATAAAATTAAAAAAAAAAAAACTTATAGGGTTATAATTATCCTTTAGAATATAATAGTAGTAATATTTCTTCTTCTTCCCGAGGGGAAGAAGGTAAAGGATTAATACCGGTTCGGCGCTATCGATTTCAGCGTTAATATTATAATAGTATAAATAAAATATATAATTTAATTTAGGTACGAAGGTTATTAGCGTAGCTTCTTAAGTATTAATACGATTTTCAGTTATTTTTAAACTATAATAAGCGATTTTTCTTAAAAAATTTCAATTCCTTTAAATTAATAATATAAAGGTAATAGATTTTTAAGAACGAGGTAAGGGGGTTACAGTAGTAATACGTTGGTAAAAGAAGAAGTAATAGAATATAATTATTATTAAGGTAAAGGAAGAGCGAGAGGAGAAAGGGGGAGGGAAGGGGGAGAAGAAGGAAGGGGGAAGTATATACAGTATATAAGCCTTATATTACTAAGAATAGATTAGAATTAGTATACCGCTATTTTTAAATTATTTTATTATAATAATTATTATTAAGAGCGATAAGCCCCGGTAGGTAACGTATAGGTTTATATACGTTTTAGTATTATAATTACGGCGTTGTAGCAATAATATAGAGGATATAGGGCGTCCGGCAATTTATTTTATATATAATTGAAGTTAATTACGTTTTGGAGGCCCGGATATTATTATAATATTATATAATATACTTTAGTACCCTTAGCGCCACGGTACCGAAGCTTAGCTATTCCTTAATTATACTTCTATTTGGCCTATATATATAGTTTGAGAGTAGAATTTTCGTTGCTCTCTTCTAATCTTCTCCTGTTTATATAATATTACGTCTTCTCCAAGTCCTTTCTAGTCGGCAACGTGATAATATCTTAATAAAAATAATCCAACGTCTTTATTAATATAGAAAAGAGGGTCGTACTTCTATTAGGATTAAATATAGAAAAATCATAGTTTAAAAATCTTATACCTATAGGCAATATTAATATTCTCCTAGCTAATAAGAATCGGCGGATTCTCTATAATTTATTTCAAAAACAATATTCTAATACCGGTATAAGAAACTTTAATAGAGTTATTGTATAGGAACCTAACGTTAATATTATAGGATTTAAAGATGGTGTAATTTGCAGCGAGGTTATCGAACTTCTTTTAGAGGGCGGTAAATTTGTTCTTTAAGTTAAAGTAATTAAGATTCTTCTAATCGAAATTATTTTAAAACTTGAATAATTATTTTACAAGCAATTTATAATTCATCTTCATTACATTCGAACTTAATAATAATATCTTTATATTGAATAACGTCGTTATAGTAAAAACAATTAAACAGAGCGATGATTAAATAGAAGGCGGGGTTTTAAATAATATTATTAATTAAATCGCAATAGGCGCAGGGAATAGTTTTCTTCTCCTCGTTATCATTGATATCGATAGGAATGTTATTAATTACTATTAACGGAAGAAGTTCGATAAGTGTTACTTAATGAATAACAATATTAGTAGTATAGATAATTTATTAAATACGTCTTGAATACTATTTAAATTAAATGACTTACTTTTAGAAGGGACGTTAAAATTAATGAAATTATCGATATTACTATTAGGGGAGAAAGGTATATAGTTACTACTTTCGTTATTAAATATAATACAAAATAGCTTTTTATCCCTTAAATAAAAGTATTTACTTTTATCTATTAAATAAAATGAGTGAGATTAAGATTTATAATTATTGTAATTACAATTGTCAATCGGGGTATTAAACTTAGTAATTCAATAACAAAGCGATTCCTATATACGTACGTTCAATATTAAAGATTAATTGCGCGATAAGAAAAGAGTTTACGTTATGAGATACAATAGTTAAAAAGTATAAATAACTATTACGGGTAATAGGTAAATGGTAGATACAATTGTACATGATTGTATGAAGGAGAAAGGAAGAGAAAATGTATAGCCGAGTGCTTAAAAGGCTGGCCTTATAAAGGCGGCCGCCGGCGGGTTTGACGAACCCACGCCAGATAGCGTTCTAGCTAATTAGTTGCCGGCAATAGCTTGCCGGCGATAATGCTAGCGTACGGTAGTCTTAGAAGCTGCTGTACGCTGGCACTAGGCATAAGGTACACAGGCTAGCCCTATAACATTTGCAGCCCTACGATAGCCGACGGAAATATTTAGTAGATGGATTTTAATAACCTAAATTAGTAGAATGATTAGTAGAATAAGTAAACAAACTCTTAATACTTCAATTCGCGAATAGATTAGTAGGACCTTTGATAAAACTTTAAGGAATTCCCCCCCTTTTATACTCTCTTTAATTAATTTAATATTTGCCTTCCTGTAACTGTATTAGAGTATATTAATGATTTATCCCCCCTTTTTTACCTCTTAAACCGATTACATAACTAGGCTATTTTCAAACGCTAATTAACTAATTACTTTCTATATCAAATTGTAAAAACAGTTTGACCTCAATATATAATATTTTATTCAGAAGTTAAATCATAGTATTTACTATTATTTTAATACAATTATTACTTCTAGAGGAATCTCAAAGAAAGGTATTTGATTGGCCTATTTGAAATAGGAATATTATTACTTTGTATTTCTCAATAGGATAATTGATTTGTCAATATAATCTTAACAACCTAAACAATTCTATTAGTAATAGTAGAATAGTATAACAGTAAAGCCTATACTTGCTCTCCGAACAATTATACTTATAAGTATAAATATTTTGGATTATTAGTAGATTAAATAGAGCTTATAGCCTCTATTACTTTTAAAAACACTTTATATATATTACAGCACCATATAACATACCTTGGCACCCTCAGCGCCCCGGTACCAAAGCCCAACCGTCCCTTAGTCATGCCCCCACTTGGCCTATATACATAATCTGAGAGCAGAGTTTTCGCTGCTCTCTTCTAATCTTCTCCTATTCGTGCAATAGTACGTCTTCTCCAAGTCCTTTCTAGTCGGCAACGTGACAATATATATATTTGCGGTAGCCAATAGGAAATGGAGAAAGTATAGTCCTTAGTTATATAGAATATTTTATATATCAAGCGAGCCCTGAAGTGAATTGATACTTAGATTTGAATAAGTGTTTACAACTACTCAAGGTATTATACAAATTAGCGATTAACCGCCTTACTGAATTATAAACTTTCCTTTATAATAACAATTATCAATGATCATTAATACTTATTATTATACCTAGGAAATATAATAAGTATATATAGCGCTTCTATACTATAATCTAGAATTTCGAATAAATTAAATTTAGTCAAGTATTTCATTAAACTTAAAACGAAAATCAAAAGTGCTAATTGTATTATAGACGTAGTCACTTCACAATACATCCCTCTACAATGCATTATGTAATTTCATTACCAGGACCTAAATAACATCTAAAAAATGGCTATTTTTGCAACGATTTTAATAGTTTAGGTTATTTTAAAATTATTCCTAATATTTATAAATAGTATATAGTATTAATTCGAATACTCTCCTTAACTTCCATAGTAGCCTCGTTATCGTCGTTACTATAGGAACCTCTCTTTTCTTAGAGGCCTACTTTGAAGCTTCAAGAGCTTTAATAATCTCCTCTATCTATACAAATCTATTGTTACTCTTTTCTTTAACTTTCCTTTTATTTTCAAGCTTCATTAAATCTAGTTAAATCTATCACTATTAAATTTAGTCAGTTTCTATAGCTAATTTAACGTTTTCATTATTAAAAGCCTTGACCGCTTTTATATATATATTTTTGATATTCCATTGAATAATAGTTAATATATTGTGAATAACTCTTTATAAATCCCTAAGTATTTAGAAGAGTTGAAAAATATAATTAACTATAAAGATTTCGTCTTTAAACAGTATATTTCATAGCGATAGTTACACGGGCAAACTATTATCATTAAGGACTCTCTTGAAGTTATTAATAATAATAAATCCAATTATTAGCTATATCCTAATCTTTCTGAACCTTAATTTAAAGTTTCTATTGTCTACGCCCCTTTGTAAGGCTTCCTAGTAATATTAAAGAAAATTTATTTATTTATTAGTATAATTATTAGAAAGTTGGCGTAATCCTTAGTTAAATTTCTAAAATAGAATCTTACTATTGAAAGGATCAAACAATCGAGTAGCTAGGTCTTAAAACAGGTATAGGGAAGTAAAAGGAGTAATTGAATTTAATATTAAAATACTTTCATAAGGATATTATTCAATAGATAATTCAAATATTTGTTGTAAATACAAGATGCTAACTACCGTTAATTAACTTCGTTTCTAATTAATAAACCTCCTTCAACTATTGTAAAGCGATTTCTAAATTACTCTATCTACTTAGGGTACTATTATACTTCTAACTTTGAAAATTTATTGTTTATATTATTAGAGAATTATTAACTTTCAAAGGTTAAGGCTGGAAAAAATAATGATAGGGGTTAATTACTTACCTTCAATAATCCTAAAAACAATAATTATCCAAATTATTATATCGGTTATTATTAAATATACCTTTTTTATTAATAGAAACTCCATTCGCACGGGGAATAGAAAATGAAACTTGACTATATCTTTTTTTAATTTGAAACTTAAAATAGAAAGTAATAAGGTATATTATAATTTTCCTTATTTTCCATTTTTTAATACAATTCCTATTAGAGTTCTAGATGCTAAATTGGTTAAAGAAATCGAGGAGACAGAAAGTGAATTACTAAGAATTACTAAATCAATTCTTGATGTAAAAATTCAGGAAAGTAGAGTTTAGATTATATCCTGTGTTATCAAGCTAAGAATTATACTAAAAAATCCGTTAGAAATTAACGAATAATAACATATAACTCTCGGCCTTATACTCTAAGCTCTAACTAAGTTATACTAAGAAACGTAAAGGTGGATCCTCGTACGAATAGAGTTTTATTCCCGTGCGAATTGAGTTTCTCTTAATTAAGGTAACCTTGAATATTTTACTATCTTTTAATCCTAATTCTTAAAACTTATATTTATTTATATTAGCGATATTAGTTAAGATGATAGCCTTATCGTAGATTTAGGCTTTCAAGTAGTTAAAGAAAGTAATAAAGGCTTCCCTAATAGGCCCTTTTACTTTCGCGAACTCGAGCGGATTCGAAAGCTCTATTTTAATTAATAAATTTCTCTTAATAAACCGATTAATCCAATAGAAATCCAATTCGTTATTATCGTCTCCTCTTTTTTTAAAATTGATTGTATATACCTAATTACCTAATAATAGTTAGGAACCTGGCTGGCCTGCTCCTTATTCAATCTCTATCTATAGATAAACCCTTCTATATTAGTAATAGTCGCTAGATCGAAATTTTAGAGTTACGCTTGGATATAATACTATATATACGTTAGGATAATATAGATTGCGTAACGTTATTACTTTAATATAAATTATTAGGAATAACCGTTTGAATACTTCGAAGTGCTAGGTTATTAACTTCGTCTTTCTGAGTCGCTATAGCTAAAAATTAATTGATTTAAAGGTGTTATTGTATAGTTATTAATATTGTTGTTAGAGGAAAATACAATGTAGGACGCGGTGTATTATAAGGGGGATGCATTGTAGGGTTATAACTTCTAGTAGTTATAATTCCACTCTACCCTCTTATATTATAACTACTATTGATAATATTATTAATCTAATAATAATTTTCTTATATCTCGAAATATAGACAGAGATATATATATAATTATTGCCGCGTCTCCAACTAAGACTAACACAACCACTATGTATATAGTACAATATATAAGTATTTTGGGTAGTCTCAGTCGCTCAGCCACCTACAATGGCCTATGCGTCACTTAGACCTACAGGGCCAAATGGTTGTAACATTCGGGCCCCACTACCCTCACCCACCTACCAATCAATGTTATACTATTTAGCCCTATAGGTCCAAAATAACTACGCCACGGGGTGGCGGGGAAGTGGATAGGGGCTGATTAAGGTTGAACGTCTGTCATGAGAGACTAGGTAATTTTGGGCACTCAGTTTCCGTCTTCACGTGAACTAACTGCGATCGATTTTTTGAACCTTTTCCGCTTGTCAATTAACGTCTCCAGCAGCTTTTCCTACGCCCGCGAATTCTGCTAACCGTTTATATATCCGAGACGTTGCTGATTTTCATTGCATACGGGCAGATCGAGACAGAATAATCTCATGGTTCCTTGATATCATTCATGACTTCCAATATCATTCGCAAAGGGAAAGAAAGGTACCAGCCTCGCACTCCTTATCACACCATTCGTCACTTTCCACTCGAATGTCCGTCACCGATTCGGGCAATACTGCTAGGGGTTAGCCCCCCACCCCCCCCCTTCTTCAAGATTGCAGAATTAGAGAAGAGCCGACACCGTGGCCACCACACCAGCAGCGACAAGAAGGCCGGTGAGGCCTCTGCGCGAGGACGCCCTGTTAGGGGCACCCGTGCCAAAGTAGAAGCCGCTGGCGGTCGTGGCGGTCATGGAGCACATATTCGTCTCCAGACCGTGGCAGGCCACGCTTGACAAGCTGCTGCCTGCAAAGAGGTAAGAATAAGACAGTCAGCGAAATGTCCAGCTCATCACAACAATGTCCGAGGGCCAGGGAAGGGGGTGAATGACACATACAAATCCTAGAAGCACTTTCCAGCCCGACCGTGGTCCCGACATTAACGGCCACGGTCGTTCCCGCGCCGCCGGGCACCACGATGGTGACGCCGTACTGACCGCCTAACCCGTCCAGCTTGTTGCTGCAGGCAACGTAGTTGGCGCTGCATTGGCTGACGGCTGAAGAGCATTGCTCGGCATCCGGGAAGTACGTAGCGACGTAGGGGAAGGAAAAGTAAGGGTTGGCGACGAAGGAAACCGGCGCGGTTGGGCTGGGGGCGGCGAAGTTGGCTGGGGCGGTGCCGGTACAAACGGCGCTGATGGGTGGTGTTAGTGAGTTTCCCCTATGACAATATAGCTATTGTCGTTTACATACTTTACTGGACAGCAAGCCGGTTGGTTGCTTTGATCAAGCGCGCAGGTGTAGCCGAACTGGCAACATACGTCGCTGAAAGCAGCCCCTACTCCGGAGCAGCTGAAGAAATTGGGGATGCATCCCTGCCGTTTTTCCAGGGCGTTACCTTCGTGTGTGCTGCCGCTGAGTGCCCTTGCTGTTTCAGCTGGCAGGAAGGGCTGTTGCGCGTGGACGATGGGCAACTGCGATGACGAGAAGACTAGGAAGAAAAGCACAAAGGCTTGCCATGTTGTCCCAAAAGGGGGGTGCAATTGCTGATTACCCATGGTGGTAAATCTGTATGCTCCGAAGCTGGACTAAATAAAGTCGGTAAGAGGAATGTGGTTCGAAATGGTGCAATAAGACCTGAGCTTGAGACGCGTGCTATCAGCCCATCCGTTCTCTGAGACTCTTACTAGATGACGCAGGCTTCCGGATGAAGTTAGTCAGCATCAGCAGCTCAGATCAGCCACAGAGGTTGTGAGGAGGAGTGTGAATGAGTTCCAGACGAGAGCATCCAGGTGGGATGCCTATATGCAAAATCGAGATGCAACCCTGCTCGGAACCCGGGAGGCTGGAAATCGTGGTTGGTACGGCGTGATAGGACTTGGCGAGCCCACCACCGCGGCGGGCTGACTGCTGGTTGCGCTGGCACATCTCAGCTAGGTACTTACGAGCAAGCGCGCTGCTTGTTGATAATGCTTGTGAGACCGACCGGAATCCCGTTTCCCGTCACCGAAAATCGTGAAGAAAGTTATGCTTTTGAGTAAAGGGTCTATCTAGACTACAGTCCCATACTGGCTTGTTTGCTAGCTCGAGATCTCGGGTCAACTTCCCTAAGCGTATCCTGTATGCATCTTTTTCCATGATTGAAGATTGATTTAGCCTGCAAATGCCTATTCCGATACTTGACATGCCATGTTGAATCTCATCAATAATTCCATGCGTTTTTACAAGGGTTGGGATCGCTCGGGGTAGATTTCGTCCAAAACACCACGAGTACCCAGTTAGCAAACACACCAGCATCAAATTGTAGTAAGTTGACCAATGGTGTGTCTTCAATACATGCTATACGATTCGTAAGCTAATCTTCCTCTCACCGGTTCAAGTAAGCAAGGGTTGCGTAAAGATACGATATAGGGATGGGAATATGCCATCGAGCCGGCCTCAGGTGTAGCATAACATCTTCTTTCTTGAAAAGCATTTCCTGGTGTGTGTGTGTGTGTGTGTGTAAAAGGGTACCTGATTTAGGTTGTTGATCCATGTGCAGTAGACGATACCTTCACCATCTCTCCACCGCCTGTGTAACGTTCAGTGATGTCATTTGTTGGCCCCATCAGCTCAACACTTGGTACCGCCGCCACAGCACATAGTGTACACTACGATACGGGGTAGCCTAGCGGGTGTGTAAAATACATTCATCAATACGATCCTTGATGCGACCCATATCCTGCCTGTCGCCCATGCCGATTAGTAAAAGGTTTCGAACTGTTTTTGCGGCAGCAATGAGAGTGCAGGCTCCCTTTGTCCATGATCCTTGGCTCTTTCAAGCTGGGAGCCCCATCGCCGGCATTCTCATATGGAGTTGTGATGCTTGCTTGTTGTTCGTCTCGGTGATGCCGACTACTTCAAATCCCAGCAGCCGAGATGGCGAAATATACACGACGGAGGTTCAGTCGTTTCAGTGCCTGGGCGAAAACACACAGTCCACGTGCCCGTGGTCGCTGAACTGATACTGGTGCTGAACGGGGTCGTAGTTATTGTCCGGACGCCGCCGGGCCTCGCTATGCTCCCCGCAAATGTCCCAGGATGGCGCGGAGCCGCAAGAGAGCTGTTGGCTCCGGTGGCCTTTCGCTCGGCTTGACTCCTTCTAGCTGTTTTACCTCCTTCTTCGCTTCCTCCACCAGTGCGCCCAAGTCACCCCAAATCTCGTCGTGGTAACCGGTTAACACGCGAGACCACTGATCAATCCATGTCTCCCAGCCCTCACTCACGTCGGCCGTACCCAACAAATCTCTTGCACTTGGCGCCGTTGGGACACTGTCGAACCCCAGCAAGGAAAGTGGGATGAAGTTGAGCGCATGGTCCCACGCAATAGGTGATGAGCTGCTGCCGATATCATCATTCCCAAATAAAGCCTTGCGCAAGCTAGCCATGCCATTGGGCGATGTTGTATCCTCCTCTAGCCCTGCGAGCTGCGCATCCAGATCCAGATCACCCCGGAGTAATGCTACAACTTCTTGACCATCGCGCGCTTCCTGTTCGGCGACAGTGAATGCCGGAAGAGACTGAGTCCATTCGCTGTTCGTTATTGGTACTGTTGAGCTCTGAACATTGCTTCTCATATGCCACGCCCCTTCCAATACGCCTGCTCCTTCGGGCGCCGTAAGAGGCTCGGTACTGTCAAGAAAGGCGGCGAACGAAGCCTCCTGCATCGCAACATGTCCCTGGATTTGAGCTGACCTGATGGCCTCGCCGCCATGAGAGGCAGAATGAAGCTGGGCAGAACTCTCACCCACGCGCTCGAGACTTTCCGTGGCCTTTGCCGCTGCTGCCGCCGTCCGTGAGCCTTCTCCCTTCTCGCCGTTGCCTAGCCCTGAAACTGCGCCGGCCATGTTCCCTTTTGAGAATAAAGCTGAAGGTAGTGATGTTGCCGACTTCGCGATGCGGGCGAGCAGATCGTCCCTGTCCCGGGTCCGCCCATTGTGGCCGATACCACCGGCACCAACGGATACCTCTGACGTCCCAACGTCCTTTCCTTTACCCTTGGCCTTTTCAGGCACTGGCCCTTTGCTCTCCATCTTTTATCCCACAACGAGATTGGTGGGTGTATAAATCCAGGGATGGGTTGAGACAGATGTGTAAGCGGGAGAGTTGAGTTCAAACCAACGAGATGATAATAAGAAGGCAGAAATGGAAAGAAATCAAGGACCAGTAACGTGCTGTCCAACACCAACATGTGGAGGCACTATGACCTGTCAAAAGTCCAAGAAGACGAAGGATGCCCTGGCTCGGTCCAGAGCCATGATGCGGACCGGGGGAGGGTGGATATCATGTAACTCATATACATAGTAGTCCTGGCTCCCGGGCAGATCCGCAACGTCAGACCTAGGCCCGAAGTTTCAAAGGCGGGCCGGTACATTGCACGTGCTTTTAGGGGTGTTTCATGCAACATGTGCGTTCCGACATAGCCGTGAGGCTACGGTCGCGTCTGGGGAATATCAAACTCTTCAGATTGAATGACATCTATCATGAAACAGAGATATCAGACCTGCCAAAAAAGTTTGGCCTGTCGCGAACTAGACAGTCCGGGCATGTCTGATAGGATGTGTACCCGTCTCACAAGTCCAGGCCCGGTTCTGAGCCTATCGACAGCTGCCAACAAAAGCCGGAAGCTGAAAGAGCTGCTGCATCCGGGAGGACCGTTCGATTGGGTGGCAAGGCTCAAGAGGCAGTCAACAAAGAGCGGCGGGACCACACGGCAACATATGCCATGGGCGCGATAACCCCATAATGCCATTAGGGGATCAAGGGACGGACCTCAGCGCTGCTGAGAGGCCGGAGCATAACCACACTTTGCTATGAGCTATTCAGGATGTATGCGGTCTACCCAAAATGATCTCTTGATCCATAGCATAGGTCCGAGTTCAATAGCTAGTCAGCTAGCGCAAAGAGAGTGTGCTTTTCCGGTGTAAGTTGCCCGTATACCGCATCATCCAATACCTACCGCGAAGGTTTGTACATTATATCCCGTAGTTGTACATGGCATGAAGATGCCGTCTCGTCGCCGCCTGGGGTGAAATGGACCCCGCAATTGCTCACTGGCGGACGCTGCTCGGCCCTGTTGGACGAGACTTTTTCACCGGGCACCTAGGCCTGGCCGTAGGGGATGACTGTGAACTGAACCTGCGGGCGGGCATGGAGCGAGGGCACCCGCACGGGCTGACGGGTCCTATGTGTTGAGGAGGGAGGGGCCAACCTTACCACCATACCTACCTACCTACCTACCTACCTACCCTAGTAAAGGGTACCTCATCGCCCGCCCATCTACCCCGTACCCACTCCGTACCTCGCTAACTAACTAGCTCATCATTCCCTTCAATCACCAAAGCTTAACTCCCTGGCAGTTGCTCCTTCCCAACGTCTCGGCCCATCTACTTCTCCATCTCCATCCACCATCTTTTGCTCAATCTTGTGCAAAGGCAACACCTGGCCTTGAAGAACAACAAGAACAATAACAGGAACAACAACAACAACAACAACAACAACAACAACAACAACAACAACAACAACAACAACAACAACAACAACAACAACAACAACAACAACAACAACAACAACAACAACAACAACAACAACAACAACAGCAACAACAACAACAACAACAAGAAGAATTTACGCCATATCCGCATACAGCATCTCGGCTTGGCCTACCCCGCATCTTCACTTGGCTTTGCGCACCTGCAGCACGAATAGGAAGCTGGGCCACGTCCAGAGGTACTCAGCTCCCAGGAAGCAACGTCAAATTATCGCTCGGTCAGCGCCCATAGTCTTGTCCAGACAAAACACTTTCTCAGTTGGGTTCAGCTTTGCACCGCAATCGCTTCGCTGCACTACTAGTTATACGTCTGCCCGTTGAGCCTCACACCCTCCATCCCAGCCCTCTCAGGTCCTCCTCCGCACAGCTAGGTACCTCGCTGCGCTACCGCCCAACCTTCGTCTGCTTACCTTTCGTCGCCCTACGTACCTTACTACCACTCGGGTCGGGCTCTGCTTCCACCACACCCGACCGCCCACCAGCCAGGTACCTCTACCTACATACCTTAACCTCAACACCTACCAAGCTAGCTGCTTGTTGCCTTCCTCCCGTCCTTCCCTACCCGACCCTTACCTTCATCCATACATATGCTCCCTGCAACAACATCCATAGCGCATCCACGTGTTTTAACCCGGTCTCTGTTGGGCACCTCTCTCCAGATCTCCAACTCCCGTCTCTCCGCCATCCCTTTGGTTTCGCGCCGCGAGAGCCCGTGAAATTTCTTCCTGTCCATCATCGCCATTGGGAACGTCGTCCCTTGCCATCTTTGCCCGTCTGTCCCTCCGTCCGCTCGTCGCCCTTGTCCAATATCTGGTAGAGGTGGGGATCTCATCGCCCCGGGAATCGTTGAAGATGGTGGAAACAGATACCAACTCTCCGACATGGAAGTTCACCCAGTAAGTTGGAGTCCTCCTTCATCCTCCATCTTGCTTTTCATCCCCATCGACTTCTGCCTGGCGAGCGTCCATCTCTGCGCGATTGCGCTCGTGTCTGTCTCTGTACCCGTACCCGCGCCCACGGCTGGATCCGATTTCCGCTCCACGTTGGCCTACGCCTTTGTCCGTCATCGCTCTTCTTTGCACGAGACGTTGCCTCGTCTTCCTACGTTTACCCCACTTCATCGTACTGAGATCTTGTCATAGATGCTTCGGCGACAAGGGAGATGTTGAGGACATCACCGAAGGTACGACCCACCCCTCCTCCCATGACGGGTCTCTCGACCAGGAGCCCGTCAATGCCCCTCCTCACGTCATCAATACCCTCAGCCATGCTGACCCGCCTTTGCCAGCCGACATCATCTCTACGGTAGAATTTGACCACACCGGAAACTACTTGGCGACTGGTGATAAGGGTGGACGAGTCGTGCTATTTGAACGGAACGAGACGGTTAGTGGAGTTGCAGGAACCCCCCCCCCTCCCCCCTTTTTCCCATCCGGCCTACTTGCTGGCCCGCCTCTTGTCTATGCGTTGCTTACCTGTCGGCAGAAAAAAACCTGCGAATACAAGTTCCATACCGAATTTCAGTCCCACGAGCCCGAGTTCGACTACCTCAAGTCCCTTGAAATCGAGGAAAAGATCAACAAAATCAAGTGGTGCAGGAGACAGAATGCCTCCCACTACCTCCTCTCAACAAACGATAAGACGATCAAACTATGGAAGGTGTTCGAGAAGTCGCTTAAGGTTGTCGCTGAGAACAACCTATCCCATGATTTGACGCCTGCAAGTGTAGCCGGCGGTGGAGGCGCACCCCGTGCCTTACCTCATACCCATTTTCGCAGTCCCGCCGATCTCAAGCTACCCAGGCTTACCCACCACGACACAGTCGTTGCCGCCGTGCCTCGGAGAACATATGCCAATGCCCATGCGTACCACATCAACAGCATCTCCGTCAACAGCGATGGCGAGACCTTCATCAGCAGTGATGATTTGCGGATCAACCTATGGAATCTGAATATCCAAGACCAGAGCTTCAACATTGTGGACATCAAGCCGGCGAACATGGAGGAATTGACCGAGGTCATTACGGCCGCAGAGTTCCATCCTCTGAGCTGCAACTGGTTTATGTATGCCAGTTCTAAGGGCACAATCAAGCTGGCAGATATGCGCGAAAGGGCGTTGTGCGACCAGCACGCAAAGAGTACGTTGAATTTCGGTGAACCATGTTTGGAGAAGGTGTCTTCTCTATCTACCGCGCTCGTTGCTTACAATTCTGTTTTCATGTACAGTGTTCGAACAAGAAGAGGACCCATCATCCCGATCTTTCTTTTCTGAAATCATATCTTCCATCTCTGATGTTCGATTCTCCCACGACGGCCGGTATATCCTTTCTCGCGACTACTTGACGGTCAAGATTTGGGATGTCAACATGGAGCGGCAGCCAGTCAAGACGATCCCCATTCATGAACACCTCAGGCCGAGGCTCTGCGACACATACGAAAACGACAGCATTTTTGACAAATTCGAGGTTGTATTCTCTGGAGACGCCAAGAACGTAATGACAGGAAGCTACAACAATAACTTTATGATCTATCCATCGGATCCTGACAAGGAGGTGGAGGTCGTCCTGCAAGCGGATAAGTCGGCGTTCAAGGCCAAGAAAGTTGGGGTGCCGACACCCATCAATTCGTCGACAAGTCCTACAGCTAACGGTGGTAAGAAGGGAAACTCGCGGGCAGGAAGCCCGGCGGCGGCAGGCCAGGGCCAAAGGATGCGCAAAGAGACAGACGCCGACCAAATCGACTTCAATAAGAAGATTCTCCATATGAGTTGGCATCCATTCGAGGACAGCATCGCCATCGCAGCAACCAACAACGTAAGTTCTCGCCCCGCTAGTTTTTGACCGCGTCCTCATGTAGGCCTTATTGATAGCTAACATTCTTCCTATAGCTATTTGTCTTTTCCGCGTTGTAGGCAGAATGACGAGGGCGGGAGGGTGGATGAAATTGGGATTCCCTTCACACAAATGCTGAGGCTGTTATGCCTCTCATTCCACAGTCTGACTGGGAGCATTCGCGGTTCTGGTTCGTTTGTGCTCGACCTGTCGAGGCCTGGGGCATGGTGGCGTCTTTAGGAAGAGCGAGACGGATAGCCAGATCGAAAGACGAGGACACATATAGGTCATGGATGCATTGGGGAGGCAGTTTGCGGGGAGAGTAGCAATTAGGAAGAGCTACGCCTGGTTTGGCACATCGACTTACCCAATATCCCAGGAAGAAGACGGGGCGGGCGTGTGGAACGAAGCGGAAGTGAAACAAAGGCCCCAGTGAGCCGCCAGCCTTGAGCGATAAGGGGAGAGTAACTCGTATGTTCAATAACCATTATGTCCTTCTCATTCTGTCTGCAGGGCAGAGCGCCGAATGTTATGTCACGATGGGATGTAAGCGCTTGGTTCGGCATCGACTACCCACCAGTTCCCAGATGTTCCGCACAGAACGTAGAAGACAACGATAGAAATATGAAAACATGACGAAGCGCAGGTCATGGATCAAAACGAAGAAAAAGCAGTCTCCCAGTGCGATTTGGGATGAATTCTAAACAAGGCAAGTTGTCAACACGCCCCCTTTCTAGTACAGTCTGGTGCTGGTTTGTCTATTAGCTTGGTTTGCGGACTGAGAGAGTAGTGCCGACCCGTCTCTGAAAGCCGTACTGGTACTTCGAAATGCAGAATCATCAGCCACACATAAATACCGGTACCTGATTAATCATAAGGCTAATTTAATAACCCGGTGCAATCGAGGAAAATACCACCTAAAGTGATGTAGAAACGTCTGGACATGTTGACCAGTGGTCTCGAGCTAATAGCCAGGAGTACCTTGTAGACGTTAGTGATGTTGATACCAATTCGTTTGACGAAATATGTAAGGATGTATTTTACGCCGTGTATACGTATTAGCATGACGCTGTTCTGTTAAGTAGTTCCATTTGCACAGTGAACACAGTGCCGTACAGGGGGGCTACGGCCGGCAAACAACGACCGCTCAACAACCTCCATCATTCAATGCCAAATCCCAACTGCCAAAGGTACGAGTCGACAACCACCTTGACACTTCAAGCAGACGTTATCATCGCATCACCAAATACAGCACCTTCATTCCCGAACAGCGTAGCCGGTACGACCACCAGCTTTTGAACGCAACAACCGTAGCTTCGAAGGCTCAGCAGGAGTCAAAAACACAATAACCCCAACGTTGAAGCCGTCGCGAACAGAACAAGAATCTCCGAGAAGCTCACTGCCGGCCAAGCGAACCGGCAATCTGGATTAAATTCCATCCCGGTAGCGAGTGCATCAATTTGAATCCTGTTTCTCTCCTTCAGAACGTCAAATTAGCCAGCCAGCGGCGCGCGCTCTCCCGTCACCAGATGACAGAACATACGAACATTACGTACAAGTGAACGAACGAACGAACGAACGAACGAACGAACGAACGAACGAACGAACGTACGAACGTTCAACCTAACACAATGTCTGATCAACACCATGCCCCCACCTCGCGCTCCAAGCCGCCCCCTCCCGGCGAGGAGGAAGCCTCGTCGGTGCTCAAGCTGGGCGAGTTCCAAGACGTGGACACACTCACCCTCTCAGAGGCTTCCCTCGTCATTAATGCGCTCATGACTAAGCGTCGCAAGGACCGCAAGGACCGTAACGAGACGGACGTGCTGAACAAGACGCTCGACTATCTGGACGCGTTCGCGCGGTTTAAGCAGAAGGAGAACGTCGAAGCCGTGGAGCGGTTATTGAGCGCGCGTAAGGAGTTGACGAAGTTCGAGAGGGCGCAGATTGGTATGGTTGCCTAGTCAAGGGGGATTGATACGATGTGACTGACTGACTCTTCTTGTGTTTTGCTCTCCAGGATCACTCTGTTGCGATAGTGCCGACGAGTGCAAGACGCTGATCCCCTCCCTGGCGGACAAGATCACTGACGATCAGCTACAAGAATTGCTGGACGAGATGGCCAAGCTCATGAGCACCTAGGAGGGCACACCTGAGAAAGTTATATCGTAGGACAGCAATTGATAATGTGGGTTGGGTTGCTTTCTTTGTTCCTCTCTTCAGTATCTATTTGCTGAATTTCTTCTTTACAACACACTACATAACTTCCTCGCCGGGAAGATAACCGGACAGCGCGGGAAACAGGCGATTCGTTCCCAAAAAATTTCAAAAGGGGAAGACTTACGGGCCGCCGAGCTGAATCATTACTGTCAGGACTGGTTATGTAAGGGGGAAAATGCATGGCCTGGCGTCTAAGGGCCGCTTTCTGATCAATAGACCGTCTATTATTTCTTGTTCACCACGGCATTTCAGTCCTTCGCTCGTGTGATCCCTTCGAAGCGGTTGGTTCTTTTTTCAGGCGAGATGAGTGCTACGACACACACTCACTATCTTGATGAATCGGAGTAAGTGTCCTAAACGTCACCTGCGTCGTTGATGTGCCTAGCTTAACAGCCCGAATCACTCATGATGCTCGAGCATGACCCGTTCCTCCAAGAGTGTCTCGTGCTTGAAATTGCGTCTCTCGTGGAAGCCTATCGCGTTCTACCGCGTCTCTTGTGTGGCAGGACGTTGTAGGCTCTCATATATACCGTCCGTTCACCGACTTCGGAGTCAAGCCATTGTGTCTCCCTGTTCAGACCAATGGGGTGCTCAAGTTGTTCCGGCCCTGGGTGTGCTGCGGTGGCCGTTCATTGCTTTCAAGCTCGGGGATTTCGTGCACGGGTTCGAACGCTTTGCCCCATCCACCCTGCTGGTGGTACGCCTGGGTTGTGTCGAGTTCCGCGGCACTTCGCGATGGAAAGTTCGACCTGGCCGGAGTGCATGCACTATTATGACTTGCTGGTGTCGGCATGGTTGTTGCTCCGCTGAATCGGTGAATTTCATAGTCCATCGGCGAGCCTGGCCAGTTCGTGTTGGTCGGGGACATCGAGGTTGTCGCGTCTAGAGTTGATGTCAGTATAGGAACCCCTGTTGACCCACTGCGACTGCATTATGTCTGCCGCTTGGGGGATGGAGTTCGCTGACCTCGTCCTCTGTACTCGCAAGAAACACGTGTGGGAACCGGTTGGTAGTGTTCAAGTGGGAAATGGGGGCCAGACTGGGACACGTTCTCATCTTGTCTGATTTCGGCTGGGTTGCTCCTGTCGGTTGGGCCAAGGAACGACGAAATGTTTGCAGTGTCCGCAGCGTCCCTTTTCATATCTTCCTTCGCCCGGCGTCGGCCCCACCACATACAAACTGAGATGGCGAAGAAGATGAACGCAAGGGAGCAGCCGACTGCAATCCCCGCTATCGCGCCAGCTGAGAGTTCCTTGTGGACGACAACGGGCGGTGCATTGGGAGTAGCAATGACCGTGACGCTGGGGGTTGATGGAGAACTACTAATAGTGCTTGTCGAGGAAGTATCGGAAGTCGTGCTTATCCACGATGGCTCTTGGTCAGATTCCGCACTGGTAGAGGCAGAGGCAGTGGCAGTTTTCGTCATGGTAGTCGTGGCATCCTCACCACCAGGTTCGTACCGATCAGGGCAGTCGACCATATCCGGGCGGCAGGGATCCATCGCGCAGCAGCCAGCATAGGGAATGCCCTGGGCCACGTTGCATGTGTACCATTGGTAACCCTTCGGGCAGTTTCCGCCATCCCTCTGAGCGACCAACGGGGCTGCTTCTAGAAGGCGTACGCGAGGAGGCTTCCTGGACAGATTCAATGCCATGGCTTCTAGGTTCTTACTCGGTCGGGTGCGAGAGACTGCTCGTGCCTGGGAACCTGTCAAGGATGGATGGTGAGGAAGGCGTTTGGGTACAAGAATAGTACGAGGTTGAGTTCGAAGTCGCGCTAGAAGCGGCGACGACGGCAAAAGAGTGACAGCTACAGCTGAGCTGAATTGAAAGGTACCGGCTCGAACAAAAAGAAAATGGAAAGGGGAGTCGAAGGAAAGGAAGAGGGGAAAGCAAACAGCAAGAGGGAGTGGCACTCGTAGATAGCGGTGGAGGGACGAACGACCAAAGTGGAAAGAGCAAGCGACGGCAACCTGAGGAAGGAAACGACACTTGCGTGTTGCCTCAGTCGCGGTCTCCCCACTGGTGCTCGGGAATCCAGAAGAGGTCCAGGCAGCGCAGGTACCCCTTATGGTATGACTGTTGGGATGAAAGGGGCTACGGGTAAGTCGACATGTTCGTCAACTTTAACCCGGCCAACGAATCGAGATGTCTGGCCTTATGCCTCATGTGATCTCTACGGAGAGAGGCGTTCACGCCTGGCGGAAGGCAGACTGAGGACACCCACGGCTGTCTGCCCGTTCGGAAACCCTTGTCTCACCTCCCAAAACAGCAGATATGGCAAAAGCCGTCAGGCGACGGTCGCTCGTTGAGCTGGCCGGTGCACAAGGATACACGCGGCCTTGCACGGGTGTAGCCTGGAAGCAGTTTCGTTCTTCTTTTCGATTTCCAAGCGGCACTTAGCTATGAAGTGGTGGTGGATTCGATCTTGTTACCGCAATTAACCTGAAGATAATACACAACACTTTACCTTTACACACCATGCTGATGTGGGGAGGTTGTTCGGTCCCTCGAGATGTGTGGTACAAGTGGTTCAATGAGAAGGTTGTATGATAACAAGGCCTTCCAAGGTCCGATATGGTAAACAAGATATGAAAAAGTTATCTCGGTCCTGTCTGGTCGGAATATGATGCATTCCAGTCCAAGTGAGCCACGGCCTATTTGAAGCGTTTGAAGCGTCAAATCTGAGCCATTGAGAATGTCTGGTAACAGAGTTTTTTTTCTATACAGTCGTGAAAATCATGTCCAGACTTTTGAACGGGCTATCAGCCAACCGCAAATCACGCGGCCCCAGCAAAATCGCATTGACAAAGTAAACGACACAAAAGGGGTATTGGAGACAACCTGTGGCTACCGTCCACTCTTGTCACTATAACCATGAGACTCCGACAATTTCCTCCTCTCAAGCATCAAGCTTCTCCAAAAGGAGCTTCGAGCCCTGGTTGCCCTTGGGGGCAGGGGCATTCTTGCCCTTCTTGGCCTTTGGCTTCTCTTCCATCTCTTCCTTCTTCGACGCCGGTGCTTCAGCAGCGGCCTTGGTAAGAGCCTTCTTGTTGGAATTGAGGGTTTTGAGGAGCTCCTTCTTCGACGAGAAGTCGGAAGCCTCGAGCATAGCTAGCACCGTCCAAGAGCTAGGGCCGGTGGCCCATTGTACAATGTGGTCCTTGATGACGGGATAGAGAAGATCGGCGAAGTTGAGGGGGGGGTCGACCTTCCGGATGCTGCCCGTGGCCTTGTCAAACCGGCCGCCAGCGATCAATGTCTTGAACATGCGGCCACCGTGAATGGTCGTCGAGATGTGAGGGGGGAGGGCTTGGTAGGCATCCTCGGGCGCCTCGGCGTTGGGATCGCCACCAGCAGTAGAGGCAATCGCCTCCAATGCAGCCTTCTTATCTCCAGTCGCCGAAAGCAAAACATCAGTAACAAACTGGCAACCGAAAGAGGTGGCCACCAGGTCAACGGGTGAGCTTGCGATGGCCGCAAGGAGCTGAGGCGACATGGCCGTCACCAGCTCCTTACGCCTAACCTCGGCGTCCTTCTTGCTGGTCCTGGTGCGGATCTCATGAATCTCATTCAGAATCTCCAGGTCGGTGGCGTGGCTGGCAGGGAACAACGCTTTGGACATTCCCTCGAAGAGATATAGCACCGTCGTGCGCGCGTTAAGGTCGTTGGCGAGAAAGATGACGTGCTCGGCATCCTTCTCTTCATTCTTACCAAGAATCTCGGAGAAGATCGTCTTGGACGTAAGGACAGTGTCGTCAAGGAGATCGTAGGCGGCGAGTATGATCGCATGCGCATGATTGTCACCGCTCATGAGCTGGTAGGTGTCCTTGTAGGCCTTGAGGAGCTGCTTACGGTCCTTGGCGGTTCCGTGCGCAAGGAGCAAGCACACGAGGCGGGCGCCCGACTTGGTGAATGCCATGTTCTTGAGCAAGTCGCCAGTCTCATCCTCCTTGATAGTCTCAAAGAACTCCTTGAACTCGTCACTTTCGGGGTTAAGGTTGAGGAAGTACTGCAACAGGGCGTCGTGGAGCATGGTGAAACCAGTCATTTTCTTCTGAATGAGGCCATTGGCCATGTCAAAAAGATACTTCATCGCCGTTGTCCTCTTGCTGGGCTCGTCAGCCAGAATCTTGAAGAGATCGCCAGTAACGTCGGTGCCCTTGGGTTGCCTGAACAGAGCAAACTCGGGACCGTACCACTCGCGAAGGAGGTTGGCCTTCTGCTCCTTGGTCGCAACACCGCGGTAGACATCGTCCAGAATCCATGAACCCTCAGCATGGTTGATGAGCTTGCGAACTTTGCCGTAAAACTCGGGGACGATGATGTCGCGGATCTCCTTGTCGTTCTGCACCAGAAGCTTGCCGATCAGGAACTTGGCATACCTGCTCTCGGCGAGCTGGGCATAGGTTCCTTGAAGCTCCTTCGCGATCTGCCTGCGCTGAGCCGGGGTGGCGTACTTGACGGCGGTCTGGACGGCACGGACAGCATCGTGCTTTAGGACAAAATCCTTGATCCGGCCAGTTATGATGGTGAACAACTCCTCAACGAGCTGTTGGCGCTCTTCCTTGGGCACATGCGACTTGCGACGGAGCTTCTCCCACAGCTTCTTGGTACGGTGCACCTCATCGGCCAGCGGCTTCGCGTTCTTGCGTTCTTGGGCAAGTTGTTTTTGTTTGGCGTGCGCCTCCCTGGAACTTGTGCCTGCGTTGTGTTAATTAAAGAACAGAGCAAGGTTCAGCCATCATGAAGCAGATATGGTGAAGAGAGACAACATACCAGACTTGGCCTCATTGGAGCCATTGCCGGACTCGTTGGGCGTGGATGCTGTGATCTTTACTGTGTGGAACTCGTCGACTGAGCTTTCATCGGAGGACTCGTTGTCGTCGGCTTCGGCCTTGATGTGTTTCTTGCCAGAGGTGGTCTTTGCTGCTTTCGTGCGGCCATCCTCGTTATGCTTGCCGAACGCCTTTCTCTTTCCGCCGGCAGCGGCTGCTGAAGACGATTTGGTCGCCATCGATGCTCTGTGATGTCTGTGTTGCTCTGGAATCTGGAGGGTGGATTTCGAATTGGGGGTCGTGTTGGTCTTGTTCTTGGTAGGCGCTGGTTCAAAGGTAATGGTCGAGCGAGAATGGATGAAAGTGCAGGTATTTAGACGGGAGTCTGAAACTTTGTAGTGCCCTGTATCTGAAGCCTCTGAATTGGAAATTTTGCAGCACGTTTCCGCTGAAAATTTCTGGATCCGTATCCTGGCATCTGCCGGGCGGTGAGAAGCTCTCCCGGGGTCCTGTAGTGGGGCGGCTGGATCGACACTGTCTGTAAGTGGAACTCCCTGTCCATTAGGGATTACAAGGAACCCAGGCGGGACCCCACTATAGAGGTACACTAAATTGAGCCGCGCTCGCGTTTTGGAGTTTGGCCTGCACGCTTACATTCAGTCACTGTAGTGCCGTCTGGTTGCCCCTCCTCTTCTCTAGGTAGTAAACGCCCGCCTAAAAAGTCAACACTGCCAGCATCCATTCACGTTCTCTGTCGTCAAATACATTCAAGACTTGGGAGTCCCTACCGAATTGGACACCATGGGCCGCGAAGAACAAATCGAAGAAAGGGAAGTCCTCGACTCCATCTTCCCAGATGAGATCCAAGGTTCGATTGTTCGCCCAATCGGTTGCCGTTCAGGCATGGGCCTGTCCTAACCTAAGCTCGACTCGTCTAGATATCTCCGATACCGAATACCGGATTTCGATCACGCTGGACATTCCCGATGACGATGCCGAAGAAACACCAAGCATGGTCCTTACCGTACGGTACCCCGAAGACTATCCCGACAAGCCACCTTCCCTTGAGCTTGCGTCCGCGCCGAATGCGCCGCCCCATCAGTACATAAACATTGCCGAAGATAGGACTCAGCTGCTCGAAGGCATCCAAGAGACAATTGAAGAGAACTTGGGGATGGCCATGATTTTTACTGTTGTGTCGACGTTGAAGGACGCTGCGGAGCAACTGGCAGTAGAGCGGAGGGACGCTGCCATCAAGGCGCAAGAGGAGGCCGCCCTTGCCGCGGAGCGCGAAGAGAACAAGAAGTTTCAGGGCACTCCCGTCAATCGCGAAACCTTTCTGAAGTGGAGGGAGAGCTTTCTACAAGAGCTGGAAGACCAGAGGATCAAGGAGGAGGAGGAAAAGGCGGCCGAGATGAAGAAGGCAAAGATAAAGGAGCCTGTCAAGCTCACGGGTAAACAACTCTGGGAGAGGGGCTTGGTTGGCAAGGGTGATGAGGACCTGGAAGGCGATGATGACGTCCCCGTGCAAGAGGTCCAGAAACTCACGGTTTAGGACAGCTAGACAAACCGGAAAGCCCTTCTTCATGTTTGCCAAAATCATCTAACTTTGTGTTGTAGGTTTTATTCCGCTCCGAAGTATACACGTTACCTAACCCATGTGAAAACCAATTCCAAACATTACTTTTTTCCCCTCTTAACCAGACTCCAGAAATGCCATAACGAGTTTGCATGAAAAAGACGCCTCAGCTTGAGGAGGTATAGTTAGAAGCCAGTAGGGTCTTTCAATTCATCTCCTCATCTTCATCTTCCTCAACATCTGTATCTTCCCAAACCTCATCTTCCTCAGCACCAACAATTCCAAGTTCACCCCGAATGGAGTCCAGCAATTCTTGTGCGTGTGCTCCGAGCCTTTCATCTTCGTACTCGATGGCCGCGTATGTCCGGAGGCATTGGGCGAGGTACTTGCGCGACAAGCGCCAAATATCTTGCCATGTCTCACCTTCGGGAGCTTGCAGTTCTCCGCTTTTGATCTTCTCGCCCAGAAGATATCTGCCGTAGCCACTAAGATACCAGACCTCCACAGCTTGGTCATCTTCAATGATCAAGCGCTCTGCGACGTCTATCGCCTTCTCCTCCATTCCAACCTCAATCAGCAGGCGGACCAAGCTCACCCGAGTAGGAAATTGTGGCACGTTGGGGTCCTCGGGCTCAAGGAGTTCCCACAGCGCCATGCTCCGCCTCAAAGCCTCCTTGGCCTCGTCCACCCTCGTTTGGGAAATGCGAACATTGGCAACGGTTTGCCAGGTGTCGGCCAGCTCAGGTGCTAGCATTATGGCCTCGGTAATGAGAGCTTCGCATCGCTGCTCGGCATCCTCCTCCCAGCTCAGATCGGTCATGTAAACCTCTGCCACGGCGCAGAGAATTGCCGCAAGTCGCCTCTTCTTTTCGGTAATGAGAGCCTCTTGCTGTTCCTTCCCGTGGGGCCTCTTCTCAAGCTCGTTGCTTAGAGCCTGGATCTGGAGGCGCAAAGCAGAGGCACCGCGGTCGTACCAGGAAACGCTGTCTTGTCCGCCTTCTTCGCTGAGTTGCGCAAGCCATAGAAACTTCTCGGGGCCCCCAGCAACGTCCTCGGGGAGTGTGCCATTCTCATCTGTTTTGACTGCAGCAAAGAAGAACTCGCGAGCGGCTTCAATCTCGCCCAGCTCGACGTAAATATGGCCCAAGAGAGAAAGCGCGGCGCCAGCGAGTTTTCCCTCTTCGCCGATTGCCTTGTAGGCAGACTTTGCCGTCTTTGCCGCATTCTCAATGTCGCCGACCTCGAGCATCGCACTCGCATTGTTGAGCAGTTCTCTGGCGTTCACGTTCAACGGCTGAGCGGCGCCTCTAGCGCGAGCCTTCGCCTTATCCTTCTGGGACTTGTTTTTCGGCTTCGTGGGCGCCATGTTGTCGGAAGGATGTGGCCGATTCAAGGTAAAAAAGGAGTGGATGGAGGGGAAATGCCGGTTTGTTGTTTACTACCAGCTTGCAGTCCTAGCGAAGTGACGGGGTCATTAGCGTTTGGAACTGGAAATTTTGGGCTTATCGCAGCCCTCGATAAGAGAGATACCCCACGATACTTACCGTCAGGAACGAGATTTACTGCACTGTGCCTAGCCCAGAAATACACAGTGCTTGGCGGCCGCAGGTGAGACTGGAGCTACAGTGAGGCCTAGACCAGGATGCGACGGGAACTAATTCCCCACACTCCACGGCACGATCTGGGGCATGTCATCCGCGTAGACTAGGTAATCTAGGAGCCTTACAATTTGCGGTATACAGCTTTAGTATAGGAAAAATAATTTGGGTATGAAAATTCACATATTAAATAAGCATATCATAGAAAAGAGAGGTATTGAAGCAAAAGACTTTACTGTAGTATATTATGTACTGTATACATATAATATCAACAGACTTTGATAATACAGTCGCTTTAGAAGGGGCACTACAATATCGAAATTATAAGAACCTACTCTATAATTCCTATTTACAGAAGTAAATAGATTTAAACTCTTCTCTCCTTAGAAACAAGGTTATTGGTTAACCGTACTCTATAGACCAAAATATAACATTTCACCCAAAAAGCTCTTTCTTAAGCTAATTAAATTATGTATTTTTATTCTTTAAGGTTTTTTTTTATGTTTTGTATCTATTGCTATAGCACATATGGCAAGTTGGATGCATTGCTGAGTGTCAAGGTGTAGGGAAACACACCGAACTGAACACTTGAAGTGGGTACAGTGATTTGAAACTTGGATAAGCCTCAACCGTTGTACACAACATGCAGGCCAATGCCAAACCTTACAAAACTGTGCTCACTGCTCCACGCTGCATACTCTCAAGTTACGTTTAAGACTTCTGAATGCCCTCATTTAATACCCTTTCAGGAGAATTATGCTGAACGATTGTGCACCCTGGCAAAGTCCTAGGACGCCCTCGCACACCACAATATAACAAGTTCTTACCCGACCGACCCTGACGATGTTGCATTGGGAGACTCGATTGATTGGCTGCCCTTTCTCGGAACGGGAACAGCAAGCTCTTTCGTGTTTCAGGATGGCAGCGCCATCACCAGCACGATTAGCTTTGGTAACGCGCCCCCGCGCGCGATCGTGGATGGAATCCTCGGAGGCTTGATTGAGACGCCCATGCTTTCAGAGCTTGCCCGGCCGTTGTCGTGGGCCCCGGTGACATGGAAGATCCGCACCAAAGGTCGTGGTCCATGGGCCCACCCAACGCCGC